>CM019752.1:4328970-4928970 GCA_009761765.1 Phenacoccus solenopsis | reverse complement strand
ACCGACTAAGTATAAATTGTAATATGATTTTTCTTACAGATTAAAGACGAGCACTGCACCATTTTGGGATTGCCTTGTGGTAAAAATCAAGAAGATGTTGTCCAACAAGCGACCAATTTAGAATCCTATATAATACCCTACTTGAGACAGAAAAAAGCTGCCGGTATAATCAACACAGCAGCTCCTGGCACACAGCAGGTAAGCCAGAGTGATATAATCTGTATGTGTATGTTAAACAAGTCGAACTGGACGAGAACAGTGTTTAATTCGAAATTGTTTTCTACTTTAGGCGGCATTCGTAGTCCACGTGTTCCCACCGTGTGAGTTTGCGGATAACGTATTACTTAACGCCGCTCCGGACCTTTATCGTAAAGTACAAGAAACCGCTTATCTGGTATGTATCATCGTGACAGTTTGAAAGTAAATGATTAGAAAATCCATGGACGACGTTACTACTACTCGAAAATGACTTGACCCATTTTTAATGCGCGCATCGATCGCGACGCGCGTTCCTTTATGCACGGGCAGCACCTGATATTTCACGAAAATTGACCTCATATGTGGACGGGGTTAACTAGCAACTTGGATGTGTAATGTACCATCAGCCTAAAAGTTTTGTAATTCTTCCATCAAATTACTTTTTTTTCCTTCTTTTTAATATTGATCTCATGTAACAATTTGTTATTTATTTCTGTGACGAACTTTGTTAAAAATTGTAAATGTACTAATGTAAATATGACTTGAGATTTCTTTGTTTTTTTTTTAAATGTATTTTTTTTTCTGCATAGTTGTTACATAAGTCATATATACGCAGTTTATAGTTATCTAGTTAACGTTTTGGAAGCAAAAAATTTCTATTTAACGGAAACTCTTCTGTTTTAAAATGCTCAATTTTATCGATACGTTGTTAAATTCTGTATACAGTTGATATTTATAGTAAATATGTTCGATGTATACACATTGTATCACAGTGGAATGACAATCATATACCTATGAGTTACGTGTAATACCTAATTTTAATCGTCCACTAGCTTCGTCGAAAATTGTTTTATTCAAATTTTCTAACGATGTGATTCGCTCGATCGGTACGGCAACGTTACTTCGCATATGGTGCAAAATATCGTCGCAATAGTCAACTCGTGGGTTAGATAACTTGATATATTAGTTGAAAGTATGGAAGGTATAAAATACGAATATTTTCAGCTATTCATGTGATCCACCCGATTGGTTTCGGGATTTCGTGAACAGTCGAAGATCATTCGAAACTTATGTCATCGAAACATTTACTTGTCAGTACATATAGCATTTCTTTTACGTCGAGTTAGACGTCGTGCTATTTAAACCTTTTTAAATGATATTTTTCAGCATGCAGAGTACCCGAACGATCGGCGAATACATCTTCGAATTTTTCTCTTTATTCGAATAATCGATAATTAGAAAAAAAAAATTTGCACAAAATTCTATTTCTCAATTCTGTTGACTTAGTAATGGCAATAAACATGCAGGATGATTTCGAATTATTAATTTTTCATTTTTCTCTTCTTTTTTTTTTCAAAATGCGATCTTGTACATACTTAGCTGTATACACTATATTCTATAATGTCTGTCTTAGATGTTTTTCTATTTGGTTACCATAAATGATAAAAGTTATTATTTCTTTTTCCCTGATAGATTTTTGTTTTTATTTACTACGAAGAACGAGTTGATTTGTTTATTTTCCTTATTTTCCTTTTTTGTATTTTTGCCCTTTTTTACGTATGTTTTAAAAATATACTTGAATGAAAAAAAAAATTAACGCGAAAACTTACCGTTGAAAATATTCTTCCACTAGAAACCCATTTTAAATACGTAAAAGTGTGAACATTTTATCACGTAGAACTTCTCGTATTCGTACATTCCTTTGTTTTAATGTGTTGATTATTATTTTTTTTATTCGGACGCGTTTTCACGAGTATACACAATACACATAGTTTATTCGTTGATTTCGTCAAATTGACGAAATACTATGTTTTACTCGAATGTTATCAAGTACAAATTATTGTTAAACGATATGAGTAGAAATCAGAGATATTCTTTTTTTTTTTTTTTGTTTTTTCTCATTTGTATATATATTATGTTTTAATTCTATGGAAATGAAGTGTATTCTGCGAGCAGTGTATATATGTTTTTTTTTTTTTACTTAATGTTATGTACATATTGTAGGTTATATTTTAATTAATTTCGTTAAACAATTGCTCAAATTATTTATTTAACAAGTTATTTAATGAAACAAAAAGAAAAAAATTTCGCTTATATATGTGTAGAGAAAAATGGTAATGATATTTCCGAATGCGTCATTGATTATTGGTTGAACTTCTGGAACCAATGTACCAACTACTTCAAAAAATTTTGTTTTTTCGTGTTTCATGAGAAGTTACTTAAGTACTTGTTTTTAAAATGTTTTTTGTTTCATCTTTTGTCAGAATGTAGCTTTATTTCTTAATCGAAATCGTTCTTTACGAAAAAAAAAGAAATATTTTCAGAAGTTCTCCTTTTACTTTAGTCATTGGAAAAATTTTATTATTTAGTTGTTTTTCTTTTATTTTCCCCTTTTTTTTTACAAATATATATAAAATTATGTAAATATTTCAGTTTTGGCTGTGATTTCCGCATTGCGTTGTAATATTGTTAATTTTCAATTGTACAGATGGTATAAAGATTATTTAAATAAAAACGAAAAAAAAATTTGAAACTAAAAGTGTATACATAATAATATATATTTGTGTATTATACATATTACTACATTATAAATAAAATCAACCAGTGATTTAAGTTATTCGTAAATAAAATATAAAGTGTTAGTTAATTTGCGTTTGTTCTTTATTGTATGGTGTATAGTTATTACGTATAATCACGATGAAACCAGGGCCAGCTGTGAATGTTTGGACGGAAACTTATACAAAAGAGACCCATCTCATTATGCAAGAATTATGAATTTTTTTCTCATCGTATTTGGTGACAGCGACTTTCAATTGGTCAAAAACGACAATTATCTCGATTTTTTGTTTTCTTTGAAATTTTAAAGAAATAACGATCTTATGGCTTCTTCGTTTTTTGAAGAAAAAAATTTTATGTCAGATTTTATCGCGCAAAGTGTCTAGATACGGATTTTCGGATCCGGGAAGTCTATTTCTGTGCTCAGTCTTGGAATCGGAAAAGTTTGCGTGGAGATATGAGCAATTACTTTCAAAAATGCCAATTTATTGTGTGAGAGGAGGCAGGTAATGAAATGAGATGACATTTTCGATATCATGTTACTTGATTTAGTAAATATCAATCACAACCATCACGCAAAACCGTTAAACAAGTGGAAGTATTAATAATTTTCAAATTCGTGAAAAGAACTAACGCCTTATATTAAGATGCATGCAACTTCACTAACATATTTTGAGAATAACGAAAAATCACTATAAATCGCTGAAATTTGATTAGAGCGATAAAGGAGATGTCGATTTCGGCTGCTTTGAGATCAATGATACAGTTGCTGTTACTAGTTTTTACTTAACCCTCTCCCCCACCATTCAAGGAGCTAATTACACATTAAATTGTATCTATCTTAATAGGAGCGCATCCTATTGCAAAACTGACAGCTGAAATGAATTTCTCGAATCCGAAAACCCCTATCCAGACATTTTGCGTGATAAAATCTGACACAAAATTTTTTTCGTCAGAAAACGAAGAAGCCTAGGAATGTAATTATAATAAATATGATCTAATTAACGATATACTTCCATACTCGCTGATAAAGTGTTGCGCACTTTGGTAAGGTATATATACAACGTTCGTAATACAACCCCGTCGGTGGTATCTCACCGCTCTATGACTGTTGCACCGTGTACGGGAAGGCAGTCTAAACCGGCTGATCCGAATGCGAGTGACGCCAACCTAGTAGGGAGGTTTTGATGCGTTGACGAAGTGTTTCCCATGACGCAACGTCAGCGCGCGGTGAGATACCGAGTTTTTCAATATTTTTCAGTTGTGTCAAATAAGTTGCCTAGTCCAAAAATCAAGGCAATATGCATTCGTATAATTTTCCCCAGTACTGCGTATGAGTAGTGTAACGGAGGTACTTGATTTTAACACACGTTTTTTGTTTTATGAAAACGAAGAAGCCTATAGGTCGCGGATTTTTCGATTTTTGGACTGTTCCAAAAAAATCGAGATAAGAGTCGTTTTCGACTAATTCGAGGTCGCTGATTCCGAATATGATGATATTTTTTGGCGCCTCCCACTCCTTCCTGGAAAACTCGCAATTTTTTTCAAAAAAAAAAAAAAAATCAAGTTTTAGAGGAGATGGAGGGGAGAGCGCCAAAAAATATCATCATATTCGGAATCAGCGACCTCGAATTAGTCGAAAACGACCCTTATCTCGATTTTTTTGGAACAGTCCAAAAATCGAAAAATCCACGACCTATAGGCTTCTTCGTTTTTTGACGAAAAAAATTTTGTGTCAGATTTTATCGCGCAATATGTCGAGATAGGGGTTTTCGGATTCGAGAAATTCATTTCCGCGTTCAGTTGTCTCATAAAATGCGTTTCCGCTGAGTTAAGTTCACTTTATTGTGTAATTATGCATTTCAGTGGTAGGGGAAGGTTTAGGTAGAAATCAATGACAGATTCGGTATCAGCGATATCAAATTAGTGGTAATTGACGTTTCATTCGTCTCTCTAACCTTATTATAACGCTTTTTAATGTTTTTCCGTCTTTTTAAAACCTGTTAGTAAAGTAGCATATCGATTCGTACAAGGCGTTTGTTACTTTTCTTGAATTTTGAAAGAATGAAAACTTATACTTGTGTAGAGCATTTGTGTGATTGTTTCTAACGATTGTTGATAAATCGAGGACGTTTATTTCGGATATGTCATGAGATTTCAGTCTTCTAATCCTCTTTTCTAATGAATTATATTTCTGGGGGAAAATGACCGCATACAACGCTAAAGTAGACGATCAAAAATCAATTATTTCAGAGGTTTCCTTTTCTCATGATTTCTTTTTTTGTAACCAAACAAGTTTCGTAATTAACGAATATCATCATTTTTTATAAATCATAACTTTTTCTAAATGAGTTGAATACCTTCGAAGGAGAGGTATCTCTAAGTTTCTATGCTTTTTGATTTTTATGCTATAATTTCTATCCCTTAAAATGTCGACCTTGAGTTCTTTCTATTTCGAAAAGACTTCCCTTGCTCCTTACCTTCTCGATCGCTTAAAGACTAAAGTGATATATTTGCATAAAATCACATCTATTTCGATTAATTCTACGCGTCACTGACTGATTCTATTTCACGTTAGTTTGTAAAAGTTTCATTTCTTGATTTGCAGTTTTGAAGGAAAAAATATATAAAATACAATTTTCTCATACCTGCGTCCAGTTACTTATATACTCATTCATGAATTTGAAAACTGAGTTTTGACGAATCACGATTCAATATTTTTATCTATAATGTGCATCGAACAGGAATTATCTCTACTCTTTAATACGACTACGTTAAAATATTATTCGAAATTAAATTTATTTCACATTGTACAAATTTATTTCCAATAATTTACAGCAACTTAATCAAGTACAATTAAAATACATCATTCATTTGGCCAACATACGCATCAAACACGAACGCACATATTCAAGAATGTATCCGAAATACAAATATGTAAAATAATACAAGGATACAACATCACAATCAAGTAGGTACAATTTTAGCAATTCAATTACATAATATTTGGTACATAGGATAAAAAAGAGAAAAAGAAATTACACAAAATGGTATTAAACTAAAGTTCACCAATAGGTAGGTAAAAGTATGATTTCCTAACGAATATACTATATTTTTAAAATTGTGTTTCATTAATAAAACATAACTGGCGATTCCAGGTTAACGCATATTAGTTTTATACATGGTTGCTTTGTGTTTGTATGGTAAAAAAAGTTTTTTTTTCCCCGTAAGGTATACTCTCGAGTACAAAGAAATCGTCAGATTGCATGGCAAACAGGTATGTTGTACTTGTTTGAATGGAATGGCATTTGGGAACATCCATATGTTACGCATGCTTATTTATCGGCGGTCGAAGTCGGCAAATCACGTTATGGTTAGTGTCACCTGTACAAAATACAATCCGCACCGATAAAACAACACAGCGTCAATAACCACGTTGCGATGAAACACGATGCTATTGTACCAGAACTCCCATCATGAACCGCAGCTGGTAATTCACCTGTAAAATCCAGCAAAATATATTACTCAATATGCCGCAAAGTATTCGCTATTCGTGCTCAAAAACTTCTAGGGTTTCAGGCTGCAGTCCAGCGAGACATTTTTTTTCACATTTTCAACTTCACAAGTTCACCGACTTATAAAATGAACCCTGCCCAATGCTCGTCATATGGGTACGACTTCAACATACACGATTAGATCGTATTCTCTGGCACGCGCGCATAACATTTCCAAGAAGTCCGCGAACGTGAAAAAAATTCACCTTAACTTTCCGCTGACTGGAACATTAACAATAGACGAGTTTCGCGAGTTAAACACACTTTTCACATTTTATGGTTTCGCTGATAACAAGAGAGCAATATAGTTTGGCAAACATAACACGCCATAACGAACACCGAAGCGGCGACCAAACTTAACCGAAGTTGTTTTCGGTTGTTAGCCATGGTAACACTGGTCCTTTGCCAAGATTTTACTCGCAAAACGAAAACCTCTAACAGCGCCCGAAATCTTTTCGCTTTTTCTTTGAATTTTATCAGCTACACCGTACCGTACACAATAATTCTTTTCGCCTCGTACAACTCGCACATAGACACACTACGGCGAATAATGCGCTCCAAAGAAGTTTCTAATTAAGTCGATGGTTCATTATCGCCTTATCTAACAACATCGCGGCAACTTTTACGCTGCGAAATAAATCAAAATAACACCTTTTTTCCTTTAAAATTCGAAAAACCACTAGCAAAGATATCATTCTCGATAATACAAGCCGAAGTAGAATTTCCATCTCCGAAAGTATTCGCGAGCTTTCTCCGAAATTCTTTTGTTTTACGAAAACGACGTTTGCTACGGTTAGCATTCGTTTCAACTTTACTCATTTAGCAAATCCCTCGCTCCAGCCTTGAACAACTTACCAAGCGATAAGTATAGGATTTAAAAGTGTGTATATCAATTTTCCAATATTTCGCTTTCCAAGCCAAAGCCACTGTACCTATACCGGTTATCGACGAATAGTACACGCTGCGCTGGCTTTCAAAGTTGTACACAATTTTGTTATTTATTGCTTTCTAAATTGCAAAGGACAATATAGACGTATACTACAGCCGATTTTTACACAACACCTCGGTACAATTTCGGTGAAAAGCGACAGTCCTATAATTTATAGCTTTTTTTCGCCTTCACAACGAACCCTATCAAGTTCTAACTATCTTTAGGTATGCTACACCTATACCTACGTTTATTCTTCGTACGCGACTAGAGGACTTATCAAACATCTTACACTGGGTCATCTTTCTTCGCGATCACGAAAGAGACAAATTATTTTCCAATGGCTAAGGTTTTATGAAAAAAAAAAAAAATAATAATAATAATAAAAAAAAACGTAAGCAGCCATGCCGCATTACTGGAGCTGAGTTTTTAACCGGAGCTTGTTTTGATTTAGTAATAACCTTGCTTAACCGTTCATGACCGCAGACCACACCCAACACCAAAACTTAAAAACCCCTACGCTATCCTTTCCAAAAACACTTAAGAAGTTGAATTTGGCACAAATGTAGTATTTCTTGCCATGAAATAATCATGCGAACACATATTTCTCAAATTATAACTATTTGAGGGTGCTCAAATTAAACTTCAAATCTTGATAATCCACCATTTTGGATCCATTTTGACTCAAATTTAAGTGGTTATATTGTAGTCACAAACTAATCCTACACACAAAGTTTGACCATTCTAGGCCGATTTGGTGATGAGATATGGAAGATTCATGAAATTTCCTGCAGCAATTTCCCCTCCAAAAGCCGTTTTTTGCTCTAACTCCCCTCCAAAATCACTGAGGAAGCTAAAATCAAAATACGTTTGTCACTTGGGCTCATTTTATCATATGACACAGCAATAAAAAATTTTCGACCCCTCCTGTACCCCCATCACTATTTTAGGTTGATAACCCCGCCTTCCCCCTCCAACATCATGTATGGAAGTGAATTCGGGATATAGTATACAACTTATCCCCAATAACCATATGAATTCATATTAATTACATTTTTACCAACTTGAGGCTCCTCAAGCTCCACTCAAAATTTTGATAATCCGCCATTTTGAATCCATTTTGATCCAAATTCAAGAGGTCATATTGTGGTCACCAACTAACCTCACACACATAAGCTCATTTTTTGACTAAATCTGGAGAAAAATGGTAGTGAGCTGGATTTCACATTATATGTGCAGCATGATGTCCTTAACAAGGTATAAAAAGTTGTCACTCCTAGGGGGTGAGCTAACCCCAGGAGGGGGCAAAAACTGCGCAAAAAACAGGAAGGATTTCTAATGGAGGGTGGAAGGAGGGGAGGGGGAATCATCAGGAAAAATTATTTGTTCATATTTAGCACCTACATAGGTACGAACACATATGAATAAATTTTTCCAAAATAATGTAATTTTGGCCCCCCCCATTTTGGGCCCTTTTATGAATTTTTGGGAAAAGTTTTTCATGAACCTTATAGAAAATTAAACGGGGAATATTTTTTAATATCAACAATTTTTGCGCAGGACGCACCGTATAGAAGATATAAACAAAAAATCGATTTTCGAAAGGGAATTCTAAAAATTGGTATATTTTGACCTCCCCGTTTTTGGCTTACTAATGACTTTTTGAGAAAACTGTCTCACTCATTCTGTAGGAAATTTGATGGGGAACATTTTTTGATATAACTTATTTCGACGTAGAACACTTTCTTTCGAAGATATTAGCAAAAAACAGTTGAAAAACTGTTTTTTGCGCGGTTTTTGCCTCCTCCTGGGGTTAGCTCACCCCCTACGGGTGACAACTTTTTATACCTTGTTAAGGACACCATGCTGCACATATAATGTGAAATCTAGCTCACTACCATTTTTTTCCAGGTTCAATCCTTACTTCCCTGTACTAATAGAAGATTCAAGAAATTTCACGACTCAAAACTTCCTCAAAAAGCCGTTTTTCAATCTAATTCCTCTCAATATGCACTTAGGAAACTGAAATTTGGATATGTTAGTGTCGGTGACTCACTCTTTCATATGAGATCAAAAATGAAAAATTTGAGGTATTTACCCCTTCTCCAGCTTCCCTCAAAATTTGAGTGATCCGCCATTTTGAAATTTATCGAAAAAACAAAAAAGGTTGTTCTGCACATTTTCAAGAAGAGTCTCTCACCAAATTTTGAGCAAATTTTATGAATACCCACCGGCGCTACGCGAGGGCTAAAAAATATATATATATATATATATATATATAGTGATCTGTAGTCAAAGTGGCATCACTTTGCACATTCCTCAGAAGTGCATCTAATGTCACGTTAACGACACTATAATGGCGAACGGAATGTATAATTTCATAGGTTTTCTTGGAAACAAATTTTTAAGATGCCACTTTACCTGTAAACATCAAAAAAATGAAAATTTTTTTGTATGAAAAATAGAATATTAGTGGTAAAGTGGCATCACCCAAATAACCACACCAGTGACGTCATGACACATAGCTGAATCGATGAGCAATGTGGTGGTAAAGTGGCATCAAAAAAAAATGCCACTTTGTAAAAAAGATGCCACTTTACCTGAAGACGACGAAAAATGATGCCACTTTATCCATAGATAAATCTATGTATATATACCAAAAAATTGGACATTCGCTAAATGATTACAAATGGTCTGAGACGCAACCTTCCCTTCCCAAATCAGGTAGGCTGTAATAGCTATCATTTTTGGGTTAAAAACTTAGCTAAAAAAATCTTGCGAGAAATTTACGCGGCATCGGAGAATAATACTTTCATAAAAACTTCACCACCATAAAATTAATTCATAGGTGAACGAAATGAAATCCAAATTTATCGTATCATTACGAATAAAATTTCGCTTCATTGAAAGCATCTCTGAGTCATATATCACAACGATTCCCGCCATTATCGAATATACAGACTGCGTCAAATAACACCCATGCTCCGTATACGTACAAATGGATAATAGGTACACCAATTCAGCAGTAACGATAAAAGAGCGAATCATAACGCCGAATATCACCGTAAATCGCTCCGTTCACGTATCATTTGTCGCGTAGCCTACTAATAGCAACAGAATTACGCAACAAGCGAAATTCACTCAAACCTACAGCCGTACAGACATCGAAACGAAAATAGCGATAGAAACCTTACATAACTACATACTGGTACATATAAACCAGTCTAAAATAAATTGCCAGACACTAACGGTAATAAAAATAAACCCGGCCGCGATGTCGCGAGTAATCTAAGGTTTTGCTTTAAAAAAGAATCTTCCCAAACGATTCCTTCGGGAAAATTCAACGCTTTTGGTTTTCCTCGCTTCGCATTTCACGTTATAGGTAGTAGGCAGTGGTTCCAAAATACCACCATGTATACTATGATAAGCTCGCATCATATCTCTCTGAAATTAAATCGTCTAACGAGTAACGAGTAAGCCCAACGCCAACATTATGCTTATATAAATCATCACACGCCGACGAAAAGTATACTTTGAATATTTTATAAATGTTACACATATCTCAGTTGCGTTATCGCGAATGTAATTTTTAACATCGAGCTCATATCTAAGTAGGCTTTTTTAAATTTTAATCTTCTCCCAACACTTCGAAACATATCAGTAACACCAACCAACGCACTACCCTACCAAAAGTACGGTTGCCTAACGAGCTCCTTATCGAAAAAAATAACTTTCAAAAAATTCCGGTTTCACGGGAATCCCTTCGTTAGATTTCTCGCAAACGTAATTCCACGCTTTCTCAGTTCTCCGAGTATATACTTACGAGTATATTACGCTTTAGAAAATACCGATAAAGAGTCTGCTACGTTAGATTCCTTTACTTCATTCCACTCTCATTCATCAATCTACCGCGTTACAACGATGATTCCGTTTTAAACACCTTATTACGATACGTAAACGTCGACCTCTGGCGCATCTGAGCTGTGCGGATATGCCAATACTAAACTAATAGTAAAACAGTTGAAAAAACAAATCTCAACTTGCACTTCCAGTTAGTCGAGATAGTTTTTGAAACTTTCGCTAATCGTGTATAATCGATTATCGAATATAACGAACCAATACCAATAAAAGCCTTTAAACTTCATTTCAATTACCGTTCAAGATATGTACAGAAACCGAAGCAGCTGTCAGCTGTCCCACGCTGCAAGTGTAATTTCCAGAATGTCTTCTTTGCGCTTGTGGAATTGTTAATACCGAAACTGCCGTACCAGTTGAAACGCTCACATTCGTTCTGAAATATTTTACACAAACAAAAATACTCTGTCAATGAATTCAGTATTGAAATATGATTTTGAAAGTTGATCACCTAAATCGCTACCATTGCTACTCCCAGTAACGAATTTATAGATTTACAAGTCTAAGGCCTAATATAAATTTATATGTATTGTTACACTAATGATCAAGTACTCTCTTATTGACTTTTAAAAAAACCTGAAGATGTGGTTCAAGAAGCAAACTGCAATTCAATATTTTATACAAATTCAAAATAATAATTTCTGTTTTCTCTTTGGAAGTCATTGAAGTAAAGAAAAAACCCAAGATTTTACAGATGCTCCTTCAATTTATGGAGTATAGATTACATAATTACATGCCGAAAAAAAATCTCTTTACGCAAGAAAATTCATCGAAAAATGCAATCAATTTTTAGATTTTTTTTCATGCCAAAAAATGAAAATCCGATTTAAAAAATTCTCTTTTTTGTAGACACATGAGAGCTACAAAATAGTGCATAATTATATAACATTATAGCGCCGTCCACGAGACTAGATCCTTACGTTTGTATACAAAAAATAAAATTTTCGCGTTTATAAAAAAAAAACAACAACAAATCTTTTCAAATTGACCAACTATTTTAAGAAATCGAATTGTGATTCGCCTCAGAGGTTCGCTCACCATTCATTTTATTTATGATTTGTTAGCTAAAAATAGAACGATTCAGCACTTCCTTCATTAATTAAATTTCTTTCAACCAAAAAACATAAATGGCTACTATACTCTCATCTCCATAAATATTAGTAATAAATATGGCAACAAAATACATATCAGGAGGGCCCAGTTTTGTGCATGGCACCATAAAAAAAATTAATAAAATTAAACATATAGTACGGGGAAATAAGCTCATTTTTTGACCAAACCTGGAAAAAAATGGTAGTGAGCTGAATTCACATTATATGGGCAGAATGGTGTCCTTAACAAAGTATAAAAAGTTGTCACCCGTAGGGTGTGAGCTAACCCCTGGAGGGGGCTAAAACCTCGCAAAAAACAGTTTTTCAACTATTTTTGGCTAATATCTCCGAAAATAATGGTTCTACGTCAAAATAAGTTATATCAAAAAATGTTCCCCATTAAATTTCCTACAGAATGAGTGAGATAGTTTTCTCAAAACGTCATTAGTAAGCCCAAAATGGGGAGGTCAAAATATACCAATTTTTAGAATTCCCTTTGGAAAATCAGTCCTTTGTTTTTATCTTCTATACGGTACGTCCTACGCAAAAATTGTTAATATTGAAAAATATTCCCCGTTCAATTTTCTATAAGGTACATGAAAAACTTTTCCCAAAAAGTCATAAAAGGGCCCAAAATACATTAGTTTTGGAAAAATTTATTCACATGGGTTCATATCTATCATCAAGTGATCTAGGTAGGTGATGAAGATGAACAAGTAATTTTTCCTGATGATTCCCCCTCCCCTTCCTTCTCCCTCCTGTAGAAATACTTCTCCAGACTTACATTATAGAACAAAAAAAACTACAGATATACTTGTTTCAACTCGATTCGGAATCATCTAGTCCCTCTTCATCACTTATTTCCACCTCCATACTATTCGTGCAATCAGCTCCACAAGAATGAGCACACAGCTTTAGTTTTAAATATAATGCGCATCTCAGCTTTCAAAACTTTATAAGTCCTAGATATACTAACTTATTTTGACGTAGAACCATTATTTTCGGAGATATTAGCAAAAAATAGTTGAAAAACTGTTTTTTGCGGGGTTTTAGCCCCCTCCAGGGGTTAGCTCACCCCCTACGGGTGACAATTTTTTATACCTTGTTAAGGACACCATTCTGCATATATAATGTGAAATTCAGCTCACTACCATTTTTTTCCAGGCTCAATCCTTATTTCCCTATACTAATATAGGTACTGCAAATATGTATCTATGTTTCTTGGTGGCATTCAAATAGTGAGGGGGGAAAATCAAAAATACTGAGAGAAAATTGGAAAATTGAGGGGTGTGCTAATTTTTTCTGAAATACCTTCTTAACAGATCTATAACACAACAAATAATTATCTAAATCGGCCAACTGATACTTGAAAGAAAAACTTATTTTAACTTGAAATAGCACATCGATGCTTTTCTTCAAAAACCATGTAAATCCAAATATATAAATTTTTTCAGGAACGAGTATTTTATTTTGGGTGACAGACTTACGAGGTTTCTTTTTTTACGGATAGAAGCGCTAGTTGATGATTTGGACTTACGAGGTTTTCAAAATCGAATTCCTCGATTTTTTTTACATAAGAAACCACTTAAAAGTGAATTTTGCCTAAGTCGCACTTAACGTGGTTTTTGAAGAAAAGCATCGACATACCCAATCATATTCGTCAAACACTTCAATTCCTTACTAGAAAATTTCCAAAACTTCAAACACATTTACACAGATGACTCAAATCAACCCACCACTCTGGATGCGCTATAGTTCATGAAGCCACCTACATACCTATTCCCCTACCTTCATACTTCTCAATATTATCAGCCGAACAATATGCAATTAAAACAGCTATCACGTATACAATTCATTTCTCCCTTCCCGAAACTGTCATTTTTTCAGATTCTTTTTCGGCCCTTCTTGTAATAAAAAACCACGCATCTAAAAAATCGCACTCAATCGTTCAAGATATCATTTCATTCCTCTCATCACACAACCAACACAATAGCTGGATACCTTCCCACACCCAAATACAGGGAAACGAGATGGCCGATATTTGTGCCAAACAAGCATACCTTCATCAACCTATAGATAACATACCCATCCCCTTAACTGATCTCAAACTTCAAGCAAAATTTATAATGAACGAAGAATTCCAAAAATTTTGGTCCAACGTTCCCAACTCTACTAAACTAAAAAACATTAAAACCACTATCTCTCTCTGGAAAATATCTGAACAACTAAATCGTCGATCTTCAACATAACCACTCTATAGAGTATTTATAATGACTGGTCTATGTTCTAATTGGTCACACGTCACGCCTGTAACAACCAATCAGCAAGTTGGAATGCGGTAAATTTACCTCGACTAACTCGTAAAATAAAAACACAAATCAGCTGATGATTCAAATCACAAAACGAATTTCAGTCGTTCGCTGAAACCTAAACGATATTATTTAGCAAGGTAGAAATGAAACTACCTACATTTTATCACATTCTAGCGTTATGATTGGTCATTACGCGCGTAACATATGACCATTTAGAACACAGACCAGTCGTTATAAATACCAGGGATGGAAAGCTAGCCAAAAGCTGAAAGCCGAAAGCCGAAAGCCGAAAGTTGGCCAAATTTAGGCAGATAGCCGAAAGCTGAAAATTCAAAAGTTTTTGAGATGTTCAGCTAAAAGCTAGCCAAAAGCCTTTACAAATACAGCTTTTTTCAGCTTTTTGGTTTTAAACTATTGGCAAGTTGCCAATGGCAACATCGTAATAGACCCATGTCAGTGTTGCCAACTTGTGTTGTTCGGCCTGTTATTCGAGTTAGTCTTAGTCTTAGTCATGTTAGATCTAGTCTAGATAGAAAAAAAAAAAAAAAAAAAAAAGGTAAAAATGTAAATAATGTAATCCCGCCAATTCGCCACACAGTGGGGCCGATTGCAAATCTAGGTGGATAAAATTCGAAAATGTAACTTTTTTATTTTTAAATAAGCGTGCCTCATGTTTTTTGAGTCGCTAAACTCGAATTTGATATTAGTTTTCTCCTTCCGCACCTCAAAAAGCCCCAAAAGTCCAAATTTTTGGAAAATTGGCTTCAGGGGAATAAATTATCTATACATATTGAATTATATGTTTTTGAGGTCGCTGAATTCGAATCTGAAATTCTTTTTGTGATGCAACTCCTTGAAAAGCCCCAAAAGCCCCAAAAAAGCAAAATTTTTGAAATATTAGGCTTTAAAGAAAGAAGTCATTCATTCGTATTGAACTATATGTTTTTGAGGTCGCTGAATTCGAATCTGAAATTCTTTTTGTGATGCAACTTCTTGAAAAGCCCCAAAAGCGCAAAAAAAGCAAAATTTTTGAAATATTAGGCTTTAAAGAAATAAGTCATTCATTCGTGTTGAACTAGATACATGTTTTTGAGGTTGCTGAATTCGAATCTGAAATTTTTTTGTAATATAGTCTCTCAAAAAGCCCCTAAAGTCTCGAAAACTCCAATTCTCAGAAAACTGATTCAAAAACCATGCATTTTTTTTTTTTTTTTTGCTAAATGATTTAAATCATTTTTGTTACTCCTCAAAAAAATTTAAAAATGGCTGTAATATACTGCGCAAGTGGTCAAGTTTACCAACTTCCAAAACCAAGGGGGAAGCTCCCCCCTCCTCCCCTTTCGGTACGTCCCTGTTTTCAGGGCCTTCATTCATATAAAAATAATGGAAATGTATGTTACACATACAAAGTACACGATACTATTGCTGTAAAATCTTAAAAACGCATATTTCAATATAGATAAACATTTCAAAAATTTTCATAAATAACTTTAATTACAGTCTACCAACCCTGCAACTTTTAAATAATTTGAATGAAAATGGTCTAAAATGCATATTTTTAACGAAAAATCATAGTAAATGAATATAACGTACAACCTTACACATACATTTATTATCAAGCTATATAATAACGCCTTCTGAAAATTATTCTACCTCTAATAAGACAGTCAACTGTGACATTTTCTATTCAACTCAAATTTCCTTGAAAAATGGGTACAAATAAACAAGAAGGGAATAATCGGTTTCATTTTAAAAATAAAGGTTGGCAGCATTGCCTGCGAACGCGTTTGAAAATCGGTGAAGAAGAATGCACAAGGATTTTTTAATCATATATATTTATGCTAAAATTATATTGGAAATTCAACTCCTCAGAGCACCAAAAGCTCCAGTTTCGAGAAAACTGGTTATTTAGAAAGTAGAAAAATCCAAAAGGGGTTAAAAACCCTTTATTTAAACAAAAAAACAAAAATAAAAACAAAAACAAAAAAAAACAAAAACAAAAAAATTAATAAATAATTTAACAACCTATGCTAAGAATGTTATTAAAAAAAAACTGTGATTTTTCGCGTAAAAACACTAAATTTTAACATAAAATCCTAAAAAACCTACTTTCGGCGCAACTGAAATCAAAACAGGCGTGTAAAGGAGCACTTTGTGCATAACACCACGTCGCCACTTTTAGATCTGAAGAGGTCTGTGGTTTTGTAGGTAACAAAAATTGTAAAAAAACACCAAAAAAATACGAAAATAAAAAAAATTCTCACATAAATATGATGATTTGTAAAAAAAAATTAACACCGTGAAATGATTCATTATTTAACGTATTTTCATGAAAAAATATCATTCCCCCCAAAAGTGAATTTAAAACTACGAAATCATTAGTCATACATCAGCGTTTTCGCATTAGCGGGATATTTTGAGCGAAGAGGTAGGAGGTTGTGTTACTCATCCCCCTCCCATGACCACTACGGTTGAGTTATGGCTCTTGTGGCTTTTGTTTCTTATAGAGGGGGGATGTACACAACTTTTGAGCGCATTTTCAACCAGAAAATCGAATGTCACTTTTTGGACTTGTGTCCACCTAGAATCGCCATCGGCCCCACTGTGCGCCAACTGAAACCAAAACAAAATGCCAACTTTGTCAAATCTTGCACAGTTTCACGTATTGACGTGTTTTTTTTTTAATTTGAATTTTACCTGAAATATTATGCTGAAAGTGAAGTGATATAAGTTTCAAATTGCTCAGTTTTTCATTTTTAAATTTAATTTTTGGCAATAATGAGGAGTAAGACTAAGTGCATTAAGAAAATTCAAAAGTTTCAAGTCAAAAGCCAAAAGTTGTAAAAGCTGAAAGCTAAAAGTTTTAAGCCAAAAGCTAAAAGCTCATTCAAATATAGCTAAAAGCTGAAACTTTAGAAAGCTGAAAGCTAGCTAAAAGCTAGTTATAAAACCTGAGAAGTTTAAAGCTAAATCTACAAGTTTTATTTCTTAAAAACCTATTTTTCGGCTTTCCATCCCTGATAAATACTCTATTGGAAAAAAATGTTTGAAAGTTTTTTGTACCAGTGCAGCCAGTAGTAGATCGCAATATTCTAATATTGTGAAATTTTCACTGGCTTTCTTGAACGAATTACTTTTTCGGCTGGAAACTTCACGAAGATTGTTTTTTTTTTCTTAACCACCAGAAATAAATTCTGAAGTAATTTTTGAAAATTTTTCCATACCAGAGCAGCAATTTGCTGATTGCGATATTGTAATACGTATCGTGAAAATGTCAACAATTTTGAATTATTCGCTCCACCCTAACGTACATACTTATTAATAACATTTTTGTTTGCAATAACTTTTCTTGATTTCGAAAATTCTTATTCCGCGAAGCAAATCATACCGAACATTTTTACCCCTTCGTTAAGAAAATGCGCTAGACAAATTTTCAACGAGCCAAATTATAATTTCAAAATAGTTCAAAATTTTATCAATATAATTTCGTTAGACTATTATTCATCGTTATTTAGCTAACAAATCCCTAGTTAAATAAAAAATTTCTCTTTTTCAACGACCCTCGCCCTTCGTTCGGTACACGTATTTAAATAATGTTAAATTCGGCGTAGTAAGGGGGAAAAGCGTACTCGTCGCTTGGACCCTCATACTTACGTGATTCCTTTAGCGAGTAAAGTGTTGGCTTTCCACCAAGTGAGTGCGTCCACCGGGGATTGTATCTGAGCGGCGAAGCAAGATAGTTCGACGTGACTGCCAGCTTTATAATATCGTTCCGAGATTATATGACCTTTTTCGTCGACGATTTTCACTTCGGGGGCTGTTCCGAAAACAAATGAACAAAAAATCATGCATAAAAATACGCGAAATCGGTACCGACTGCGGCGTCTTAATGGGTACATAGGTATTTCAAAATCGATAAATATTCCTTCATTCCAAACTGCGAGTATATAACCGTAACTTTCCTTCTAGCTAGCGTTACTTTACACAGCACGGCAGCACATTACGCGAAACGTGACCGTTGAACTCGTTCGCATAGCTGAGTAAAAATTCGCCACCGTAAAGCGGCGAACTAGTGAATCGCAAAAAACCGTACAGTTTAGTAGTTACTTGTTACATATGCACGAAAATCCTTACACAAACGACGTATACGTATAAAAGCTTAATGATAACCTAATGCCATCGTTTACACGAGTTTAAGGATTAAAATCATCTCCAGCTCCACTGTACAGACAAACAAACGCATACCTAACAACGACCGCGGACGCTTAAATTTATCTATCAGCCTATTTCGTAAAATGTTTTTAGGCGCCGCGTACCGAGTGGAAATTGGGACGACGTAGTTTACAATTTATCGTAGTTTACGTTTCGTTATACTATCTGGCGCGCCACGAAAACGTGCAAAACCTTCTTCGTCTTCCGCACCCACCGCCAGCGCCACGCTTTATACCTGCGGGTAATGTAGTGTGAATGCGGATATGATATGTAACTAGACGTTGAAGAAGAATTCTATTTTACCATAAATGTAAGCAACTTTTAAAGGTTAAATGGTCCAAGTTCTGAGAAGTTAAATATTTTCCGTAATTTCTGCACTTTACTGGCTTTTCATACTGCGTAGGGCTTCCTAAAGTAGCGGCCCAGCAGTCACCATTAACGACAAAAACTATTCCCCAACACGCCTGCTGTACGCCATTGTCGTCGCCAATTCCACGTGCCGACAAACAGGCCGTTTCAATGAGCCCAATTTTCCTTCTTAAACTATAAACCATATTCTCCCTCTCTCAAGTCGCAAGTTTCTATGACTGTGTTAGGGCGAAGTCACAGATCCTCGATTTCACAACTTCTGCATAATTCTCTTTCAAGAGTAACAACTAAACGATTATCTATGATAAAGGAGTTTGGTAAATGCTGCACCAATATACCAGACGACCTTATTAGACACACACACACTTTGAATTATTTAAAAGTTCCTTCATCGAATAAATTGCTCCTATTGATGGTACGAAGAAGGAAAAGATATTTTTCTGTTACATAGTTCATGAAACTTTTTATATCGAGTTTTGCTATTTCTTTTTCTCATCAATTTAAAACAAGCACGATGAAAACTGTATCCCTCATATGTAATAGAAACTTATCCTAAAAATCTAGAAAAGGATCAAACATAATTTATTATGAATTTTTTTTTTTTTGGAAATGCAGCATCCAAAATTTTGTCACAAATTTCATATTCCACATACTCTAACTACAATACCAGATACACAGGGATGCACGAAAGGGGACAAAAGGGAGCGTAGTCTCTGTATGTTCCACAAGATAGCGCTACCTTACTTTACTGATAATAATATACATAGTTTAACGTTATTTTACCTATTTTTTAGCTTTCTGCTCATAGACTCACTGTTTCTTTGGTATGATTGATCCTTTCTCCTGAAATTCTGTGATCTTTCTTTTCCTTTCCGTTATTTTCATTCTCTCTTTTTTCATCCCATCAATTAATATGTTTGCTGTAAATTTATGCCCGTTTTATATCGAAGTACACGAATTTTCCCATTTAATTTCGGTATTTTTTTAGCCGAGTTTTTAACTAAAAAACGACAGCTATTACAGCCTACCTGATTTGGGAAGGGAAGGTCGGGGGAGGGTGTGGTCTTCAAATCTTTGCGTTTCATACCATTTGTAATCATTTGGCAAATGTCCAACTTTTTGGTATATATATTTTTTTTTCCCCACGCGTAGCGCCGGCGAGTATTCATAAAATTCGCTCAAAATTTGGTGAGAGACTCTTCTTGTAAATGCGCAGATCACCTTTTTTTGTTTTTTCGATAAATTTCAAAATGGCGGATCACTCAAATTTTGAGGGGGACTGGAGAAGAGGCAAATAGCTCAAATTTTTCGTTTTTGATCTCATATGAAAGAGTGAGTCACGGACACTAACATATCCAAATTTCAGTTTCCTAAGTGCATATTGAGAGGAGTTAGAGCAAAAAACGGCTTTTTGAGGAAGTTTTGAGTCATGAAATTTCTTTAATTTTCGATATCTCCCCACCGAATCAAGTTAAAGAGGTCAAATTTTGTGTGTGAGATTAGTTGGTGCCCGGAATATGACCTTTTGAATTTGGATCAAAATGGATCGAAAATGGCGGATTATCAAAATATTGAGTAAAGCTTGAGGAGCCTCAAGTTGGTAAAAATGTAATTAATATGAATTCATATGGTTATTGGGGATAAGATGTATACTACATTCCCAATTCACTTCCATACATGATGTTGGAGGGGGGGGGGAAGGCGGGGTTATCAACCTAAAATAGTGGTGGGAGTACAGAGGGGTCGAAAATTTTGTTTTTGCTGTGTCATATGATAAAATGAGCCAAGTGACAAACGTATTTTGATTTTAGCTTCCTCAGTGATTTTGGAGGGGAGTTAGAGCAAAAAACGGATTTCGGAGGGGAAATTGCTGCATGAAATTTCATGAATCTTCCATATCTCATCACCAAATCGGCCTAGAATAGTCAAACTTCGTGTGTAGGATCAGTTAGTGACCAGAATATGACCTCTTAAATTTGAGTCAAAATGGATCCAAAATGGTGGATTATCAAGATTTGAAGATAATTTGAGCACCCTCAAACAGTTATAATTTGAGAAATATGTGTTCGCATGATTATTTCATGGCAAGAAATATGTACTACATTTGTGCCAAATTCAACTTCTTAAGTGTTTTTGGAAAGGATAGGGTAGGGGTTTTCAGACTTGGTATTGGGTGTGGCCTGTAGTCATGAACGGTTAAGCAGGGTTATTACTGAATCAAAACAAGCTCCAGTTAAAAACTCAGCTCCAGTAATGCGGCATGGCTGCTTACGTTTTTTTATAATTATAAAACCCCAACAAACACTGCAACATTGGTACATTAGCGATAACAGCTTAAAGTTGGTAAATTTCACTATAAAACGTACGTAAAAAATTAAAAATAAGCTTGGTATAATTTTCTTCTTTCACATACCCATCAAATGGAAATCGAAATGAAGGATTTGTAAATTCGTATACCTAAGTTTATAAAAAGTAGTATAATTTAGTTCTGCAAAGATTGTCACTGTCATGAAATCCTTGTCCCCAAAAACGCCAAAATAGATGTGAACATTCTTATCGAATTCTGAGAAATCCTAAAAATGCTGATTCAAAATTTATATCGCGATTGTAATTCACCTCTTCTGAAACCCTATATTGACTTAAACAGGTATTTTCTAAGATAAAATTTTCGGAACCCTTGAACCTCTCCTAAAAAAGTTTGAAATTCAGAATAGAAACCCCATTCATAAGGATCATATTGTATCCTAGCAGGAGAACACCAAAAAATTACGAACAAACCTCATGCAATTTTACCAACTTTCGAACTTTGTGCAAAGTTTAAGCTCTCTCCTCTTTGAAAATGGTATAAGAATACCATACTCACGAAGAGTGAAAATTTGTTTTCATTTTTGAGGTTTTCAGTTTCAGAAAATTGGCAATTCTTCATTGATAATAGGAAATCAACGAATTAAAAAAAATATATTTCCCTATAGACTTCAACAATTAATGTAGTCTTGTGTGAAATTTCAAATCATACTCGTATACCTAAATTAGGTATGCAAGTTCTTAAATTGCAAAATGGAAGTCGAAATTCCATTCTTTACATTACTGTTTTATGCTAGTTCATTTAAATGTAAAGAAAAAATAATAAAATTTAAAGAAATAAAATTTTGATTGATTAAAGAAGGTAAAGACTAAAGAGTTCATCCGGTGTTGATATTATTACTTAACATGTCATGTTTAAAATTGTTAGTATTAATAAGGGTAAAAGAAGTCAATATCTAAAATTATTTAATCGATTAAATATTGAGTTAGACTGCTTTTCTCATTCACTTCACGATATTTCAAAGCATGACACCCTTCCTTTTACAAACTGACTAAAATCCAAAGTCATTAGGTCCCACAAATTCATTATTCAAATCAGTTGAATAAAAATAGCTTAGTTTTTAATAATAAACTCGGCTAAAAATACGCTATTCAAGTCTTTTCAATCTCGATAGCAGTATTGTGAAATCGTTAAACACGCTCTTCCAAAACTCATTCAGTAGATTCGATAAATAAATTGAAATGTAAGATTAATTCAATTAATGGTCTCCGACGAATAACAACTCGATGAAAAACTTCCTTTTCTATTGCAGATAAACTGGTGAAAAACAAACCGTAAAGGAAACCCACTGTATACCATTCCCACGGGAGAACTTCGTTGTATCTGTCCAATTAACTGATAAACGTCTCTCTGCAAATTCAACTTACTCAGTTCGAATATGTACGAATATTACGCATGACCACCAAGGCACTTACTCCTCCCGAGGACTCGATTCGCAAGCGACATACTGTCGAAACGACAACGCCGTTTTTCCACAAGGTCGATGTCCTTATCGTGTTATTGTCGTAACTCTCGCTTTATTCATTTTCGTTACGCCACGTATAATAGCACATACCTATAAGTTGCGAAACGTTCACATATTGCGAACAACAACGCTTGAGTACAACTCGTTGATAAGTAAATGAATACATAAGAATGAAATACGAAGAGATAACGTTACATCTAATACATACTGGAATATATAAATTCAAATTCCTTTCCACATTATAATCTTTTCGAGTCGATAAATTTCAATTCATTTCCACTTTTCATCCGAACTGAAGTTATTTACGGTTCTGTTGGTAATTTTAAGATTGTTTTAATTTTCTATTCTCTTTTACTTCCAAATATAGAAACGAAAAAGTTGCGGCAATTTTCGCTCTCTTCGTTATTGCGCTGTTTTTTTCCCTTGCCATTACCACCACCCCCGCAGTCAACGTATACTTCGTCGACGTCTATGTGCCGGATAATTAAACCTTGGAGCGTTTCGCTGTCATTAAAGAGGCCAATTAAGTCATTTGTCCCAGCTATTTATTTCGCTTCGCAGGATATAAAAATAATCTAATGAAAAATATCTTCTACAGTTTTTTTTTTCGACATTGGCACCTCTAAAGAAATAAAAACATTTAACCAATAGATCTAAAGAAAATTTCAAGTTTTTGGTGCTATTTCACAATTAATGATAGAACTGCTACGAAAAGCTTCAAGTTTCCTATTCGGTTCAACTACCAACAGACCTCAGACTTCCCCAGATACCACTCGACTATTCCGGGATAATAATTGGACACAGCGCGACACTGGCACAATAAACAATCAAACTGAACTATAAAAGATCAAGCTACCGAGCCTTTAGAGGGTCTCTTGGCTATTATATGGTAAACACTGTCCCGTCGATAGGCCGACCTTGTTTTTTTATTTCGCTATATAACGAAGAGCGGTAAAGCGCGGAATTTCGAGTAAACATTCTATAAATACGATGGAGAAGAACGTTTTCTCGCATACGAATCGTATCCATTAACGCTGGCTGCGCCAGCACGAATATTTATACATTTTGTTTGTCCTGCGGCTCTTTCCGGTTATTGAAAACGTTTCTAGATTATCCGTTAATTTTCAGCTCCACGTTGGAATAACGAAACGAATATTATTTTCAGTTGAAACATGCCGCGCTGTTGCGACGGCTAATTAAACCGCTTTTTGATATTCACTAATTTACAAGAGAGTATAGGGCGAACGATAAACCAGCTTTAATCAATTTTCGCTATCGATTCCACAAAGAAGGAACCAACGTATCGGTTTATACGTAATAGAATTTGTCAAATATTTAACCAAAGTTTGTTCCTCAGACATCAATAGGGGATGTTTTTGAGGATGGAGAGAGGATGAGACAGAGGGCGAGTGGTAGTTTCATCAATCACCAAAAAAGACTCATATTTACACGCCAAGGTGACAAAATTAATTTAGTTCGAGGTTCGCAAATCTATGAACATGTCGCTATGGTGGTGAGTATAGAACAATGTGGAAAAGCTCTTCATCAGAAAAGAAGGTGAGAGGGAGAGAGAGCTCGGTTCTACGCTTTCATATTTACATTTCCATACTTTTATTTTGAAAATGATGATCACATCAAAGAAATTTTCCAACGAAATCCACTGCAGGTAAAATAAATAGCCCTTAATCGTATTATAGGAGCTGTCAAATGGACATCCTAATTCCTCATTTCAGTTTTTGATACTCTAAAATTGTGTTTCAAAAACACATTTCAAATTCATGATAGAAGCTACATATTTGTATAATGTGACCGTTTAATTCGATTCTCTTCACTATATGTGCCATCAACTTGACACCCTCTCCAGGAGCGTAACTAAGTCATTTTTCAGGGTGGGGATATTTTGAAAAAATCCCAACTTTTTGTAATGAAATTCCCAACTTTTTTAACGAAATTTACATTACAAAATAATCAGGTACAAATAAGCGCCGTCATGCGCACTTTTTTCATGTTCTTTTTGTAGTCATCGTTAAAAATTTCATCACACAAACAACACTGCATTTGTATCTTTTTCCTTTCTCTCCTTTATTCATTTTTTAAAATTCAACTTAATAAAAAGTACAGACATATAGTAGGTATACGATGCACAGAGAAAAATCGGCGGATTATTGGCTTAGTGAGCAGTGGCAACGGCTTAATTTCAAGTTTAGTGTTGGGCGATTAATAATCGATTAATCGGTAAAAATAATTGGAAGAATCGATTAATCAATCATTAAAAGTAATCGATTATTTTATGAAATAGGTAATCGATTAATCGGCCGCCAATTTTCACTTTTTTTTTTTCAATAATGCTTCGATATTTCTGAAAAAAAAAACTTTTTATTAAAAAATAATCATTTTGTGAAGACATTTCTATAATACGACGAAATCGTCTCTCATCACATACC
Source organism: Phenacoccus solenopsis (assembly GCA_009761765.1). Classification (NCBI taxonomy): domain Eukaryota; kingdom Metazoa; phylum Arthropoda; class Insecta; order Hemiptera; family Pseudococcidae; genus Phenacoccus; species Phenacoccus solenopsis. Next base: position 4,903,561 of record CM019752.1, on the reverse strand, counting down.
TTAAATATGCTTGTTTTTTAAATAAAAATTGCGACTTGGTATGAATACTGCTGTCATTTTGGAATAACTGAATTTGTTTTTGTAATTTATTTGAATAAATTATTTTATTTTTGTAATTAATTCAAATAAATGTTTTTTTTTTTTTATTATAATCGAGCACAGCATAAAAAAATGAAATTTGAGATTTTTCAAATTCTGAATATTTTTTCCAACTCCAAATTTTTCCAAATTTTTTTAAATCTCCAAGATTTTTTTCAACTCAAATCTTTTTTCTGATTTTCTTAAAATTTTTTTCATATTCACTTCGAGCCAAAAATTTTTCTCAGTATTTTTTCAAACAAAAATCTTTACAGTTTTGTTTCAAATTTGAATGCTTTTTTCAAAATCACCTTCAATCATATTTATTTTTTATATCAAAAAGTCAATATTCATTTGAACTTTGCAAACATTTTTTAACGCCACAATTTTATTGAAAAAAGTTTCAAAGTTGTTAAAAAATTGAAGAAAAATTTTCTAGGTTGAAAAAAATTAGATGAAGTGTAAAATTGAAGAAGCATCTGAAGAAGTTTTGCGTGCAAAAAATTTCTAACGCTGATAAATGGATGAAAAAATTCAAAATAGATATAAAAATGTTATAAAACATTTTTGGATTGCCAGAAATTTTCTAGGAAAAATTTCAAGAGATTGAAAAAATCGATAGAAAAAATTTGAATTTGTGTAAATTTTTATTTTTTTCTTTATTCACTCGTGTTCCGTAAACGTTGTAACTACAGAGTATAGATAATATAAAAAAATCGATTATTTCAATAATCTATATCCGATTAATCGAATATTAGAATAATCGAAATTCGATCAATCGAATACTCAAATTATCGATTATTCCCAACACCATTAATTTACATGTTGTAATCTGTCAGTCTGTCTGTCTATGTGTCTGTCTATCCATGCACCTGGAGAATGGAACCTAAGCATGATTTAATACATACAACTGCACTGCAACCGTTCGTCGTGATTCGCGAATTCGGAAATTTTTCGGTTATTGCGAATAGTCTGTTGGGCGCTATACATGATATAAGTTGGCATCAATTCGAATTTATTCGAGTTCTTATTTTCCCAAAAGAATATAAAATATTGATTTTTACAAAAAATTCAGGTTCCCAATACCGGGCGGGAAGCTCCCCCCATCCCCCCTTACTTACGCCCTTGACCCTCCTTCTGCTCTTTGAATTAAAAGCACTTCACTTTTCAATATAATGAAGTTGAAATGAGAGTAGTGATGAGCACTTTTCAGGAAAATTAATTTTTAAGCTGAGTTTTCAACTTAAAAACAATAGCTACTACAGCCTACCTGATTTGGGAAGGGAAGATCGGAGGAGGGTGAGGTCTTCAAATCTTTGCGTTTCATACAATTTGTAGTCATCTGACAAATGTGCAACTTTTTACTATATATATATTTTTCTCATGGGCATAGGGGCGGCAGGTACTCATAAAATTTGCCCAAAATTTGGTGCGGGACTCTTTTTGAAAATGGGGAAGAGAACTTTTTTGTTTTTTTCGATAAATTTCGAAATGGCGGATCACTCAAATTTTGAGGGAGGCTGGAGGAAGGTTAAATGGCTCAAATTCTTCGTCTTTGATCTTATGTGAAAGAGTGCGTTACGGACACTAACATATCAAAATTTCAACGTTCCAAGTGCATTTCTAGAAGAGTTGAAGTAAAAAATGGCTTTTTGAGGAAGTTTTGAGGCATGAAATTTCTTGAATCTTCTACATCTCCTCACCAAATCGACCTAGGAAAGTCAAACTTTGTGTGCAAGGCTAGTTGGTGACCAGAATGTAACCTCTCGAATTTGGGTTAAAATACATCCAAAATGGCAGATTATCAAAATTTGAGTAGAGCTTTAGGAGCTTCAAATTAGTGAAAATGTAATTAATATGAACTCATAGGATTACTGGGAATAAAAAGATATTACATCTCAAATTCACTTTTACTCATAATATTGGAGGGGAGAAGCAAGGCTTATCAACCTCAAAATGTGGTGGGGTACATGAGAGGTTGAAAAATTTTTATTGCTGTACGATATGATAAAATGAGCTTATGTGACTAAGCTATTCTGATTTCAACTTCCCAAATGAATTTGGAGGGGAGTTAGAGTAAAGAACGTCTTTTAGAGAGGGGAAATAACTGCAGGAAATTTCATGAATCTTCCATATCTCCTCACCAAATCGACCTACAAAAGTCAAAATTCGTATGTAGGATTAGTTAGTGACCAGAATATGACCTCTTAAATTTGAGTCAAAATGGATCCAAAATGGCGGATTATCAAGATTTGAAGATAATTTGAGCACCCTCAAATAGTTATAATTTGAGAAATATGTGTTCACATGATTATTTCATGGCAAGAAATACTACATTTGTGCCAAATTCAACTTCTTAAGTGTTTTTGGAAAGGATAGGGTAAGGGTTTTCAGACTTTGTATTGGGTGTGGCCTATAAACATAAAGGGGTTAGCAACGTTGTATGCAAACTTGAACAAGCCTCAGTTAAAAGCTCAGCTTCAGTAATGGGGCATGGCTCCTTTTTTTTTTTTTTAAATGAAAAGTGCAATTTTTGCTGAAAAGCGTGAAAAGTGCTCTTCGAGTGAGACCAATGATACAAATAAGCAAATGAAAACCTGGAGAAAAGGTATTGTAAAATGTGGGGAAATGTCTAATAATGAGTAATGAAACGATAGAAATGTGTAACAGTAGTGTGTGGGCACGTCGTATCGTAGACGTTTTGTAAACATACCAAGTTGAAATTGGTCAAATGGGCGACTAAAATTTTTCAATTTTCTTCAATTATGGTCAAAGTGTTGTGTACATATGATTTTTTTGTTTTTAAAAAGTGTTTGTATATTTATTCATTTGCAAAATATTTAATAACATTCAACATAATTTTTCTCGCGTCCAAAAAAGTGTTCGAAAGCGAAAAATTTCCAGCGAACAATTCTTCTCCACTGTACACAGTATACCTGCACTAACGAAAGTACCGCAACGATAATTCAAAACTCTAGTATCGCAAAAAATTCGCGCACAGACGAAATTAATCGTAAAAATTAATAATGGTCGACGTCACGGACAGACCACCTACGGTGAGGATTTTCTACTTAATTAAAAATATTTATTTTTCCAATTCAACGAAGAGACTCGCCGACGTTCGCGTGTACCCTATTCCCGTCATAGGTATACCGTTTAAACGGCCATACCCGAGTCGAGTACCACTCCAACGATACTTGCAAATAACCGAACAGGCGAACACCGGTATTTCGAACTTCGCTGCTCGCATTTGCGTCGTAAATAAACGCACATTTCCTTTCGTCGTCATCACTCGTCGTTTACCCTTCGCGGTTGCTTTTTCCCGAATATACGTGAAAGCTTGTGAGGTCGTTAATCGGACACCGCTATAATTATGTACAACATAAATACCTTCAGTACGGTTGAAAAAGTGAAAAACATTTTACCTGTAACTTTTAGGTAAACCCTTTTGATGGTTGGTGGATGAGTAGCCACTTGACATTCATACAGACCGTCGTCTCTTTGCGTAACAGATGCGATTTGCAATCTCCAGTTGTTCGGGTAACGAAAACTAAGCGTAATACGTTGATCCGTGCTGTAAGGCTGTCGAGCCACCGTTAGAAGATGAATTGTGTCGCCTTTCCGATGAACCCACGTTACCTGTATCGTAACAATTCGCATTAGTAAAATGCCACGCTACATTGAAAACGTCTCGTGCTCTCTATTATCATTTTACGCGTGCCCTGTAAACGCTTTATTTCGCACCGAATATAGCCCCAACAATGTAACGCTTCCGTTATTCTCTAAATTCGAATAAGTACCGGCTAAAATTTCAATACAATATACATCAGCGCCACGACACGACACGACGCCGACGCTAATCGTAAATACTTGCCTAGATTTGGTCATAATGGCATTCGAAAGGCTATAACGGCGTTTGCCATTGCCTAGCTATTTACCCCTACGTAACAGTAGCCCTGCCTAATTTATTGTTACATTTTCCTACCGTACCGAAGCATTACGCTATTTCCTACAACCATCGCAGCTTTCATTTCAAACGGAAATAAGTGCACGTGCACCTATGACCTATGTAGTATATGTAGCTAATTTTAGCTAGTATTCGCAAATAAAATTAGTCCCTTCATATTGACGTATCCTAAATAAGGGTAGGATTCGCCATGCGTGATTTTTTTTCTAAAGGTTGTTATAATTACTCAATACTCATGCTACGTAAGCACTTAAGATGGAGATTTAGAACAGAAGAGTATAATTAGATGAACTTCTACCCTAATCGAAAATGCATATCTACCGTGTGTCCCAATAACCGGTATTTATCCAGTGCCAAAATTCTTTTTTTCATTAGTTTCTTAACAATGAAATTAGACACACATTATGATTTGCAAGTCAAAAATTAAAAAAAAAAATACATTCACTTTAATAAAAAATAAAGCTGCGATCAGATGTCTTCCTTCAATGAACGAGAACGCCTTTACTACGTACTCTCAGCTTTACTTTTTAATAAGGAATGTATTCTATGTTTTTTGACAGTCACAGTTGTTTAGCAAAATAAACACTGCACTCATGCACAGTAATACAATTACAGTGGTAAATTTCTGCACTATACAAGGACTAAACATAAACTGTATACTAGTTAAGCTAAGATTAAGAAGCGAAAAGACCAACAAGGAAGAAGTAAACACTAAACAATGCTTGAATGTAATTGGCTGATTATGAAGCTGAAAAATCGAATAATAGCAAATAATGTGTTGCCTGCATAACTAACTATAGGTGCTATTTGGGCTGTGCATCGAAAGAGTTAGTTCTGGCGAATAACAAACGAACTTCGTGGAAAAATGCATATAAGTGCTGAGATTTAACATGGGGATTCAATGAGAGAGGTTTAGTTTCATGATTTTTATAAGAAAACTGTAATATTTGGAAGAAAGTTTGTTTGCACTTATTTCCAGAGGATTAAAGGATATACCCGCGAATAAGGGGTGATTTTCGCCTCAAGTGCTTTTTCGCTCTTATACCGCTCAGGTGGTGTGCCTAGACTAGAAAAAATTTTTCGCCAAGTTTTGGACTCCTACCCCCTGCATTTGCGTTCCACACCGATTTTATTGTCGTTTTTTCACGAATTTTTCATTTTGTTCAGAATGGAGGAAATTTTTTGTTCTTTCGCATGTATGTAGGTATCATAGTGATGTATCTAAGATAAAATTTTGAGCAATTTTGGTTCATTCCTTCATGGAGTTTTGGTCATTTGAAATTTTCAACTGTAAAAAATACCTTAATAGCGAAAAACAACCACTTTTTTAAAGTATCCTAAAAACATGTTTTTTCAGGTAGATTTATCTTACGTATTCAGTTTTGATATTTAGAAATGTCGTGAACCGCCAAATGCGAAAAAAATATCATATAATCAATTTTTTCCATTTTTCGAAAGCTAATAATTTTATTTTTTATTTAAAATTTTTTTTTTAAATTTAATACACCACTAATACGAGTAGCGCAACATTCAGCCCTTTCCCTCACTTCCCTTCAGCTAACAGTGTATCACAATGATTTCGTGTTGAAGAAAATCTACAGTATTTATATGTATAATTATGTACTGTACGTACAGTCACCCAGCCTAGTACACCGATTAACTTTGACTCCTCTCCATCCCCTCATACATCAACTATTGAACTTTTTCTCACCATTTGCATCTTGTTGACCAAGTTCGATAGAAAATTTCTCATAACCTGCCCACACAGAAGGTAATACATGATACATAAGCTAAATATCGAGTAAAGATTCGCTTCCGTGAAATAACCAAAATATCTTCAAAAATACATTTTTCTTTCGGTACCATCATCATTCGTAAAATTTATGGTTTCCTGTTTCGCAAGTCTTATAGAAAATCCGATGGAATACCAGTTCTAGAATTTCTATCAATTTCCGAAAATAACGGTCTTTTTCGCATCTTCTGTTCATTTCCTTCATCTCGTACAAAAAAACCCCAACACGATACTTATGATATAACGACACGTGTGCCTATTACCGCATTTTAAAAGCCTTTCGTAAAGAGACAAGGGCAAATATACCGTAAAAATATTCTTTTCATTTAGATTCAGCTAAACGGCTTGCGCTTTCAAAAGGAAACAATCCTCAAGTTTGTTTCATCACCATATAGCAAACGATTTTTTTTTCTGCGTTTCTTTTCATAAAAATCGAACAAGCCTTAGTAGATCCCACGTAAATATGAATGCTGCTTCAACGAGCGATTTTTAAGAGCTGATACGACTATAATAATGTAGGTAAATAAAATTTACGCGTTTCCTTTTTGTTCGTGTATTCGGCTTTTCATACTTATTTTCGAAACTCACGTCGTTAAAAATTTCCCGAGGCTGAGTACCAAGCGTATTTGTATATACATCTAGCTTATTATAACAAGAGTTTTTCATCAACTTTATACTCGAAGATGCTCTATTAGGTAAATACGTTTCGCTGATTTATATGACCACCACCCTAAAAAGCATCGACCTCGTTTAACTTTCGTTCATCTTTTTTAAAACAATCTTGAACTGGCAAAATATCGTATAACAAAGAAAAAAAAAACAACAAAAAACAACAAAAAAAAGCAGCCGTGCCGCATTAGTGCAGTCGAATTTTTTCTGTTTGGTTAGTTTTGATAGATACAACATGGTTTCTTTTTTAAAAAAATAAATAAGATAAATATCGCAAATTACAAGAATACTGTTTATAAATTATGTTACAGTTTTTGGTCTTCGTAATAATAATCACAAAAAGCTACTATGAGGACAAAGTCATCAGAATAGTCTCGTAATTCAGCCATTCGGTAATCCTCACTTCACTTGATTTGCCTTCTCTTGTTTTCGGGACTTGTGACTTGTGCGAACAGAAAGCTAAAAAAAAGTTGAAAAGCGGCTTCTTCCCCTAGTAGCCTCTTCATTTAACCTATTGACAAACTGACAATAATTCTCTCTTCACTTGTTTTTTCCCACCTTTCAGGATCTTTACTATGCATTGCAAAATTAATATTGGAAACTTCAGCGCCAAATCGTCTCTAGAACCAGCTCCTTGGCAACTCTACCTTTGCTTGAATTACTTTTTCGGCACTCTTGGGCTCGTGACTGCGTATTTAAGAAATAAATAAAATGAGCTGCCATATTGCTTCCTAATACAATTTTGTAATTTTACAAATATCTTGTAACATATTTCGAGCAAATTCACGAGCACAATTTTATTTACTTTTTCATGCCCACAGTTTATACTCATAACCTAGTCCTAACCGTCTCCTCCTTACCCCTTCTAAAACCCCATAACAAGTTTAATTGGCTGAGTCTTTAATTAAAAACGATAGCTATAACAGCCTACCTGATATTTTTTTTTTGCGGGAATTACTTCTACCACACACAACACTACTCGGCTGGGAACCGCTTGTGGCATTACTTCCAATCAAGTAGGAGCACCTTAGTGACCGACCGACCTACATATCCCCCGGGTTTTCCTCAGGTGGGTGTGCGCTTCCACCCAAGTTCCACCACATCGGAAGTTCAGCGGTTGATCTGGGAGAAACAGGTTGCAGGAGGGGAAAGGCTCTTCAGACCTTCGTATTTCAGGTAATATTTCAAATTATGTACTACTTCTGCATCATAATGAGTCCAAATTATTCAAATTTCAGCTATTTGAGGCTCATCAAGCCTGCCTACCTGAAATTTTGGTCATTCGCCACTATGGCTCCAATTTTGATCCATCTTGAGCCCAACTCAAGGGTAATATTCTCATCTCCAATTAAGCATACATACACAGCATTATAACTTTTCAAGTGGAAGGTTTATAAAATTTCTGGTTGTGATTTTCCCTTCCACACTAAACCTCGATTTATTCATCATATGATACTATAATCAAAATTTTTCACTTGTTGTTTACACAAAATACATTTTGAGTTCAATAACTCCTCCTCATCCCCTATAACAAAGCGTGTAAAAATGCACTATGTATATAGTATACTATTTATCCTCAGTAATTATACGAGTCTTTAGTCATCAAGTGTTGATGATTTAAGGGTCCTCAAGCTTTCCTCAAATTTTAGCTATCCGCCATTTTGGATTCATTTTGGTCCAAATTCAAAGGTTCATGTACCAGTGCCAAACTAACTCCACACACCCATGTTGGTATCAGGTATGATGGTCGGACTTTACACCCCTGTAATACCATGGTCGGACCTTTTGTTCCAGTGCAGCTGGGTTTCTAAATGATAGTGCATTTCCTTCTTCAGTTATTAGAAAACAAAATTCCCTGACCAGAATCTTCTTACACCCAAAAAAAGTGCCTAACACTCGGTAAGAAAGAATGTCATACGTTGGTAAGACTGCGTTGATGCCCATACACTTCACACTTTGTTAGGTACTATGGTATATGGTCGGACCTTCTACATGTGTTTTGTAAAAATTATGTTATACGCTGGTCGGACGCACATTTCACACCTCACGCACCTTATACATTCTATGGTCGGACTATTATGCTAGGTTGCCAAATACATAGCCTTTTAACTTGTGAAATACACCTTATATAAAGTCGGACTCATTTTGTGTATTTTGTAGAAAAAATTATATTATACCTAAGTCAGACTTCTATTATACACCTCACGCACCTCATGCGTCCTATGGTAGGACTATTATAAATCTCTTTCATAGTCCTATAAGACTACTCTACAAATGTCAGGCCATGCCTTGTTTCTGAAAGTTTTCTATAAATGATGTCATATAGGGGTACTGGAAAACCAGGTTTTCATGGTTAAATCAACCTAAGTGTCATTTCTGAGGTGAGAAGAGTGCGACAAAGTTGCGGTCGATTTGAACTTTTTTTTTCAAACAATTGCTAAGATCAATGTGGCGTATAAAAAACTAAAATTAGAATACCAAAAAGTATCTACTAGAAATAAATTATTGGTGGATTTATAAGCACGTGAGCGCCATTTTCTCCAATTTTACTAAAAAAAAAAATCAAAATTGTCGATTCAAAATGTATTTTTGCTTTTCCAATCTAAATTGTGAGTACATCATTGAAAGGAACATGAAATTATGCATCATAAAGAACAAGTCCTAGCCTGTGATATGGGTTGGAACTGGAAGTTTTCAAAATTTGGAAGCGTTTGCATATTTTAGTATTTTTAAGTAATAAAGAAAAAATTCCAATTTCATTTTGTATCGCCATTTGATTCATTGTCCAAATTACGAAAAGTCCGACCATCATACGTGATATCAACAACAAAGTTTGATCGTTCTACATTGATTTGGTGAGCAGATATAAAAAATTTAAGAAATTTCATGACTCAGAACTTCGTGAAAAAGCTACTTTTTGCTCCAACTCTCTTCTAAATGTACTTGCGAAGCTGAAATTTGGATATGTTGGTGTTCTTGACTAACTCCTTCGTATGAAACTATAAACGAACATTTTGAGTGATTCGCCCTCGCTCTACCCTCTCTCAAAATTTGAGGGAACCGCCATTTTGAGGTAAATCGAAGAAACAAAAAAGCTACTTTTTGTATTTACATGGCCATGCTTTCATCAAAATTCGAGCAATTTTCAAAGAAAAAACTGTAATGAACTTCGACCAGTTAATTGCGAATGGTCTGAAACATAAATCCATAAGGACCCATTAACCCGCCAATTCTCCTTCCCAAATTAGATGGGCCTTAATACCCTTCATATCCTTTAGAATATGGCCTATAAAAAAACCGTTGAAAAACAAAAACCCCTGTACCGACTGAAAATGCGCATGTTGCCGATTTACATATAAAAGGAATAATTGATGACGAAAGGGCTGCTCGCGAACGTACCATGACCGCAATTACATAGCTGCGTGGTGCGAGGCGCAAATAGATAACCATAAAAAGGAAACGAAACTCGCGCTATATGACTTTTCAACAAAAGAAACCATCGCCAGACATCCTAATAAGCAGCTTGAAAAGTGTTACGTTAGCGCGCTTCAACAAGAACAAGTTGCTCGCGATGCGAGCAAGCTCGACGAACATAGATTATACTAATTAGCCGAAACGACGTGACGTATTTTTCACGCTATAAGTTCGAATGACATACCCACTATCCAGTACCCATACGTTTAGTCGTTTATTCGTACACATATGAGAGCGGGCGCGAAAATCCGCTAAATAAAATTGCGCCCCGTGAAAACCGAACGACCGCAAAATTTCGCCTCGAAACGAACGTTAACGAGCTTCGAATCATAATTCATGCAAATATCTCATCCTATTTGCGCACACACGCGAGAGACGCGACACCACTATGTACCGTAAAAACACAACGTTGCTAATCGTCAACTCGTCCTCATCTTCAAATTAGCCTCAAAACCGATACTTTTATTCGCAACTTTCAACAGCCATACAGCCACAGTTGAGATGAACGCACGCTTTCAAATTAAACGCTTCTTTTCACTCGCTCTTCAATTCAAACTCCGGATAAGCACGCCAAAAGTATACGAGCTTTTCGGTTCGAGGTTCATATTTTTTTGCCACTTATTACCGCCAAACTTCGATGCAATTTTTCGGCCTTTAAAGTCGGCTGAACGTTTGGCGCTTTTATTTAGTTTTTTTTTTCATTATATTCTCACGCCACGTAGGATTTATATATATATGGAAAATTTGATGTTGAAGTTTATGCTATTAAGAAAAAAAAAAAAAAAAAAAACACTCAACCGACGAGAAAGTTCTTACTACAGCAACGTGCCGAGGCTTTTTACGAGAAAGGCTCGCGAATATATTACGAACGTGATTTAAATCTTTGTAAAAGACTTCGCATTTTCAACGTACTTGCTTAAACGCGGCTCCAATTTAGTCGAGAAATAAAATGCTATATCTTTTTCCAGCTTCCAAATAATAAACCCCAACTAAAGAAGAATTACCAATTTCTGAACGAAAAAGTTCGATCGCCAACACGTTTTCCTTTCAAGTATTTCCAAATTTTTTCCATTCCAGTTATTGATCGAACTACATTGACATTACAAGCACCTAGGCTAGGGGATTTTCCAATTTTTTCAAAATAAAAAAGAAGCGTGGAATTAATAAGTTATCAATTTACTTGTGGATGCGCTCGATAAATGTTAAAATTAATTTGTTGTTATTGAGACGTAAGGTCTCATAATACCCACCTCCTTACGCAGAGAGGAGGTGTGAAGGGGCGCGACCAAAGGCTCGGAGACCATTTACCCAATTAGGGCCCTGGTCTCTGCGCGATACACGAAAAAATAAAACGCGAAAAATCGATTTAAACGTTTATTAAAAATGAAATTTACATCGACCGAATAGCGGTCAACACGAGACGATCAAAAATAGTTTACGCTCATTAAACGCTGTTACTTAGTGTGAAGAGATTCGGGTCGAATTAATTTAAGACTCAAAAATACTTTCGATATAATAACTTTATTTTAAAAAACACACGAATGTACAGCGCGAACAAACTTTAACATTACATGATACAACAGACTATTAAGCAAATACTGAACCGAAGTCTTAAGGCGGCATCTAGTTATATAGTAAAATATTGAGTGAATGTGTCTGTGGTAGTAATACATGTAAGGTTGTGCGCTTTGTTGGTAAAATATCTGCATTGGTGTGTTTTAGTCCAATGTATTTAGACATAAAATACACCAAAGGTCGGAAAAATTCCTATCAAAGCGATTTTTGGTATCGTTGTTAGAAACAGTATTCTAAACAACATACTAAAAGTCCTGACCCCTAGATGTGGAGCGTGTCCCCCCAAAATCAGTTTTTGGCCCCTATCCCCTCTGCATCTGGTCCTAGCGCAAAAAGGTTTCAATAAAATTTATTCTCCTTTCAGTTCCCTGTAAAATGAGCCATAAACCATTTTTCAAGGAAGAACGAGTGTGTGGAGCTATGGCTCCCTAAAGATGAGTGGTTTGGAGGTGTGTTATGAAAAGTCGCTATAAAAAAGTATTACGATTATTATAAATTGTTTTAATGGTTATATATTATATTGAAGCCTAAGATAATTTTCCCTGACAAATCGAAACCACCCTCCTCTTCCCCCACTACCATTATCAGAAGAACCCCACTTCCGTATAATGAATTTGTTTTAATGACACAGCCCATTTATTCTAATTTCGACATAGAAAAATTACACCAAACACCTACGAGTCGCACGTGCTTTTCGTATCCTTGTTTGGAGATCGCATCCTCAGTGCAATAAGGCCACATCTCAAAAAAAGCATGTAAAAATTCAACAAAAAGGTACCCTTTTCCTGTACTTTTTTGGAGTAAAATGAGCTAATTTAATTTATCTGTCACACTTTTATCGATTTACATTAATTGTACCCAAAAATGTATGTAAAAAGAAGTACTGTTTTGAGATGTGGCTTTCTTGTAATTGCAATTTTTTTTTTTAGATGTGGCCTTATTGCACTTAGGGTACGATATGCACAGTTACATTCGCATTTTTTTTTTCTAAAAATTCATGTTTTGCATCATTACGAAGCTTCAGGTTCAGGTTCAGATCTAATTGGGTGCTACAAGCACTAGCCACTTTGGGCGTTTATAGCTTATTGTGCTCCATAACTCACTATCACCTATGTATCAGGGGCCCATAGGAGTTTCGGCTGATAATAAAAGAACTAACTGTGCAGTCATTATTTACATGAGTGGAATGGTGTCAATAAGGGTTCCCTTTTGGAACGCCAACTTATGCAACCATACCACTTTTATTAATAGAATTATATCGTATTTCCTTTCTCAACTGCCTGATTTTAAGGCCTCAGATGGAGCACTTACAAAATCTGATGTAGCAGGACTCACAAACCCTTAAAGGCTTTTTATTCAACTTTTATGTTGATGAGCTGCCACATGTACCCGTGGTCAAGCTATGGAAAGTGATTGAAGAATGACTGGCTGTAGAAAGAATAGACAATCCAGCAACAGAGTGTGCTTTGGGACCATTAGGATAAATTACATCATTGGAGGTGGAACTTTCCAAGGTTGCAAAGCCCGCTCCCGTAATCACAGTTGCTCTGGCACATGCTGTAGTCCGGAGTTTCTGGAGATTCGAAGAAGGAAAACACTTCAACATATCACCTATTATAAACAGGCCTGAGCCTTGGGAAGATTGGCGGTTTTCTGGGCCCAAATTTTTTTCAGGGTCCACGACTTGAAGCATTGACGCTAAAAATTTGTCTTCTTCTACATTTTTTTTTATGCTCTTATGACTTTTCCTCCCGTCGCTGATTGTAAAATAAATTCGTAAGAAACACACTTCTAACTCATCGGAAATATTCAAGGGAATAGTAAAGCTAGGTACCCTACTCGCTAGTATATAAAAAATAGAGAGTTTCATCATTTGACATCGTAATGCAACTGTACTTTATACCTCAAATGCGTAAAAGCACGCGCGACTCGTAGATATTTGGTGTAATTTTTCTATGTCGAAATTAGAATAAATTGGCTGTGTCATTAAAACAAATTCATTATACGGAAGGGGGGTTCTTCTGATAATGGTAGTGGGGGAAGAGAAGGGTAGTTTCGATTTGTCAGAGAAAATTATCTTAGGCTTCAATATAATATATAACCATTAAAACAATTTATAATAATCGTAATACCTTTTTTATAGCGACTTTTCATAAAACACCTCCAAACCACTCATCTTTAGGAAGCCATAGCTCCACACTAGTTCTTCCTTGAAAAATGGTTTATGGCTCATTTTATAGGGAATTGAAAGGAGAATAAATTTTATTGAAACCTTTTTGCGCTAGGGCCAAATGCGGAGGGGATAGGGGCCAAAAACTGATTTTGGGGGAACATTTTCCCCCCTGAGGGGATACGCTCCACATATAGGGGTCAGGACTTTTAGTATGTTGTTTAGAATGCTGTTTCTAACAACCATACCAAAAATCGCTTTGATGGGAATTTTTCCGAACTCAATGTCTAAATGCATTGGACTATTTGTGGTAGTAAGATATTTGCATTAGTTTGCTTGTGGTAGTAGTTGGCGTGAGACTGTGTCTTTGTGTTAGTTTGTTGTTGTGAGATTGTGTTAGTGAGTCATACCGTTATTTTAAAAGGGCATGGCGCCAGTCTGTCGGTTAAGGTAATCTGATGCAATATTTGAGGCGATTTTTCGCTATACCACACTTAGCTTTAAAACAATGCTCCAGACTCCAGCTTCTGACGTGTTAATTGAACACAATCGCAACAAGATATCGGCTTCACAATTACTGGAAAATGTCTCCGGAATATCACAAAATAAAAACCGAAAAAATGTACATTAATAAAACTACGAACACCAATTCACAGGTACTTCTAAAAAACACGTTTTCAGTTTTGCGATCTTTTCTCATATGAAGTTGTCGATTCGCAGTCTAAAAACAGACGAAGCTCGACGTTCCTTACCGGTTGGAATACCGGCTCGTGCCAAGCTTTTGGGATCGGTGATTGGTCCGATAAGCGATATTATACTATCGCCTATCCAAGCGCTCATCTTTATTATAATTACACAGTAAAAGACATGCCAAAATGAAGAATTCAGATTTTATGAATGCTTATTTCATTACCTATTTTATCGAAAAGTTTTATACCCCCTCAATTTTTCGTTACATTGTGTAATTTGATCTACAGGTGATGAACGTTGACGGTATTGGTAAAAATCCATTAAATTGTGCTCACAACAACATGGATCTCGAACGATAGCCACTAAAGTACACCTAATTTGGGAAGGAGAGATCGTCAGAGGTTGGACTCTTTGTACGGCTATCTTCGCGTTTGAGGCCATTTGTAATCATGTGGCAATTGTTCCAAGTCCAACTTTTTAGTTTCTGTAATATATACACGTACATATACTTTTACCACTCGTTCATAGCGTTGGATATAGATGAAAATTGCTCGAAACTCAGGAAGGAATCTTAATGGTGGTTTACTCAAATTTTCTCAAGTAGGGGGCAGTAAATACCTCAATACTTTCGTTCATGATCTCACATGAAAGACTGAGTTAAGGACACCAACATATTCAAATTTAAGCTTTCAAAGTAAATTTGGAAAGGGAGTTAGAGCAAATAACAACTTTTTGAGGAGGTTTTGAGTCATGAAATTTATTGAATCTTCCATATCTTATTATCAAATCGAGCTAGAAAAATGTTAGTTGGGAACCAGAATATGAACCCTTCAATTTGGATCGAAACTAATCCAAAATGGCGATGGTCCAAATTTGAGGCAGGAGCTCAAATGTAATAAATATGAATTCATATCATTACTGATACCTTCATACTTAATGTCGGAGAATTTTCGAATATAATTTTTCTAACGTTATTTAATTTTTAAATGATTATAATAAAATCGGCGTTTTCTTATGTATTTTAGTCTCTCAATAACATACATTTTTTTTCAAATGGGAATATTTTCGGAAACAACGGCTATAAATGATACAGTTTCTGTATTTCGCATAGTTGCTACTTGCATCAATATAAAATCATAACAACAAAACGAAAAATTTCTCAACGCCCAGTATGGATTACAGAAGTACCCCCGGACTCGCCATTTCGGAAGTACGGGTAGGACGATGATATTAGCATCATTTTCGTATAAATCGAAGCTTCAAATACATTTATTAATTTTCACAAATTTCCAAATCCTGCGAGGATTGAGGTTTAAAAATGTTTTGTTTCGAGATCGAGAATGAAAGAAATAAATGAAATATTTTTAAAATCCTAAAATAATGAAAAGATTTAGATACATCCGCGTTAAAACCGTAACAACTCGACTATTTCCTACCGTCTCCAGCGAATCGCGACTTTTGAAATCAACTCCACTACAGTAAACAGAGCGTAAAAGCGGTACCGTTAACCTTAAAAAACAATAGACGACGTAAATTTGACGTAACATTTTTCGTATGTTGTTGAAATGTGTAGCAAAGTTTTTCAACACTTCACGCCCTCGTCTGTTTGGCGTTTTCTTCGGCGCAACTGAAATACGTTTTCATTGTGTTGCGAACCAACGTAGATCCGACATGAAACGGCCTATCTACAGCGAATTTTTTTCATCGCTTTATCTACAACTTTCTCGAAGTGGCGAATTATAAATAATAATTTGTACCCAAATGCGACACGGTCGAGTACAACTTTTAGTCGTAATTGCGCTACGGTTTTGACTAAATACAGTCGCTTTTGAACTACTCGGATGTCGCTAATTTCAATTTGCAACGTTGCTCGTTGATGTCGCATTACATATTCTATTCGTCGTCGACTCGCCGCGTCGCGTCGTATTGCTCGCGTACGCAAAAAGCGCGCCTTCCGTTAAAAGCTCTCGCTGAATTGGTGTTTCGTAAGTTTGTCGCACCCTTATCGTAATCACGTTTCAATAATGCATTCCCTGGGTATGATGCGCCTTCGCAACTGAAATCTATTTTTACTCGTATTTTTTTTTTAGACGGCAAAAAAGGCGAACCCCGAAGACTATCCAGGTACGAGAAAGTTACTTCGTCGAGTGGAATGCTAATGGTGCCGCGAAAAAAAAGCATCGTGCCAACTCCCCGGTGATAAGAGCATGCACGAGGTACGACCGATAGGCAAATACTCGTAGTAGGCTTGCCATGTTCTAGCCGGCTTCAACATTGCGTAACGATGAAATATACTCGCAGGGCTGTCCAACTCGCGCCATGAATAATACATACGCCGGCGATCGCCTAGATATTTGATTTGCGGCCTTTAACTGGCACTGAAAAGTTACCCTACATATTTCAAACGCCTTCAACACCCAGCAGCTAGCGCCATTACTCCTTCTACATCTGTACTCGCGATCGGTCCAATTTTTCTTCTTATCGAATTCTCCGCAACAAGGGTTAGCGTGGCGTACCTGTTCGCTAGAAAAATCGCCTTTTTTACATCTCTTATCATTCGAATTCGACCCGCAACCCGAAAACACCGTGTATCGGTACATCGAGACGGCGCTTTTGTAAAATACTCCCAAAAACTGACTCTGTTGCGCGTTCAACTCCCCGGAGAAGATTCGATAATTTATTATCCTCTTTTACCCGTTATCGTTTGTTTTTAAGCGCTATACGTATAATACGTATACGTTTACACAGTCCCTCCTTTAGCTCATTTGATTACCAGACAAACACTGATTCGTAATCTTTTCGGCATTCGATGCTAATTTAGCTCTTTAAAATGTACCCTTTTCTACTGTATACCGTTTCCTCGCAGCCCTTCTCCCTTCCCTGTTCCTAGATTTGCTATTGAAGCATTGACTGGTGCAAAAAACTTTGTGATGGTGATGCTAATTTGACCTGGGAACCGTATAGTTGCAAAACTATCACGCCATGTACAAAAGCTCCCCTTCACATCACCCCATCATGAAACTTGCGAATCCAAAAAATTTTATTCGACGTATACAGCGTAAATAGTCGAACACTCAAAAAATAATTTTTCTTTATACACACTACGAAAATGCAATATTACTCCCGCTCGACAACCTACGAAAATGAACGATTTCAAACAAGTATTACTTTTCATCACAGTGTGGCGAAAAGTATGATTCTTTAGTTCTTTACATCACACTACTTCTTTATCATACCTTACCACCACACTCATTACCAATTCTAGTTGCAAGTTCATGAGATTGGGTTTAATTGATGAAGTGAAAATTAGTTATGATTATACTGCATTTGGTATTTAATTTTATATTCTACTGTTTCATAGTGTGTATAAAGAAAAATATCTTACAATACATGAGGCGAAGTGAATATTTTTTGTCTTGTGCGATTGGCTTCACTCACCTTCGGCTCGTTCCGCCAACATTCGCACACGACAAAAAAACATCACTTTCGCCTCCTATATAGTAATATACTATTAAGAAGTTGAAATCTTGAAATTAAGAAAAAAACGAATATTTGGCCAATTAAAAATTATATCACGTTCCCAAGTTATACTTTGTCGTTCATAGACTGAAAAAAATTTTAGTCGCTAATTTTTTTTACTTATTAGAGATATAAACCGTTTTTGAATTTTTTTCAAGAAGCAACAGTTACGGTGTAATCCAAAAATGAACTACAAATGGGTAGAAGAGGGGAAATATGCTTGTTTTTTACCTCACAAAACTTCCTGCAACATCGCATTCTTGCTTTAAAATGATATAGGAACCCCTGTGAAACAAAAATAAGGCATATTCTGTTTCTCAAATTCGAGTAACTCCCTTCAAAAAATATTTTTTTGAGGCTCAAATTTGGATATGTTGAGGTCAGTGACTTACTCTTCCCTATGAGTTCAAAAACGAAAAATTTGAGCAATTTACCCCTTCATCAGTACCCCTCAAAAATTGAGTGACCTGCCATTTCGAATTTTTTCGAAAAAACAAAAAAGTGCTTTTGTTAGGTTTTCAAGAAGAATCTCTCACCAAGTTTTGAGCGAATTTCATGAATCATCACCGGCGCTACGCGTGGGGGAAAATGTAATTACAATACCACGATAATACCAAAAAGTTGCACATTTTACAGATGATTACAAATGGTCTGAAACGCAAAGATTTGAAGATCCCACCCTTCCCCAACCCTCCCTTCACAAATCAGTTAGGTTGTAACAGCTATTCGTATTATGTTAAAAACTCAGCTAAAGAGTCTGAATTGAGCTCGTACTTTACACACCGTCAATAATTCACCCATTAGTTACCGTCACTTTTATCACATAAATTAAGTCTTAACAAAGTAAATACATTGGAACAACATATTTATTATAATAAATTAATTTAATTGTTTGTTTGTTTGTCTGTTTATTTGTTTATTTATTTATTCGTTCATTTCTTTATTTCTTTATTCGTTTGTTTATTTATTTATTCGTTTGTTTATTTATTTATTCGTTTGTTTGTTTGTTTGTTTGTTTATTTATTTATTCATTCATTCAGTCATTTATTCATTCATTCCGTCATTCATTCCGTCATTCATTCCGTAATTCATTCCTTCATTCAATCCGTTATGCATTCCGTCATTCATTCAGTCATTCATTTATTCATTCATTCATTCAGTCATTCAGTCATTCATTCATTCAGTTATTCATTCCGTCATTCATTCCTTCATTCATTCCGTCATTCATTCATTCATTCATTCATTCATTCGTTTATTTATTCGTTTATTTATTCATTCATTCATTCATTCAGTCATTTATTCATTCATTCCGTCATTCATTCCGTCATTCATTCCTTCATTCCATCCGTCATTCATTCATTCATTCGTTTATTTATTCATTTATTTATTCATTCATTCAGTCATTCATTCGGTTATTCAGTCATTCATTCATTCAGTTATTCAGTCATTCATTCAGTCATTCATTTATTTATTTATTTATTTATTTATTATAGAAATATAAGTACATTATTAAAAAAATAAAATTATTCATTTTATTTTCTTGTTGCATCAAGAATTCAAGATTAAATACATTATTGAAAATAGCGGTAATTATTGCTTTTTGAAAAAAATTTAAAACGGTTTCGACCTCCACAATAATAAAAAATTTGCAGTCAACATTTTTTTCAATCTTTATATGGTAAAAAATGACTTTAAAATGTGAAAAAATTTTTAATCATCTGAAAATTGGTTTTTATATGA
Source organism: Phenacoccus solenopsis (assembly GCA_009761765.1). NCBI lineage: Eukaryota > Metazoa > Arthropoda > Insecta > Hemiptera > Pseudococcidae > Phenacoccus > Phenacoccus solenopsis. The sequence goes on along the minus strand of CM019752.1, from coordinate 4,883,887 downwards.
AAATTTCTAAATTTTTAAACTTTTTACTTCATTGTGGAAGTTCTAAAAATAATGTTTAATGTGAAAATTCATCATATGTGCGCAATAGATACTGATATTGCAATACTCTCCAAACTTTACTTCATATTCGTCTGTCGCAAAGCTTTGATTTGCCTTCGTAATATGGATATTGTCACGGTCTACGTTAAACTTCGTCGTAATTTTTTTTCTACGCTATAAAACTTTCACGCAATATGACAGCTGCTTTCCATATCGATAGAAATATACCTCGAGATTATACCATTGTATTCAAGCAAATCAAGAATATTATTCTGAAGGGAAAAAAATTTAATTCTATTTGCCCGCTCAATACAGACACGAAAAATGAGAATCGCGAAATCCATCCGCAGAAAATTCGTCGACTGGGCCAATTTCTTCGCCGACATGTCTTAACGAGGTAAAAACTAAATTTACCTTTCTTATAAACGTTTTTCGGCACAATCCAGAGTTTCCAGCCACAAAATGGGCTCGGGGCACGTCGCTCGTCGAAAACACCGCCAACCTATTTTTTCGTTCTCTTTTGGCATTCGCAATTTCACCCTTTTTACAAGCGCTCTCACAGAAGTAAAAATTAGGAAAAAATTTCCTTCGCTCGCCTGCGTGACTTTCGTGCGTTTGTAGCATTATCTGTAAAAACAAGTAAGGTTCCTACGTCGTTGCATTAAGAAATGACAAATTCTCAATGATTATAATTTATAACTCGTTTTTATCGAAGCGTTTCTTTACCTTTGCACCTTTGCACTCTGACACAGACTTGTGCGAACGTATTTTATTGACTACGACCAACGGAGTATCATCTTCCGAATAATTTCATCGATCGATCAATTATTAATCAACATTTTGTAGTCAATCGATCATATTTCGAATATTTCAAACGTCGTTTTTTTCCCATTCCGCACAGCTCGCAAGAGATTACTCGTACTGCGTAGGCATACTTATCTTATTCTGTCACCTCGTACGCTTATCTAACGAAAATTTCATTTTTTTTTTCATTTTTGTTGTTTACTCGCTCGCTTATCTCGACTTTTCTGCTTTGTATGCTCAGGTATTTCCATTTTTCAAGTAAGAATATTTGTATAAATAAGTAGGTACCTACATTATCTTTAAAATACATATACGAATATTTCCTCAGCACATGAAATATTTAACTCTGCGATGCCCAAGGATTTTTTTCCCAAAAATATTCACCGACTTCGAGTAATTTTAAGTTTATTTAGACGCACCCAACATCAACTATAGCATGAAGACGTAATTGGGAATGAGGAAAACAGAAATTTCTCATGGTGTATTCGTATATGATAAACATGATACACTGGACATGAGTGGAATCCTGTAATTATCATACAGCACTGAGATCATTATATTAGATTGTCACCATTTAATTTGGATGCCTAGGTACCTTTTCTTATCGAGGGTCACATATCTTCCCTAAAAAATCATGTAGGTACTTAACTTCATTTGATAATTTGCTTGCCAACATCAAAATGCAAGTATGTGTGTACAAAGCTCAATATGATACATACATGGTTGCCGGAACTTTCTGGATCGGCCCGGAGAAAACCATGTATAGCGGCTCCCATAAAGTAACTGTGAAATCCGCCCCCCCCCCCCGAAAAAATAAAAAATTGTCAAATTTGCAATTTTGTAGATGATACTTTTAGGTAATAAAAAATAACGTAACTTTGAGGATATTTTTTTTTTTTAATGCAAAATGCAAACAAACGTAAATGAAAAATGTATTTCTTAAATTAATGTAATGAATTTTAGGTGATTTTGCGAGATTTTTCAGTATTTTTAGAATTACACATGTTATATTTTTGTTATCACGGCCCCTAAAACAAATACCAGCGGCTGGCCCACCAGGGTTTCACCGGTTCCCCAGTGGGTTCCGCCAAGCCTGGATACATATTACAAAATATATATGAAATGACATTTTCGTTCAGCTATCTCACACGCTGATTACTTGGCATTAATTTGTTCTCTTAACACTGTTCTTTAATACTAGGCGATATTTACTATAGGGATTTCTTGAAATGTTCTTAAACGATGAACAAACAAACAAGAAAACACGCTCTATCGAAAATACTTTAACCATCAAATATTAGGAATGAAAATCATCGGAGCGAAAATTTATTAAACACTTTATCGAACCTAAAGTAAACTGTGTAGTCTTTATGTAAAAGGAAGTTTTCCTTCGCTCACTCGACTACAGCCTCGGTTGTATACGATGCCGGTATTGGTAGTAGTACTGAGCGGCGCTATTTTTTCAATTTCAACCACTCAAAAATGAACGTAGGATAAGGAAATTGCCGAATAGAACAATGGCTATTTCATTTGATGCAGGAAATTACAAGGAAGTATGCAACAAAGTAGAATTCTCGACGGTATTTGGGCTGGACAAAAGATTCGTACAACTTTATAGTTACCTATATCGTTTTATACACAGGTAGTCAGGTATATTACTTTGGCCGAATCACATATCTCGTTAGCAGCCCATAATAGTATCTGTATCAACAAAATAATCAATTCGACGGGCACAAAGCGCCCCAATTTTCAACCATCCGCGAAATACGGATTATCCAACAATATACTAGATGGAGATGTACCTACGCGCATTTATTCCAAAGGAACCGATAGAGTCGTAATCCCACCTTATTATCTCTCAATCTTAATAATTAAAAGAGCTTACCGTCTTATCGTGCAGCAGTCCAATTTTACAATTCATTCGAACCGTCGTACCAACTCGAGCAGTGATGTTATATGGTTCGATGCCTTCTTCAAAAAATGGTCCCCATCTGGAGTTCGGATAATAATGGCCTGGAGGTCGAGGAGGCAGAGTAACCAATTTATGATACGATCTAGTTGACGATGGCCAATCCGACAGATCCGCCTCTAAAGGTACGAGTTGCACGGTGGTATTCCTTCGGATGGAATTCGTGGTTTGATCTAAATCTACATTTATCTCGTTTTCTGTGATAAAAAAAAAAAATGTTCGTCATTACCGAGTGATATATTTTCGAGTAACTAACGGCGCAATTATTCTTCGAAATAGATATTCGACGTCAATTATAATTTCGGCATCTTCTTCGTTGTTTCGTTTAGAGCTTGAAATCATGCCGCCATCTCTTCTCTACCTACTTTCGTTTGTCGCATTCGCTGATTAACCAAATTATTCCACCGTTCAAATTTATTCGCCTATCAAGTCATCGATTCCCTCTCTCATTATAAGCTATGTTGAGCAATTTGACAAAATGCACGATGTTATCGATTCAACAGTTCAACACCTTATATTTTCACACCGTTAACTGATTTTTAATCCGGCACGGTCCCATAATTATTATGAGTAATAATTTTTCAGACTAGGGCCATCAAAAGCCGTAGGTATGATATTTGGAAGTTATTCAACTACCGATGTATTTTTCAACAATAAATTAATTTCTTAAAAAGAATTTCAGAAGAAAACAGACCATTTTTTTTTAATTTCATTACATTTTCTTTACATTATAATTTATTCCATTTTTCATATTTCTAAAATTTATTTTGTCCATTTTTGACTAAAGCAAAAGGAAATTTCGGTTTACTCCGGAACTGGGGCAAAATGTAAGTTGAAAAATAAGGATTTTTAGTTGAATTTAACAATTTAATTTTGTTCCTTAGGACAAATGAGGCCCAAGAAAATGTCGCTCAAAAAAATGTGTTTTTCGTACTCTTTCAAATGGCATGCCAATCAACTTTCTGGAGTAAGCCCTCAAGAAATAAATTTGATGAATTTCTTTTTTGAAGATGTCCCAAACGTTGAATGAATTTCATGTCAGGTGGGTAAGGTGGGTACATGAGAGTTCGAAAATTTCATATTGTGGTAACATATGATACAATAAGACAACTAACCTATCCTGATTTTTGCTTCCCAAGTAAATTTGGAGGGGAGCTGGAGCAAAAACTGCTTTTGGATGGGAAATTAATGCAAGAAATTTCATGAATCTTCTATATCTCCTCACCAAATCGACCTACAAAGGTCAAACTTCGTATGTGAGGTTAGTTCATGACCAGAATATGACCTCTTGAATTTGGATCAAAATGGAGGATTGTAAAAATTTGAGGATGATTTGAGGAACCTCGAGTTACCATAATTTGAGAAATATGTGTTTATATAATGATTATTCAATGGTAAGAAATACCGCACACTTGTTATAAATTCAACTTCTCAACTGGTTTTGAAAGGGATAGGGTAGTGATTTTCAGACTTTGTATTGGGTATGGCCTAGGGTGGGTCGATTTTCATTTTTCTTGGAAAATTGAGTATGCACCTAGTTCAGTAGTTGCAAAATGATCCCAAAAGAATGTGAACAAAATTTCAGCCCTCTAGGTTAATATTTACCCCTCCCATAATCGAGTCAAAGTTTGCAAATAAGCAAAATTTTTCAAAAAATTTGAAAAAATTATGTTGCACGTATTTAAATTTTTTGGGGGTTTAAGCATCATATTTTGCCTTCCCAACTTCGAAAAAGAAATAAAATGCCAATTTTTCCTCTATCCAGGGGTTCCAAAAATACCTATGCTATGTGCTAAAATACCCTATTTTACCTGTTTTTCCATTTTATTTAGTATCATTTATTTGTTAATAATTAATTAAATATTGTGTAGGAGGTAAGTAGCTGAGTACAATAATAAGGTATTCTTTAGTCTTTATGCTCAAAAAATATAAATGTAGTGGTGCATTTTCATTATTAGGGGATCCCAACAATAGTCATTATATGAGTATAATTACAATTTAATATTTCAAGCTACCTAAGAATTGATTATTCTTACTTACAATATTCAATGATTCAATTTTTAAAAAATTCCACAACTCTGCTTTAAACCAGAACTCACAAAGCGTATGTGGCTGTGCATCGAGGGCCTCCGGCCAGTCGGATAGTAGGCAAGACTTTGCTGAATAATTCAAATTTTAAAATTGTTTTAAATGCGACAGCTGGCATCGCGTAGAAATGAAAAAACCGAAATACTTTTCTGGGAGAATGAATATTGGATGTAAGAAGGATTTAAAAATGCAATAGAATGTAACCTGTCGTAGACCAATTAATTAATTTCGAATACTTCTCGGCCTTGAAATTAATTTTATGGGGAACAAAATTCCGTTTCCTTGAATTTGATGGAGCGGCAATTGTAATTTTCTTCTAAGCCTATTTTTTTACTACCTCTTCTGAATCACATATCATAGCTATAAGTAACTTATCAGGATGAGAGTTGTACCCGTTCCTCTGTAAAATTGGATGAATAATTTTCTGTACATTGCTTGGTAAGTCGCGAATTAGACCTATTATTTCGAAGAAGTGATAGAGTCCATCCACATATTTATAATTTTTTAAATTGCGTACCGCATTGGCACGTGCACTTCCTCATTATACAGAAGTATTGGAAATTAATTAATTGGTCTACGACAGGTTACATTCTATTGCATTTTTAAATCCTTCTTACATCCAATATTCATTCTCCCAGAAAAGTATTTCGGTTTTTTCATTTCTACGCGATGCCAGCTGTCGCATTTAAAACAATTTTAAAATTTGAATTATTCAGCAAAGTCTTGCCTACTATCCGACTGGCCGGAGGCCCTCGATGCACAGCCACATACGCTTTGTGAGTTCTGGTTTAAAGCAGAGTTGTGGAATTTTTTAAAAATTGAATCATTGAATATTGTAAGTAAGAATAATCAATTCTTAGGTAGCTTGAAATATTAAATTGTAATTATACTCATATAATGACTATTTTGGGATCCCCTAATAATGAAAATGCACCACTACATTTATATTTTTGAGCATAAAGACTAAAGAATACCTTATTATTGTACTCAGCTACTTACCTCCTACACAATATTTAATTAATTATTAACAAATAAATGATACAAAATAAAATGGAAAAACAGGTAAAATAGGGTATTTTAGCACATAGCATAGGTATTTTTGGAACCCCTGGATAGAGGAAAAATTGGCATTTTATTTCTTTTTCGAAGTTGGGAAGGCAAAATATGATGCTTAAACCCCCAAAAAATTTAAATACGTCCAACATAATTTTCTCAAATTTTTTGATAAAATTTTGCTTATTTGCAAACTTTGACTCAATTATGGGAGGGGTAAATATTAACCTAGAGGGCTGAAATTTTATTCACATTCTTTTGGGATCATTTTGCAACTACTGAACTAGGTGCATACTCAATTTTCCAAAAAAAGTGAAAATCGACCCACCCTAGTGTGGTTTATAGACATGAAGGGGTCAGCAACGTTATTTGCAAGCCTGAACAAGCCTCAATCAACAACTCAGCTCCAGTAATGCCATGACTGCTTACGTTTTTGTTTATCGTTCAGTTGTATCAAAGAGGCGTGTTAATGACAGACTGGCAAGATGAGAAGTCTCGAAAGTGTGAATTCCTTTTAAGGACGATGTGATATGAATATATCAGAACTTCGAGGTTTTTAAAATTGATTTCATCAAATTTTAATTATCAACAGAATCATGCACCCATTAAAGAAAAAGGAATAAAGTCATGTTAAATACGTTTATTTCGTAGGTATGCTTCTCTTTGCGAAAATTACGCTATTCAAGAAATGAAAGTCGCAATCGCGACGTAGAATCTTTTAGAAAGCGAATCTTCACACTCATCAACAAGCTACGTGAACCACTTAAGTTACGAAAGCGAAATAGATATTTTCAAAAACGATATAAATCACTGTATTCGATATATGAGATACGAATATCATGCAACGCTTCCTTTTCTTAATATCGAAATTTCACCACTGATTACTCGGAACTGGAAAAGTTATCGTTATCTGTGGTCTATGCAGTAGCGCTGAGAAAAACAACAACGAGGTAATCGAACGAAATCCCAGCAACGGTAACATTATTATCGCGATAAAACGTTCCGTATAAAGAAATCAAACGTAAAATACACTCCGCTTCGACGGGCTACAGCCACCAAAATGCAACGGCGAACGTGTTTACCAGTAGGTGCAAAGCTGTTCGGTTAATCCTTTTAAAGATGTATGGGTTAAATAACATTTACGGATTTATTTGGCCAAAATAAACGTCTCTTAAACGTGGCGCCGGCTTTAGTTTCGTATCAAGCCATCCTAGCTGACCATCTAGTTGAGGCTCATGAACTTAATAAAAGAGTAGCCCGTAATAATTTTCCTTTCGCTACATGATTACCTTTTAAGGCTTAACAACCGCTATACATTACACTACCGTTCGAACCATTTACCTTTTCCCCGTTCGTTATAAATATCGTTGTTCATAGTGCTCTTATAGATAGCGAAAAAGCCGACTACGCTTTCTACGAATTATATCCCTTCCACCTATGCTATTACCTTAGCATAATCTATCGTACATCTTGCCGAAAAATGTACCTATATGAACTATACGAACGCGATTTCCTAATTCAATTGTATTGTATCTTTGTCGTTCATTTGAACCCGTCGCGCTATGGCATCCATCAACTTAAAAGCGAAAAGCTACTAGGTGTTTCATCTCAACGGAACTCAATTTATACCACATGTAGGTGTTACTCATAATTATGTTATTCATATATGGTCCTTTCCCTTACTTCGCTTGCTGAAGGGAAGCCGATATAAAAGTTTGCAAAATTTCGATACGAGTAAATTACATTTATAATAAATTCATGTACATAGCTACCCACAAATGATGTCTAACGCATTCTTTTCAATCATTGGTAATTCATCAACAAAACAACTTTGAAGATGACCCATTGAATGAAATGACCCGTTTGTAATATGTTAGCGAGCTTTTTGCAGTTATCTTGAAAAAATTAATGCAACACAAAATTATTCTACAATAAATTTGTCGCTAAAATAATGCATTATATTTTTTAGGGGTCTTGAAGATGACGCATTAAGTAGCGTGTTGATTTTTTTAAAGAATAGTTTTTGAGTTTTATTCCCCCATAAGGACAGATACGAAAAAGCTGGTCCATGAAAAAATTTATCTACAATACATTTTCTTCAAGAATGTTCCGCTGTTTTTTTTTCTGTCGCCGAAAATTAAAGTTAAGATTTTCTAGAAACAGCGATAAAATGAATGAAAAAATTTAGAATTTTAGTATTGTACATCGATTAAATATTATCAAACTGTGTATTAAAAAATTCATTGTTACTACGCATATACCCCCCCCCCCCAAAAAAAAAATGGAAAATTTGTAACCAACAAGCTAACTTACGTAATACACGGATATCAATTCGAATCTTAAGAACATGGGAGCAAAGAGGTCGCTTTTTATTTGAAGATCGTAAAATTACTTGTACAATTAATTCTTTTTTTTTAATTCATCTCTATTATCATTCACCACGATTTGTAAACTGAATCCACTCATTTAATAAAATTTCTTTCAATTCATTGTTATGAAATTTCATCAATTCTTCCATTGTCCTTTTTTAGCTGAGTTTTTAATAAAACAATAGCTATTACAGCCTAATTAATTTGGGAAGGGGTCGGGAAGGGTAGGGTCTTCAAATCTTCGCGTTTCAGACCATTTTTAATGATCTGGCAAATGTCCAACTAATTGGTATATGTATTTTTTCCCTCACACGTATCGCTGACGGGTATTCATGAAATTCACACAAAATTTGGTGAGACGCTTTTCTTAAAAATACAAAAAAGTACTTTTTTGTTTTTTCGATATATACCTCGAAATGGCGAATCACTCAAATTTTGATGGAAGCTGGAGAAGGGGCAAATAATTAAAATTTTTTTGTTTTCGATCTCACATGAAAGATTGAGTCACGCATGCTAACATATCAAAATTTCAATTTCGAAAGTGTATTTGAAGGGGAGTTGGGGTCATCAACCTCAAAATGCAATGAGGATATAAGCAAAGTCAAAAATGTTTTATTGTAGTGAGTCCAAGTGACCAACCATTCTGATTTTAACTTCCAACATGAATTTGGAGGGGAGTTAAAGCAAAAAGGGCTTTTGAAGGGGAAACTGCTACAGAAAATTTCATGAACCTTCCAATGTGAACACTTGAATTTGAGTTATAATGGATCCAAAATGACTGAGGAGCCTCATGCAGGTATAATTTAAAAAAATATGTGTTCATATATCATTACTGCATGGCAAGAAATACTACATTTGTTGGAAATTTAACTTGTTGAGTGGTTTGGAAGGAATGGGGTACGAGGTGTTCAGACTTGGTATTGGTTATGGCCTGTAGACATGAAAGGGTTAACGATGTTATTTCTAAACCTGAACGAGCCCTAATAAAAAACTCAACTACAGTAATGCGGCATAGTTGCTTAAGTTTTTTTTTTATTTGTTCTATTGAAAATTATCTGCATCTGAAATAAAATTGATGAGAAATCAACATCTCTTCTTAAATTCTTCAACAAGTTGGAAATTAATGCGAGCTAAATTATAGCAGTGCCTCTTAGCATCTAGCCTCCTAATTGAACTCTCACTTCACTTCGATGATAATACTCCGCTAAAAGTAGGAGATGAGGCAAGATTTTTAGGAATTTAAATGAATTTTACACTGAAGTGGTCACCATATTTAAATAAAATTATACCTATATGCCAACTTCACAATTTTCCTCTTGACTCCATTAAAACCGATTACTGACCAACATGTATTGATACTTGCATACTTCGGCTAATTTAAGTCTATCGCTGCACATCAAATGTTTTTTTTTTTTTTTTGGGGGGGGATGGTGATTTGGTCTCACTTGAAAGATTCTACTATTACAAAAACGAAGGGCTTCAATTTAGGCCAAAAAGAGTCCTGCAAAGAGACTTTCATATCGGAAAAATGATTAACTATCCCTTTTTTTTATATTAACACAAACTGATTCACATAATTACAACACTGGGCATAGTAACGATTCACAACAAACTTACTCAATATAGAACAAAATTTTATATACTAATAATATAGATACTATGTCGGTAAAAATTTTGTAATTCCTTCCCACAGTGTATTAAAACAAGCCATTCTAATAAAATTTTTAAAAGAGAGCTCAGGGAATGGTTGATTACAGGCACGTTTTACACGGTGTCTCACAATGTAATTTAGTTTATTATTTATTTATTTTTATTGATTTTATTCATTAGATTATTCTTTATTGTTAAGACATTGTAATGACTCTATAGAGTACTCTGCAAATATATTATATCTATCTATCTATCTATCTATCGATCAAACATGACGCCTTTTTTTATTATTTCTGAGTTGAAAAATTTTCGATTTCGAATTTTAATGCCTTTTCTTTATTAGTTGGCGCGAATTTTATTTTTTAGACCATAAAAAGAACTAATTTCATTTAACGAAGTGCCCTCAAACGAATAGCCCGCAGCGACACACGCATGAAAAATTTGAGAAAACTTAGACATTTTTTAGCATTTAAAAGTACCTATAGAAAACGCTACCAAGAGTATGTGATAAGATATGCAGCTGGTGTTTAGTAAAAATTCTTAAAACCCTAAACTTTATATATAGCATTTGTCAAAATTATCTGCAAAAAATACAAAAAATAGCCATTTTTTTCCACAATATCTTAAACTTTTTTCATAATTTTTCTCTATCTACCCTCTCTACTGTCATCAATATTTCATCAGTAATACTAAGTATATAAAAAAACTCCATATCTTAGCGTAAACAACACATTTTCAAATGGCTTGGATAATGAAATAAAAATTTTTAAACTTATTTCCTAGCATGGTGAAAAATATGCCTCTTAAACAAGTAAGGCAGGCAAAGTGCCATGCATGAGCGTCAAAAAAATAGACCTACATCAAGTATTAAGGGTGTTACATCGAGACGGAACACCCTGTATATATGTAAGTGAAAAAAAATCGTCTACCATTAACATAAGCCGCATCTCAAAAACCTATAACCGGCTTGTTTATTATATTTGCCGACGGTGGCGCTGAATCGATTCGGCTGAAATGAATTCGCCCATAAACTAGACTCCAGATGCGATATAATTTTACGATCTGCTTCGCCTCGTAAAATAGACTTTTTTAATACAATAGCTTCGGCTTCTTACACAACCATCCGCTATTAAGTGTATACTTTTCTTCGTTTATCATTCGAATCACACGGCCGAGTATCTGAAACGCGTTTCGCCGTAAACGCGCCAGAATAAAGCGATAATGAATGGTTTAACGAGGCAGCCTTCGCACCTAAGACGAGAAATGAATTTCAAATTGTTCAACTTTGACATTTTGTCGAGGTGAAAATATCGTTTCGTCAGCGTTTTCCCAACTCTCTCTCCTCTCTCTCCCTCTCTTCCATCTACGTTCGATGTTGTAAAATTTCACACATTTGAAAAGGCATTCGGGATTCCCTTCGCTGGCCGCTTATTATATTTACAATATATGATTCAGCTCGTATTTTCCGCGTGGAACTTCATCTAGGCTAAAACTGGATAAGAGAAAAAAACAACAACAACGAATTTCAACTACCTACAGAGTTTTAGAACAGATCGTTATCTACCTCGATGTAATACTCGCACAGGAAGCTCTTTTAGCGCGATCGCGGATTTCTAATTAAGCGGTTACCAACATCACATTCAAAAACGATTCGGTTCTCCTTTTTGCGACTAGATATTAATTATAAGATGAAAGTAAATACACCAGAAACGTTTCCCTTCCTGTTCCCATACTATTCACACACCAAGTTCACGTTGTCGAGTTTCGCATTCTTCTGATCTATCTCGACGTAATTAACATTCTCGAATCCGCTAGAAGTTTCACCAAATGGAAACCCCTATCGAGTTGCCAAAGAGAAAAAAAACGTTTTATTCCTCAAAATAATAACATTTTCCATCTGTCTTCTCGTTGATGGATGCGACGATAAATTTACACGCTTCTATATTACAATGACTCGCTCGTCGTTAGATTTAACGCCATCTCCGCACCATACCGTTGTCCTGTGCCGCACCGCAGGTTCATTTAATCTTTTCTTCGCTTTCCCGTTTATTATTATTTTTTATTTTCACGATGATTTTTCTCTACGTAACGCCAAATCAACGAAAAATATTCTCATTCCTACGTTTCCTTGGGGGTGAGTGGCGCGGTGTTTTTCTAAATTAATAGAATTCGCGAGTTAATTTAATTTACAAAACGAGTTCATTTTCTGCGAACGTTTTTCCCTTCCTTTTCCTGCTGACGAATGTTTTTCTTCTCAGGGCTCTAACTCGATATAATAGCGTATTTATCTTTTAGCGGTACAGAATGGATAGCAGGTACTCGTTTCGTCGTATTATAAATACTTATTTTAATTTTTTTTTTCAGTCATGATACCTTGAACTCTAAAACATAGAAATCTCAGTAAATGTTTACGAATAATAATTTCCTTTCAACTATAAGTACACAAAGATGGTTAAAATTATGTATACCTAATTTTTAAAAAATACTCAATTGTATCGTTTCAAACGTTTTTTCAACGTTTCTACCCCAAAATAACGTAAATTATGGACTTAAAAAACTTTTGAAAATTAGCGTCTCCCCCCCCCAAAAAAATGACGAAAAAAGCCCTGAATATTAGTAATGTCATTATTCTATATAAGTAAATGAAACCAAAACAAACACTAAACATGGATTGAAAAGCATGTATTCTTTGGAGCCTTTAATTCGCAGGTATTAGCTGAGTTTTTAATAAAAATTATAGCTATTACAGTCCATCTGATTTAAGAAGAAGGTCGGGGAGGGGGAGGTTTACAAATCGTAGCTTTTTAGACCATTTGTGATCCCCCTCACACATAGTGCCGGCGGGTATTGATAAAAATCGCTCAACATTTAGTAAGAGACTCTTCTTGAGAATTCAAAAAAAGTACTTTTTCGAATGACAAATTATTCATATTTGAGGAGGCTGGAGGCAAATACCTCAACGTTTTTCTTTTAGGTCTCATATGGAAGAGTTAGTCACGGACACCAACACATTCAAACTTCAACTTTCTGAGTGCATTTGGAGGGGAGTTGGAGAGAAAAACGCCTTTTTGAGGAAATTTTGAGTTATAAAATTTCTAGAATCTTCGATATCTTCTCACCGATACTTGACGACCAGAAGATAACCTCTTAAATTTGGGTCAAAATGAATTCAAAATGGCGCAATGTAAAAATTTAAAAATAATTTGAGAAGCCTCAAGTAGCTATAATTTGAACAATATGTGTTCATAATATGATTTTTGCATATGTTATGAAATACTATATTTTTTCCAAATTTAACTTCTTAAGTGGTTTTGAAAGGGATAACGCGTAAAAAACATTAATCCTAAATTCCGTATTTTTAGGACTTCAAAAGAATTATATGATCATCCAAGAAATTCTTTTGTCTCCCTTCCCCCGCTCTGATGAACATAGTCGTCAAGGGTCTGCGAGAGTAATATAATTCTATATGTAATTCATGTACTATGAAAAATTCCTACATCAAGCATAATTTCAATTCGAGAGTGAAAAAGTAGGATGAGGAGTAGAATCAGCCAGTCATTCTGCGGTAAATCTTGACAATTTCGAAAAATTATTTTTAGGTACACTTTTCTCATGAACATTTAGCGAATACCTGCACAAATGACATTTTAAAATTTACGATTGATATCAGGTAGCGTAGTCTGTAAGGGGTTGGATTGGAACGCCGGAAAAACATTTTACCTCTCTATTCAAGGATTTATTCTCCCGCTCTTAAGAAATTTTTCTTTCACTTCAAATTTTCTATAGATTAGGTTCGGAGTTGAAAATTTTGAAAACGAAGCCTTTTTACCTTAATTTGAAAACATTAAAAAAACAGTTTTTTTCGAAATTGCCGTAGAACAGTGTTGTCCCTGAAAGTTTGCATTCTTTCAATGGGCTTTCAAATGCTGTAAGCCAAAAAGAGTAGAAAATTACTTTCATGTAGCACAGCATTTCAAAATGTGGAAGAAATCGAATTTTTAAATTGATCTCAAGTGCAGCATTTCGCTTCAAATTCTACTTTCCCAACAATTTTAAAATGCTGTGCTACCTGAAAGAAGTTTTTTAGAGCTACTTGCCTTAGTTTATTAAAATTAAAAAGTACATATTACGCATAACTTTATTTTTATTTTTTTAAATAATAATTTTGGTAATTATAGCTTTTTTTTTTATTCTTCATCTTCAATACTCTCATTTTATGCAGATTTAAGTATGCTAATTTGTATGTGTAGACTATCACAAATTCAAGCACAAATCCTGCACCTAATATACGAAGCAGTTCGTTAACCTTTAACAAAAATATGTTTTTCAAGCGAATATTTCAAAATGTATGTATGAATAGCTTTTATAATTCTGAAATCGAGTTTCTGGAAAAAATTTTTCTCTCATTCTATTAAACTCGCTTACAAGATTTACTTGCGATTTATTGTGTTTTCCCAAATTTTTTCTCATAAAATGCAACAACATTGAGAATATTTTCTGCGAAAGTTAAATTTTTAATTTTATTGCTATGAAGTAAGTCGTAGCCATTCAAAGTTCATACGAAATTGAATCGTAAATCGCACGATAAAGAAAGAACACTATAAATTTTTGAAATATCTTAGGAGCTAGAAAAGCTGAGATAATATCAAGCCCAAATGAAAATCTATTACGTAATTTTAAATACATGTTGTTGGAAGATGAATTAATCACTTGCGAAGAAAATGATATTATACGTGGGTACATATGTAATTGGGAACAAAAAGTGAGGAATCAATTTTTTACTTAAATTCAACATTAGAAGTTGGCATAGTTCTCATGTTCATGTAGCATAGGGTGGCTTTCCCTACCTCGTGAGCTATACCTCCATCAGTACCTTTATAACAACAACAGCGTCATCGACTCTCTTCGTATTTACGGCTAAACACTTAGGCAACTTGTTTAACACTTTATTCAAGACCTAGTTTTCAATGCTTTACGAATGAGCGATATCGAGATGGAGAAAAGAGGAGATCTTGTTTTACACGCTACGCATTACATTAATATAGCCTTACAATAACTCCGTTCAAGCTCAGTACATATTTACGGCGTTCTACTTAGGCAACTTATTCAACACTTTCTTCAAGCACGAGTCTCGAAGCAGTGGAATCAGTCAAGATAAAAAATTAAAGCTCGAGTTTCGCACGCTTCACGTCACAATTTAATTTTAAAAAAAAAAGTTTAATATATCGAAGAGAAAGTTATAATATATGCCATTCTACAAACGTAATATTATAAGAAGCTGACCAGTCTGATTTTTTCTCAGACCGCACATCAGATTTTCACAATCCGTACACTTTTGTTGAAAATTTGTATTCAAGTTGCGGTCAATGGAAAAAAGGTTCTTTAACCAAATTGGAATCTCAAACCTTAAAATGAAGAAGGGGAAGGAGGAGCCCAATTTAGTCTAGAGGCTTTCTCAACGCCAAAAATTGTTTGTTTACGTCAATTGTATTTTAGAATAGCAAACAAATTTTTCATATTATTACTCCCATCCACATCAAAAGTACCCTTATCCTTCAAATTTGAAGGCAAAATAGCTCAAAAAAGTTGAAAACCTCTAAAATCACCTTTTCCCAAATTGAACTAGAACACTCTTTGTTAAATACCTTTGTTAACATTCGAAAACATTTTCACCTTTTTGTACTGAAATTTGAGGGAGGAGGAGGTAAGCGAAAACCGAAACTTTCGAATTTTCGAATTATTAAATTTTTTAATCTTTTCTTTTATATTACTGCTTTACCAAGTATATAACTACATTATTGCGTAAAAATTTCAAATAAAAATAAACGGAAAACAAACCTGTAGCGACGAATTATAATTTTAAAAGTTTCATCAGTTTGTAAGTGTTAGTCGCGTTACTAATAATGTTTCCACTGCGCTTGATTTTCGTAAGCTACGTTAGATGCCCAGATTGAACGCGTTTCAATAATTTTGGTAACGCCTCCCAAAAAACATAGTATATACGTATGGATGGAAAGTGTTAAAAGTTCGATGAGGGCATTATGTGATGAGGGTCGTTTATATGTACACATATATAAATATATTATTCAGTTTGTGTGGCTGAATACCCGTTTTATTTCGAATTCGTCGACTATGTGCAATAGTTATGGCAATTGTGTCGAAATTTGTTGTACTGTGAGTCCCTGATTTAAATCGTCACGGTGATTTGATTTTTTAAATAAATTTTCAGCAAGTTTCCCTCAGTAGATGTTTTTCACACATTGCTTAACTGAATTTTTTATACCAAAACATTAGCACAATAAATACCTAGAAATTACATACCTCACCTCACCGATTTTTTTCACACATTTCTTATCTTATGAGATCTTTTTATAGAAAAACCTTCTGAAAACTACATTCCTTGCTTCAACAGATCCTTTTTATACATTTTCACCAAAAATGTTCTAGAAAAGAAAAACGTATTACTCAAATTCTGAAGAATCATTTCATCCTCTCTCCACCTTTTCAAAGGTAGATCTAGATACTGTGTAGTATTAGGAACCTTGGATGAAAGAACTGAATTAAGCAACAACTACAGCTCGGCGAAACTTCTGGAGGACCAGCGTTCCCACCACGAACAAATTACGCGCCATAAGAGATTTCGCAGCACCCTGGCATCTTCCACCAACAACAACAAGAAGAGAAAATGTCGTGATCACGCGACTCCGCTTAGGCCACATTTGCCTCACCCACGTTCACCTCTTCAACAGGCAGCCCTCTCTTCTTTGTCCTACCTGTCAAATTCCTCTTACTGTTGCTCATATCATACTCCACTGTCCCTCCCACACCGGCCCTCAGGCTATCCTTAACAGTCCTACATCTCTCGCCGAAGTCCTCAACAACCATTCAGCAATAATTTCCTTCCTCACCTTTCTCAAAAAAGCCAATCTTTTTCACTTAATCTAACCACCCTTAAATATCACGTGCCTCTGGCCTAAGCAGCAGTACACGGCACAAAACAAAAAAAAAATTTCAGCTATTCGTATTTTTCTTATTTTCCAACATCAAAAAATTTTTTCAAATAAAAATAATTTTTTTCCACGCCGAGATTCAAAGACTTTCGCTGAAGAATGCCGACTGAACATCTGTGGATAAGTTAAAATTATTCACCAGCCTCGGAAAGCCGTATCGGTAACAAAAAAGATCATCTTTAACTAACGCGAATGATAAGTCCTCCAGCTCGAGTATTAATAATCGAGTAAATTAATGAAATTCGTCGCATAATCGCGACACGATGTCACGCTCTAGTATTCAACGCCATTAGCATTTCGTTATCCATATCAGGAAAAAATTCCCGACGCTACCATGCTACCATTCAACGTACCAGCATTAATAAAGGCCAACATTAGCGTCAGGATCCACCAAGGTAAAAGTCCGAGCATTCTTCTAATTCTCTTTCATCCCATTTCTGAATTCATGATATTCTGCAAAACACACAGACAGATAACAGACGTTATTTATCGTTCATGAAAAGAAAATTAAAGAAACGAGGCGAACGCGAAAATACTATAGAAAACACTTCCCGAAGCTGATATTAACGAGTTGAAAAACTTAATATAGAAACGCTCCGTGACTCGGATACAAGGTCGGAAAAAATAGTGTGCACATTTTGAATAATAATCTCACGCCGAATATCAAACAGTCGAGACGATCTCTCGTCAGAAACGATTATCATCGAAACGACTGCCGGCAGCGTTGTTTCGCCATTCGCATCCTCCGGTCCAAACATTTACGCGTCGTTAACGAGTACAAAAATTACGCCAAACGCGTTTTTCGAAACGATTTAAAAAATTACATTATTTCGGGGAAAAGCGCGAGACGCGAATATTAAATTATTCGCATTCGATACCTTTCCTTTCCACGCTATACTTTTTTAATAAACGTTTCGTCGTCGAAATTTCGTATTTCACTCGAAAACCATCGAGCCGATCGAACTTATGGTTACGAGTTATGACGAAGTTCTTCATTTTACGTAGTATATCGATAACTGCGTTTTACGAATTCTCGATAAATTATTCGAGGTATTTACTTCAACGTAAACATCGACGTCATACACGTATTACGAGTAGCAAAAATTTCCCTCTTTTTCCCAGCAAGAACGTTTCCATCAGCACCTAAAATTCCGGGCGAATAAAAAGCTAACGAAAAACAAAACGCGTATCGTACAACTGAATAACGCAGATCGAAAAAAGCCAAATCGTGTTTCCATGTTCGCTGATGATAATCCAACACTTTGAAAGGCGTGTTTGATTTTTACTTTTGTCGGCGTGTATTGTCTTGGAGATGTATACAAAGAGCGAGCAACATTAGCGCCTTAGAAAGCGAGAGTAAGTCGCACCAATTCAGACACATGCGAGTGATGCTATATACCGAATAGCTTTTGATTTCCACTCGACGACCTAAAAATCCGTTCGCTTTCTTTATACGCCGATGATTAATGATGAAAAATACGTCGACGCGCGTTGTCGTTTTCGTTGTTTAACATTCTCACGTAGCTAATTCGACGAGTAAATTTTTTATTCAAGAAGCTTCTATATTCGTATCGCAATGACGATGGCGGCATATTAATAATTCAGCGCCGAGGTATTCGTTTAAGTATACGAAATTAAGAAACACCGATTTCCCGCACCGACCCGCTTTCTTCGATAGACGATTACTTTTTACGAGTCGGCGTCGTCGACGTTGCATTATTTCATATAGTAAATGCGCGCTTAGTAATTGAACCTACGTTCGGCAAATTTGCTAGAACGCGAAATTTTCCCATCTAAAATATACGAGTATTTCACATTATTGCCTATTGTCGTCGCTATGCTACACTTCGCAAGCAACACAAATTATAGATTTTACTATTCGGAATTTACGCATATTAAAAAAATTTTTATACGAAAACGATATTCCTTTTTTTAATTTTCATTCTCATACCTCTTTCAATTTAGTTGATCGAAATCTAAACATCTCTTCTTGCAAACAGGGAATGCAATCGAAAGGGCCATACCATTGAAAAAAGCTCTGATGTTGTTCTGTTGAGTTATTTCTTTCATATGCTTGTATTCAGTGGTGTCGGAAGTTTTTTTTTTAGCTGAGTTTTTAACTAAAAAACGACAGCTATTACAGCCTACCTGATTTGGGAAGGGAAGATCGGCGGAGGGTGGGGTCTTCAAATCTTTGCGTTTCAGACCATTTGTAATCATCTGGCAAATGTCCAATTTTTTGGTATATATATATATTTTTTTTTTTTTCCCCCACGCGTAGCGCCGGCGAGTATTCATAAAATTCGCTCAAAATTTGGTGAGGAACTCTTCTTGAAAATGCGCAAAAATAGTTTTTTTGTTTTTTCGATAAATTTCAAAATGGCGGATCACTCAAATTTTGAGGGGGGCTGGAGAAGGGGCAAATAGCTCAAATTTTTCGTTTTTGATTTCATATGAAAGAGTGAGTCACGGATACTAACATATCCAAATTTCAGCTTCTTAAGTGCATATTGAGAGGAGTTAGATCAAAAAACGGCTTTTTGAGGAAGTTTTGAGTCATGAAATTTCTTGAATCTTCCATATCTCCCCACCAAATCAAGTTAAAGAGGTCAAATTTTGTGTGTGAGGTTAGTTGGTGACCACAATATGACCTCTTGAATTTGGATCAAAATGGATTCAAAATGGCGGATTATCAAAATTTTGAGTAGAGCTTGAGGAGCCTCAAGTTGGTAAAAATGTAATTAATATGAATTCATATGGTTATTGGGGATAAGTTGTATACTATATCCCGAATTCACTTCCATACATGATGTTGGAGGGGGAAGGCGGGGTTACCAACCTAAAATAGTGGTGGGGGTACAGGAGGGGTCGAAAATTTTTTATTGCTGTGTCATATGATAAAATGAGCCCAAGTGACAAACGTATTTTGATTTTAGCTTCCTCAGTGATTTTGGAGGGGAGTTAGAAAAAAACGGCTTTTGGAGGGGAAATTGCTGCAGGAAATTTCATGAATCTTCCATATCTCATCACCAAATCGGCCTAGAATGGTCAAACTTTGTGTGTAGGATTAGTTTGTGACCAGAATATAACCACTTAAATTTGAGTCAAAATGGATCCAAAATGGCGGATTATCAAGATTTGAAGATAACTTGAGGACCCTCAAATAGTTATAATTTGAGAAATATGTGTTCACATGATTATTTCATGGCAACATATACTACATTTGTGCCAAATTGAACTTCTTAAATGTTTTTGGAAAGGATAGGGTAGGGGTTTTCAGACTTGGTATTGGGTGTGACCTGTAGTCATGAACGGTTAAGCAAGGGTGTTAGTAAATCAAAACAAGCTCCAGTTAAAAACTCAGCTCCAGTAATGCGGCATGGCTGCTTACTTTTTTCTTGGGCGGGGAGGGTATTTTCACAAATTTATGCTGAACTCCTTTTGTAGGGTGTCAGGTGTGTAGGGATGGGCAATTTTCATGAAAAGTAATTTTGTGAAATGAAACGTGAACTTTCATGTGAAAAGTATGAAAAGTGTTATATGAGTGACCATTCTTGGAAATTGTCTTTAAAGGGGAGGGAGCATTCGCTATATATAACTATATAGAAATTTAAAAATTGAAAAAAAAATACAAAATTTATAGCAACGGTATAATAAATATCCAACGAGCTACAACTTACAAAGTTACAAGCCTACGAATCCTATGTATGATTTGATTCTTTTTTTTTTTCAACAAAAATCGAGAGTAAAATTTTTTCTCCTCTGGTGCTACATGTAAGTTACAGTCTATAAATTTGTAATTTATACTCAAAATTACCTACAACAATCTGTAATTGAATTCTTCATAATATTTCTTTGTCATATTGTGATTTGTGAAAATAAACCATTAAAAAGCAGGGTCTGCGGAGGAGGAGTCACTCACCTACACCTCAGCTTCCTGCCTCCAAAAAATGTACTACCTCCTGGAAGCCGCTTCCGAGATGTAACCCAAAGAAATTTTTTATATTGAAAAACCACTGTGGCAGTGTATTTTTTTATTTTGTATTTCAGTTTTAAAAATGAAAATGAAGTAATTTCCTAATTTTGTCAAATTTCACACGTCATCTCATCACGTCATATATTGCCTTTCAATACTTTCTACAATTTATTTTTGGCGGTACCTTTTGCTTTTCGAATGTACCTCCTAGTCCTCCTTCCAAGACCTTAGTTAAAGTGCCTGCACCTCCGCCCTTCACCACCGAGTATCTCCAGCTCGGGCGAAATAGGCACCTCCAGGGGGCCTCCTACCTCCGCTTTCGCCTCCACCTCCGCAGTCTCTGTTAAAAAGTTGAAAATGATGAAAAAAAAAGGGAAATAAGATGGTCAATTTTATATAATACATTTAGAAGTGATTTTGGCTTTTGAAACATCCTCAGTACCAGCATTATCAAATATACCATTGTAACCCGCGGAAAAGAACACTGTTAATCGATATATCACTCAGCCTATTTCAACATTGAAAAGTGACTTTTAGCAGATTACTTTTCATTTCAACTTTTCGTGAAATGAATAGTGAAATTTCACTTTTCACTCGCCCATCCCTAGGTATATTCAGTAAATTAAACTGTGTAGCTTAGACACGGTTATGTTTTTATTGTCTATATTCATTTTTATCTCATCACGGCATCACATGTAGCGATTTCAGGGATTGGTAATTTTCATGCATTTTCAAATGGGGGCGGGGGGGTGTAAAAAATGATACTTTTTACCCTCACAATTTTTTTGGGGCGGGAGAGGGGGTAAATTTTACCGATTTCCCCTCATTTCGATGCCACTGTTTGTATTACACGTGTAGATAGCTAGGTACTCCTATTTGAGCGATTAACGCAATAGTAGTCACGTTGTTTGCAATTTACGTCTTATCAAAATGCAATAGCAATGAGCATACAGAGAAAAATTTTGTTTGCAAGCCATTCTACTTTGGCATCAAAAGATACATACAACTTGACAGGTCTTACATGAATATTAAACCGATTTCAGAAAAAGAAAAGAAATTAAGACCGAAGAAAATCTATAAAAAAAAATTCTTCGATCTATGTTTCGAATCCTCCTCCTCTAAACCACGACCGGGCACCTATTCTTTCCCGAAAATTTCACTTATCCATCAGACTTGAAATGAATACAGATTTGAGAGGGATATTAAACGAATGCTATAATTATAATCAGGGCAAGGCAGAATATGCACTAAAAATAGTGAAATATGCGCATATTTTATGCGCTAAAAAGACGTAAAATATGCACTAAATATTCCCTAAAAAAAGGAAATATGCGAAAATATTCTCATACAATATGAGTATCAAAATAGAGGATTTTTGAAGCAGTTTTGTAAAATTGTATTGTAATATCTATTCGACTAAATAACCAGGTAGAAAATAAATTATCACAAATTCGTAGCACAGATTAAAATACCAACAAAGATTGTTCGCTTTGTAAACCACAGAACAAAAGTTTAAGATAGGAAATTTATTTATACAATTTTTTTTAGATTTTTTTTTAGAACAGAAAATTTTTGATCTTGGTAAATACTGATAATTAATCTATAATCGAAATATTCCCGAAAAAGGGCCAAATTTAAGGAAAAGTAGCAAATTATTCATTCCCTAAATAAGTCATTTTATGCGAAAATGCGGGATTTTAACCAAAATATGCGAAAATATGCGCTAACATGTTGGGCTTATTTTAATCAGAATGTTCCAATTCGTAAATAAATTATCGATATGCTCGATAATCTACAACCAGAAAAATATGCACAAGCATATTTTGCCTTGTCGTGATTATAATTTATAATACTTACCTGCTAAAGCGTGCAGCTATATACTACAGCAACGGATATACACACCGTACCTACATGAGGCATGGACGCTTCATCGTAATTGCTTATCAGCATTTCGTGATACTTATACAATATTTCAGCCTCTTTTCAATCTGGAATGTCGTTTGAGAATTCCAATACTTAATTTTTACAAGCTAGAGAATTGGTTTGTTTTTCGTTTTTTCGATAACGATATTTTACGACGATTAACTCAGTAATGGGCAGGCTATGGGCCCTTCCCTCTTTCGAGCATCTTACTTATTTTTGAGCCTATTTGAAAATTCTTATCACGTTATACGCGACTAATGAGTAAAATATAGTAGGTAAAAATAATTTCATTTTAATGTATTTTCGCATAATAAATTTCTTATTTATAGTGGTTCTTAGGTCACCTCAGTGGTCTTTCTGGGCTCATGCGCGTCTAAATTAATTGCTTTATTTTTTTCGTCAAATGTTTTCAAACCTTAACTTGAAAAATAGATCGTTAAATTTTCCCAAGTACATACCTATTAGCAATATTACAGCGTTGCCTCGAAAAAAAAAAAAGAAAATTTGGGAGACCTTAACAAAGCTTACCTATACGGCAATACGGTATATGCGTCTCATTTTCGAACCCAGTCTATAAAAATAATAGTGGTATAAAGTCGATTCGCATAATACACATACGTGCACGCACGTGCGACCTTACAATAACATTGTTAAATCTAATTATACCCACCTATGATTCCCACTCTCGTTCCGGAGCTACGAAAAAATAAATTCATAAATTCGCAAATAACGCGACGAACTGCGACCGCTTCAATTTTATTGTTCGCCTCGAATTCAGCGTTGGCGTTAACAACGACTATGGCGAGAACTCACGTTTGCGGTAACCGGTAAGTATGATAAATTATTCGTCGTTGCGGCCGGCCTACCGTCTAAATCTGACGTGTTTCATGATTAATTACGCGTCGTAAGGGACGATAATTAAAATACGCTTAATAACGTAATCGACAACGCGACGCGACGCCGTATTTTTATTCTTTACACGAGTTTTCTCGTTCTTCAATCGTGCCGACGCTACGCCGTTTGCTTCCATTACACGATTACCTGATATGGCGGCGCGGCGCGCCCTTGAAATTTCTGCCGCAATTATCGCTCGCTCGAGTTATTTTTTCATTCCATAAATACACTTACTCTGCGATCTAATAAATTAAATAAACCGTTACTAACCTCCCTTTCCACAGCACCGACGAAAAAACGCCCAAGTACTCGTTAGTACTCGCCCATCTACGCGGATGTATAACTTTTCCAATTTCAGCCGGCGAAATTTATTAAAACGTTCACGTCGCTACGTTTCTTTATACCATCACCTTCTCTTACATTATACGAGCGAGATTATCAGGTTTATTTTTACTACTCGAATTAAAAGTAAAATTGCTCATCCGTTATACGGATCAAAGTCTGTACGTACTTTCGAAGTTTTTAGAAAAAATAAAAATCTACCGGTGAAATTGCATCGTCTTTATTTACCTAACCCTAGTCTAGTGTTTTTCTTTTCTATGTACTATTCACATGATCTCTTATACTTATGGTATATTATTTTTTCTATAAAAAGTAATCATTGTAAAAACATTTTTTTTGTTGCCATAAAATCGTAAATAATGAACAGGATCTCTGTTACGTTAAAATAAACGTTTGGATAAATTATTTATAAGCAGAGCCATTCACGAAGATAAATAAAGATTGTTTCATACCTGGGTATTTCGATAAAGATGGCTAAATTTTGATTTTGAAAAAATAAATAAATAAATAAATTAAAAACAAATATCCAAAAAAATGAACAATGTCTAAAAATTAAAATATTCGCAAAATACAATTTAGATACAAAGGTGCAATAAGTTTTTCACCGAACAAAATTGAATGGATCTAGACTAGAGGGGTAAATAATAGGGTGGCTCAATTCAGCTTTTTTCGAAAATTACCGGGATACCTTGGGAAATGGTACCCAAATGACCTCAAAAAGGGCACGAACAATTTCAGCCGCTAAACTTACCGTGAAAATCCTCCAAAATGAGATCAAAATTTCGGAATTTCGTTATTTTCATTAAAGAATGTAAAATATTACATTTAGGGCATTTCACTTTTTCTAGGAGTCTAGGAGACATATTTTATTGTTCAAAGACTGAAAATAATGTTAACAAACATTTTTCAATTTTCAGCAGTTCTGCAGCATTCAACAACAAAAACCACCTTCTTGCCATCTTCTTCGACATTAATAAAGCTTTTGACACAGTTTGGAAATTTAAAATCATTTCTACGTTACACTCCTGGAACATAAGAGGTAACTTGCTATACTTCGTCAACAATTTCTTGAACAATAGAGAATTCACTGTTCGAATTTCTAATACCACCTCTCAAAGCCACCCTCTTCCTAATGGAGTCCCTCAAGGTGCTGTCCTCAGTCCCACACTCTTCAATGTAGCAATAAATGACCTTCCCTCCATCTTACCTTCTTTCCTACTCAAAACCTTATTTGCCGATGATTTTGGTATCTTCATAGAATGCGGCGACCCAGCTGTAGGAGAACGCCTCCTTCAGCAGGCTGCGACATCTATTCACAACTGGTCTCTCCAAAACGGATTAAAAATGTCTCCATCAAAATCTGCCGCTATGCATTTTTGTAGAAAATACAAATGTCCGAAAACCCTCTCCATCTCTATAAATTCTTCTCCAATCCCACTGTCCGACTGAGTCAAATACCTCGGACTGACTCTCGATAGCAAACTCTCCTGGCACCAACACATTCGCAATGTGAAACAATCTTGCTTCTCGAGAATAAATCTCCTAAAGAAACTCGCTTACTCTAATTATGGTTCGGATAGATGCACTCTCCTCAAACTATATAGATCTCTCATTTGTTCAACTCTAGACTACGGATGTTCTCTCTACGCATCTGCAAATAAATCAGCTTTAGACAGTCTGAATTCCATCCACAACTCATGCATTCGACTAGCACTTGGCGCTTTCTGCACATCCCCCACAATAAGCCTTCTGTGCGAGGCGTCTGAACCCACCCTGAATATAAGAAGGCAACAACTCATAGCCAACACCGCTGTTAATATCCTCTCCATTTCCAACTTCTGTAATATGTCCAAGCTCACATTCCCTTGCCATCTACTCTCACCTAATATACATCGCCTAATCCAATCTATAATCTCTAATGACACCTTAATTCTCCATACTATCTATAATCTCTCACCACCCTGGCTAGAACACCGCCTAAATATCGATCTCACACTCACCGAATTCTCTAAACCCTATACGAACCCCATCATATTTAATACCCACTTTAATAAGCTCTTACAGAACTACTCAAACTCACAAAAATTATTCACAGATGGATCTAAGAATGAACATTCAACAGGCTGTGCCGTAGTCCATGAAAACAATCACATTCTCTGTCCTCTCCCCCCTCAGTTCACTATATTATCTGCTGAACTTTTTGCTATAAAAACAGCCCTCTCTTATATTCACGATTTCTCTCTTGGAAACTCAGTCATCTTCTCTGACTCCCTCTCAGCCTTACTTCCATTTCTAACACAAACAAAGAAACAACACCCATAGCTCAGCAAATAGCACACATCCTTATTACTTCCACCCACAAAATCGCTCTCTGTTGGGTACCATCACACAGAAATATTCCCGGCAATGAAAAAGCCGACTCCTCTGCCAAACTCTCCTTACAGATAACACCCATTCAAAATATCCCAATTCCTCTATCTGATATTAAGCTATACATAAAAATCAACTCTTCCCTCACTTTCCGTTCCCTCTGGAATCAAGTACCTTCCACCAACAAACTCAAATACATTAGAGATGATATGAACCCTCGAAATTTCTACAAAGAGATTACCCGTCGAGAAGATGTCCTCTTTACTCGTTTACGAATAGGTCACTCGCGTCTCACTCATTCCTATTTGCTGGACAAAAAACCCTCACCTATATGCGATACCTGTGACACCCCGACCACTATACACCACCTCATTTTTCAATGTCCAAAGTACTTTGACGAAAGGTCTTCAATCCTTACATCCACCACTCCCAAAGACATCCTCTCTGATGATTTTAACAACATAAAAAATCTTTCGAATTTCCTAACCAAAACCAATTTTCGATCCCTACTATAAACCACAAATTGAACGCCTTTAGCCGCAGTTGCTGTACATGGCGTTGTAAATAAAAAAAACTTTTTTTTTATTTTCGCTCAAAAATGTTCATTTTCTCTAATATGTATTTGCGTTACATAATAATTCATGTAAAAGTTTGTAATTACTATGCATATTCTTTTACATCGCGTCATTCGCGAGATATTAGCAAAAAACTACAAAAACGTCAACTTTCAGCGAACGAATCGACTTCAAAATTCAATCAGCTCATCTCCGATAAATATTCTATACACTATAAACATTTGGTGTCATTCCACCAACAATAACTCAAGTCATCGTCGGACATAAAAGCGTTGAACCACGAAGACTCGGCTCAGAATAAATGTATCTAGATTTACTCCAAAAACTATAGATGGAAATTTTTGTTGCGCTTAATAATATCAATTAACTATTTGTTTTCTTTCATTTATGACAGTACACGAAACAATAAATTATTCGAACGAACCTCTTCTAAACATTCAGCTCCAATACTGTGGTATGGCTGCTTACCTTCACCAAACTATTTTTAACAAGTATAAGAAAGACTAAGAGAAATAATGGGGCAGTGATAATAGGCGAGATATCTCATTCGGTTTATCCTCAGGAGATGAAAAGTCTTTGGAAGATTGAATAGGAGCTTGCCGCACCATTGCCCCATATCTCATATCTTAATTGAATGAGAACGATGCTAAATCGTTTACGAATTGGGTTGATGAAGATTGATATCAAAAAAAGAGTGAAAACCAAGTTTCAATGGGTATTAAATCCTTAGTAGAATGCATGCTTCCAATTCACTGTTACGAAAAAAGGTGATTGTTGTTGATTTATAAATTCAATCGTCTGAGCTCGAAAGCCCTCTTCAACGTTGTGAGATTAATAAATGAGATAATTGACTTTTACTGCAAAATAGTAGGAGGGGCCGTTAAGTATGCTAAGGATTCTTCGTAGATGGTTTAGTTAGCAACTTGCACTTCTGCAGCAAATAGCTCAGTTAGCCGTATCATGTCAGTTGATACTCACTTGTGTCTACTTTCATACCTTCTCCATCATTGAATTTATTGAAATTCCTATGGTACCAAAATACTCACCACAATGCTCTTTATACGATTAGGAGGTGGGGGGGTTTAAAAGAAAGCCCTTAGTTCGACTGTGGAATAAGACAAGTTCATAGAGGGTACCATTTGGAAAGATATACTATGAGCAAAAACATTTATTGACACTTATTTGAAGCCCACACTCAATAAGCGGAGCTGCATTAAACCAATCATGCCTAAAAAGTAAGGATACATACATAAATAACGACTGAAATTTTTTCAATCACCCACCCCATTGGGCGGCTCAGCATTACACTGACGGCGCCCAAAGACTTTAATAACAAGTAAAAATTCTATCAAAAAATGTTGAAAACTTTATATAGGGTTCTGATATCTCAAAATTTAACATATGTTTTATACGCGAGAAATTTCAAGTTTTTTTCCTCATTTCATCAGCAAAAATTTTAAAAATTCAGGAATGCTACTTTATAAAATTAAAAATTACATTTCCAAATTTCGATGTACAGGAGTAACCTTTAGGATCACTTAATCCGGTCCCTTAAACACTTGCATAAAACTACGTACAAATGTTTCCAGGTTCAACGTTCCCTTGGTTTAACAAATTACCGCTTATAATATCTCATTTTTTTGGTTCCAAGCGCGTTTTTATTACCCCGTTATAAGATTTTTGAACCTGTACTCCTCTCGTGTTGGTCAGAAAGATCCGACAAAAAAAAAAAGATAACGAATCATATATCCATTTCAAAGGTGCTACCTGCTTGGATGCTCCCATAAACAGAAAATTTAACGAGTAATCATTTCAAATTAACTCTCACATTCCATTATAATTACTACAGGTACACCATACGCCATACAAAAACCTCTACTCCCTCACTCGTAGACCGCATATGGCACCAGCTCGCGCGGAAGAAAACCTAGATAGTGTGAAACTTCAAAAACGTCGCGCTAATAAACACGAGCCCGGCGAAACGGTTTCTTGAGGCTTTAGCGTCGTTTTAGTATTTTCCGAGACATTAAATCCGTCGAGCCGTTCACTAGCGGTGGCAGCATTTTCCGTTAAAAACCGTAAAGAACAATAAGAATAACACCGAGTAATTTGGGAGTCTGTAACATTTCGCGTTAACAGAAGGCTCTTTTGTTTTCATTAAAATTATGATCCACCCGACGCTTATAAACATTTTTAACCCGCTGATTTATTAACAAATGGCGTCCGCTCATTGTTCCGCGGATTCTTTTATTATTCCGCGGATTTCGCGGATTCCATATTTTTAGCGAATTAAAAATTTTCTTCATTGTTTTCTTCGCACGCATACGTACCGCCTCCATAATAAAGCGAATTTCCTTTTTAAAACCACTCCGCAAGTAAGTCGATTGCCGCCAACGGCCGTTTTTCGCCTTTATAATACTTTTCTTCATTGAAATTCGTATACACGAACGGCTATAAGCTATTATAGGCTCTTCTCGCGGGGAATCCGCGATCCGCTTTACTGTCGAGTAAAAACTTTCGACTCGCTAGAGAATTAGTATACATATACCTACTCGTATTTTGTAACGTAATCAGCGGAATTTATCGTTAATTGCAATCAACGAGGCAAAATTACCAACGGCCAAATTCCTCGCCGCGTTAATGAGTTGAATTGACCAACGTATGCGTTCAGTGGAATTAAATCAATCACCTTCGGCGCTCCGTCATTATATAAGCTTCTTGAGAAAGGAAAAAAAACGACGTAGCCACGAATGCGCCTGCATTGGCATTAATTTTTGGACGCACTAATCAAAAATCAATTATTTTCAAACAAGCTATGAGGAAATAAAAACCGATTCCCGGTGAAAATGAAAACTACCCAAAGGAGTTCTTAGTATTTTTACTTCTGTCGAAACAAAAAAAAACTAATTCTTGAAAATAATAAAAATAGCATAATAATTAATGTACTTAGTTTTCTGTACTTTAACTCTTCGTCCTTTTTTCAAAAATGCACATGATACCACTCTAGCCCATAGCTGTACAGTGTACACGACAAGTCATTACCAAGGACAGAACCTCAGCTTCTTGAATATTAAAACGTTGCTAAATGATATAATTCATTTCTCGTTCTTTCATCGTATGAATTTATACCAAAATCGACTGTAAGTTACTTCTAAAATTATAAAAAATAAAATAAAAAATAGGTTTTTCATAATTTGACTATACTACACTCTATTGCTATCAGGGGCCTACCGAGGACATTCTTCAGGAGGGGGGGGGGAGAAAACTATAAATTGCCAACTAATACTTAATACCATAAAATTTTACGAACTGTTGACGTGTTGACTTTTTTTTTTTAGCTGAGTTTTTAACTAAAAAACGACAGCTATTACAGCCTACCTGATTTGGGAAGGGAAGGTCGGCGGAGGGTGGGGTCTTCAAATTTTTGCGTTTCAGACCATTTGTAATCATCTGGCAAATGCCCAATTTTTTGGTATATATATTTTTTTTCCCCACGCGTAGCGCCGGCGAGTATTCATAAAATTCGCTCAAAATTTGGTGAGGAACTCTTCTTGAGAATGCGCAGAAGTGCTTTTTTTGTTTTTTCGAAAAATTTCAAAATGGCGGATCACTCAAATTTTGAGGGGGGCTGGAGAAGAGGCACATAGCTCAAATTTTTCGTTTTTGATCTCATATGAAAGAGTGAGTCACGGACACCAACATATTTAAATTTCAGCTTCCTAAGTGCATTTTGAGGAGAGTTAGCAAAAACCTGTTTTTGAGGAAATTCGTTTTTTGTGTCACTCGCCTTGCGCAGGCGGGTGTGGATAAAATTCGCTCAAAATTCGGTGAGGAACTCTTCTTGCAAATACGCAAAAATAGTTTTTTTGTTTTTTCGATAAATTTCAAAATGGCGGATCACTCAAATTTTGAGGGGGCTGGAGAAGGGCAAATAGCTCAAATTTTTCGTTTTTGATTTCATATGAAAGAGTGAGTCACGGATACTAACATATCCAAATTTCAGCTTTAAGTGCATATTGAGAGGAGTTAGATCAAAAAACGGCTTTTTGAGGAAGTTTTGAGTCATGAAATTTCTTGAATCTTCCATATCTCCCCACCAAATCAAGTTAAAGAGGTCAAATTTTGTGTGTGAGGTTAGTTGGTGACCACAATATGACCTCTTGAATTTGGATCAAAATGGATTCAAAATGGCGGATTATCAAAATTTTGAGTAGAGCTTGAGGAGCCTCAAGTTGGTAAAAATGTAATTAATATGAATTCATATGGTTATTGGGGATAAGTTGTATACTATATCCCGAATTCACTTCCATACATGATGTTGGAGGGGGAAGGCGGGGTTATCAACCTAAAATAGTGGTGGGGGTACAGGAGGGGTCGAAAATTTTTTATTGCTGTGTCATATGATAAAATGAGCCCAAGTGACAAACGTATTTTGATTTTAGCTTCCTCAGTGATTTTGGAGGGGAGTTAGAGCAAAAAACGGCTTTTGGAGGGGAAATTGCTGCAGGAAATTTCATGAATCTTCCATATCTCATCACCAAATCGGCCTAGAATGGTCAAACTTTGTGTGTAGGATTAGTTTGTGACCAGAATATAACCACTTAAATTTGAGTCAAAATGGATTCAAAATGGCGGATTATCAAGATTTGAAGATAACTTGAGCACCCTCAAATAGTTATAATTTGAGAAATACGTGTTCGCATGATTATTTCGTGGCAAGAAATACTACATTTGTGCCAAATTTAACTTCTTAGGTGTTTTTGAAAGGATAGGGTAGTGGTTTTCAGACTTGGTATTGGGTGTGGCCTGTAGTCATGAACGGTTAAGCAAGGTTATTAGTAAATCAAAACAAGCTCCAGTTAAACTCAGCTCCAGTAATGCGGCATGGCTGCTTACGTTTTTTTTTTTTTGCTCCAAGAAAATAAGATGTCACAGTCTTGTTAGTCTTCAAAAAATTTAAGAATAGCTGTAATAATACTGCGCAAGTGGTCAAGTTTACCAACTTTACGCTAAAACTCCAAATTTACCAACTTTCCAAAAGCCAAGGGGGGTTCGTCCCTGGTTATGCGCTATACATGATATAAGTTGGCATCAGTTCGAATTTATTCGAGTTCTTATTTTCCCAAAAGAAATTCAAGTTCCCAATTTCAGCGTTGAACAATTATAAATTTTCCAACTTTTCAAAACGTCTGGGGCGGGGAAGCTCCCCCCTATCCCCTCCTTAGTTACGCCCCTGATTGCTATGAATAAATTCATACATTTTTTATCTACTGAAGAAATGCATGTCTTTTAAAACAATTAGGTATGTCCCCCTTCCCCCTCCTCTTAAATAGGAAAATGCATATTATTCTGGAAAAAATTAAAAAGCTCTCGTCCAAAAATACACTGATTTTTTTCAAAGTTCGAAAATATATATACATACATTGATTTTTTTGTTAGAGTCTGAAAATACACATTTTTTTCAAATTTCGAAAATACGTTGCTTTTTCAAAGTTTAAATATTCACTGATTTTTTCCAAGTCCAAAAATACACTGATTTTTTTCAAAGCTCGAAAATACATACAATAGTTTTCGCTTCGCTCTGGCTCCGGAGCGCTACGAGCTCAGGAGTATTTACTTAATGCGAATACTCCGGAACATAGAGCGCTCCAGACACTCCGGTGCTGTAGAATTTTCCAGGGCTCCCAGCTCCGTTCTGTGCACCAACTTTGGGATCCGACTCCGCTCCGAGTACCTGCATTTTTTAGACTCAAGTGAAATACACATTATATGTACTTCCTCATATATTTTCGTCAGTCAATCGTGGTAACAGAATAACGATTGTAATACGAATATAAGGTGCTGTCATAATGAAAGGAACGGAAAACTGATTTCATTCTCAAAAAATAAATTGTTCTCTTTCTTTTTCCACCAGCAAATTACAGAATTCATGTTTCAGCGATACATTTATAATTACATGGATGAAATTTACATGATTTTATTACGCTATACTCTCATGTAATTTATAGTTTCTGGTTATAGAATCTGTTTGAAGTGAAATTCAAAAGACTCATCTCTTTTGTACCTATTTCCGGAATTTTTTGTGATGAAATTTCAAATTCATCTCTTCATCATTCTGCGCAGCGAAACTAAACCAAGTCCCTAGTTACATTTTTCATTCTTCATCGCCATACATCCTAGATACCGAAGATTACATCATAGCACATCTCCGCACTCCTCCAGCTTCCACATACGAATTGGTAACAATGGCGAGGAAGCAATTTCACGTGTACAAGTAAAAAAGTTGTCGCAGTTTACCAAATCGAAATAGTATTGTAAAATTCGATCGAAAATTCAATAACATTTCGTAAAAAGCCGAATTCTCGTGCATGGATTGCACGCTATGCGGCCGATAAATACTTAGAAATCGAATAGAAAAATTCTTTCCAATTTAAATTCGATTGGCTGCGCATCGATAAAAAGTAAATGAAAATAAATATTTGTCGGAGGTGTTTCGAAACGTATTACACGACACAGACCTTTTCGCATATTCGCTACAACGTCACCTCCTCTATTTTGCTTTTCAGTCGAGTATGTTTAGAAATATTTAGGTAGGCTTTACATGTTCGCGATTATCTCAGCGGTACGTGTGAAGAAAAATCCCTCGTTCGTACATTTCCGAAATACCCATCCGTATCTATCTAGGATAAAAAAGTGAAAAAGGAAACCAATTTCGATACACACATAAAAGCTTCACTATACAAATAGCGAATTCACCGAGCGTGGCGAAGAAGAACCCTAAATACAAAACGACACCAAACGTGATAAAAGTACACACGTTAATTACGACGACGATGAAGACAGGAATTTTATGGCTTAATACGAGTGTCCGCCTGTCTCCTAGTCTCTGGCACTGGTTGAGGGTAATCCGATTTTTTACGAGTCCGCCGCGTTTTTCAATTTCACTGCAAAGATGGAAACTTTTATCCAGAAATTTGTCAAGTTGATAGTATCGAGGGAAAAATAACCATTTCGTCGCCTAATCATCAATCGAAACGAATTTAATTCACCAACACACACATAATGCTTAAGAGTATATAACACTCGTTATACCTCCGCGTCTACGACTTCTCTTATCAATGGTGTAATGCTATAAAAATCCGCCAATGAATAGTAAATTGAAAAATATCGATCTCCAGGCTCGTATTACCGTTACCTATACTATCTTTTTTTTTAATATTATTTTTTCTTGTATTAAAGATGAAACGAGAACGACGACGACCGTGTACAAATTAACCGCGCTACTCTCGTACTGTAGGTACGAGCTATAGGTGTACCTCTACCAACGCACGTACCAAAGTGATATTAAAGCAATGCGCCTGTTAACGCAAGCCCTTTTCTCCTCTCCGGCTTCGTTACCGAGTACCGACTCGATGATATTGAAAGATGTCAAACTGTAAACGTATATCTAGATGTTACATTGAGAAAAATATTATATATAAAATTAATAAAGCTTTGATTCCATTTTCCAAACGATACTTTCGACGTTCGAGTATTCTCCCGTCTCCGATTCCACGTTTTTCATTAATCTCCGTTGTACAATTTAGAAATAACCACTCCGCCGATGGCATCGATAAAACTGAGGTATTGTCTTTATTTTGTTCGTTCCAGTTACTGCGTGATATTTTTCCAATTAAAAAATGAGGTGCAGATTTGTTGATACTGCACAAAGTGGTTTGACCTATAACAGGTTAAACCATTCCGGCTGGCCACCAAGAAATTTCAGTAAATTTCTATTGGTTGTCCCAGCCACAAGAGTTTGAGAACAACAACCAATGAAAATGAAAAATATTTGATTCTGAATGACGTCAATATGAGCAACTAAATGTACACGTGGACTCGTCACTTTTGCGGTGTAAGGGGGGAAATCGAAATTCTATCAATGCTCATTAAGACTAATGCCTTATTGGCTGTTGATATTATCAACTCGCAGTTGTTCATATTGACGTCATCACTAAACAATACATTTGAAAAAATGGAGTTGAAATTTTTCACGTCATCTCAAATGGTGTAACCTGTTATAGGTCAAACCACTTTGGATACTGCATATCTATCCATGTCGCAGATTATCAGTAGCAGATTTAACGTACTTACAATATTTTACATTCAATCCTCATGCACAGATTCGTCTATTTATGATTTTAAATTCTAAATATTCGTCGGCGCTACAGCTATATTATTTAACCTGCGAACATTTTCTCCTCACGCATATCAGATGAACGAACTTTAGTGACGATTTAAATATAGTGGAAAAATTTCATCTCATAAGGAAGTAAAACATTCTCGACGAAATTTCGTATTCGCATGTCCTGGAATGAAAGTTAACTTTTCGTAAAAATCGAATTTGAATTTCGATGTAATTAATTTCCCACAGCGGTAAATACGATGAAATTAGTAACAAAAACATTCTGACATTTTTCCTTTAAAAACAGCTTACTGTTGCTTAAAAGTATCGAAAAAAAAAATGTACAGCGCCGAACACTGTTTTTTCACCAATACTTATGCAATACATCTTGAAAAATTGGGATAAAGGGATATCTATTTTGAAAAAAAAATACTATTAAAAGAAGATTTCGATTAAAGATGAAAAACTTTTGGTTAATTTGAAAATTTGAATCAAAATACGTAAATGAAACTTTTGTGATTAATTCCAATGAAGTCATTATTTATTTTATAAAATAAGATTAATCTGAATACATTCTGATATATAGGTAAATAAAGTACCAGGTATTTGAATAATATCTGATAAAATTTCAGTTTTGATATTACAACGATATGCAGGAAAACTCTCTCGTACTGGTCGCATTAATGCCAAAATTATAACTTATTTGTATTTCATGCATCACAATAATTATATAATATATATTAATGATAGCTTACATTCGGTTAGTGAGTATGCGGATTTGCTGTCAGATTCCCTTTCTATTCCTATAAAGATAAGATTCTAACGAGACTATTCCAGGTTAGAAGAATGAAGAAACCTTTTTTCGTTCTTTTTTTCTTGAATCATTTTTTATGGTAGCGTGTTCGTGAATATTTATGATACGCATTATATCACAATTATGCATGACAAAAAATTTACTATTTATAACGATTTTTTTTTCTTATGCATCAAAATATCAATCACCAAATTGACACGGAAAAGTGAAACTTTGTATGTGGAGTTCATTAAAAACCAAAATTTGATCCTTAAAATTTGGATCAAAATGACTTCAAAATGGTGAATGGCTAAAATTTGAGAAAGGCTTGAGTCTTGCCAAAATTAGTAAATTACCTTGAAATGTAAACAAACCTAAATTAAAAATTCAGCTCCAGTAAAGTCGCATGGCTGCTTACCTTTATTTTTCTAATTTGATTTCCGTTTACAGATAAAAAAATTTTTGCATATTATCTCATTTATTGAGCCATCATGCGCAATCGATTTATGTTTTTATTCTTCTTACGTTTCTTCTCATGTTTCTTGTTTTAGTTTAAAGAATAGGTCATAGGTTAACATGAAATTTTAACTCTTCCACAATCGTTATCATCCCTAATTCTGAAACTTTGAATTTTCATTTTCATATAATTTATTAATAACATCAATTCAAAGAATTGAAAAACCACCCTTACCGAGTTCTTACTTCTTCATGTGGGTTAAAACAAACCCCTATAGTATTTCGCGCTAATGCCATTCGCCATAATCAATTTCGCAAATAAGTAATAAACACGTCATCGATAAAGTAATTAATTATAGGTAAACATTCAACGTTAATACTTCAACATCTCGATTCTTATCTCATCATCATGAAAAGTTTACGCATTTATGAACAAACAAAAGAACTGGAACGTATTATGCGAAAAAGTTAAACAAAGAAATCCCGATGATTCGAGTTTCGAGTCTATCAATACTAAATAAAATACCGTTTCGAAAGGAAGCCGTGTTCTTTTAATAAGCAACGAGTTTTCGACACCTTTTCCTTAATTATTTCATTCACATATTGTATATATTAAAACTATCAGCAAATACCAAAGTTTTGCACGCTTATTGGAAATTTGTATCAACTCGTCGATCTTTATTACGTGCATTCAGCTATACACGTCAGCACTAGCTTTGAAGAGAGCTAGACTTTTATCATTTTTAAATCGCGACTTCGCTTACAAAACCAATTTATTAAGATTCGCAGAGCGTTAAATTCGTGTACCGATGAATTCTACAAATTGTACAAAAAAAAAAGAGAAGAAAAAAGTGGAACTTCGAATTATTCGTCGTTTCGAATTAGTATACGCATCAGCTATATCTATTCCACGGTATAGGCGCTCCTTATTCCTGAGAATTTTGAAAAATTTTAATTACATCGTAACTTCGATAAGGAAAACGATTTTAATTAATTTTCCGCGAGTTCGTTAATAGTTTTTTTTTGTTCGATGCTTTCATCAAGCGATGTTTTATTGGTTCCCTTCCCCTAGCCGCGGTTCCGCGTTCAAACCGCAATACCGTTTTCAAACGACTGCCGATGAAACGCTATAAACGGATTGAAATCAGCGACACAAAAAAGACCACCGATCAGCGAATAAAAGCTGCCGCATAAGGCGACCGAAAAGTTCAAGGAAATTTCTAGCGAATTTATTTTCAATTTTTTACCTCGTCGAGTTTCGTCTCGTTAAAGTACGATATCTGAGACATTATTACGACCGTTGAGATTAAATTAGGTCTTTTCAGCGAGTATGAAAAACTTGGCCCACGTTGCTCGTCTTTCATTCTCATAATGTTGCGTTTGTATTATTAATTTATACCTACGTTATACGCTAGAGTGAGAAAATTCGCTTTTCAAAATTACTCGAATCACAAAAATATCGTAATTTTATTAGCTCTACAAAATAAATTCACCACTATTCGCCCATCCTTCGTCTCTCTCTACATCGAATCGATGAAAATTGAAAATGGCAAACACTTCGTCAGTAATTAACGCATTAAAATCAATTCGCAGTTGCCAGAACAGCTCGAAAGCGCGATCTCGTCGGTCCAGTTAGCGAGACAAATTTCAAAATAATCGTATCACGTAAACCGTAGACGAGCGTGATTGATCCATGGTACATCCGTTTCACGATAAACGTACTAAGAGACGATTTTCGACAGTTTTTCCTGGCTAAGACGCGGCAAATCGCCCGCTTGTTTTATACGTAAAGTTAATTTTTATCTATCGGGAACGAATTGCTTTTGGTACTTGGAAACGCGTTTGAAATACTTACACCACTGCTAGAACGCAACCAATCTAAACGTAATTATTGGCAAAATTGGCTCGTGTTCAAAAGATTAACACGAGCGTTCAGCTCATTCTTCGCCTCAATGCTACATTCCGCTCCTTTTCTTTTTTTTCTTATTATTATTTTATCGTTCATTCAACAGAGTCGAATTATTGGATTTATTTAATTTTAATAATGGGCGCCGTCTGACGAACGTCATTTTTATTTGAATGAATGATAGCAGTCGAAGCAATTTTACCGTGCTGGGTAATCAGGGCTGTATCCAGAAATAGGAAAATTCAGCGGCCCACCGAGAAATCCCATTTTTAATGGCCCATTTAGTATTAATTGGCCCAATTTTTTCTCTCATTTTTCAAATTATCGACTTATAGAATTTCTTTCTTTTTTTATCAAAGTTTGGAAATTAAAGTGGGCCAATTTTTAACTCAATCAGCCCAAATACTTCTCGGCCCACCGAGATTTTCTCGGTGACTCGCCTGCTGGATCCGAGCCTGTAGGTAATTAGTATAACACGTACTATTATATACTTTTTAATTTTTTTTGCAGCTTGTTCTACTTCATTTAACAAAAAAAAAAAAAAAAAACAAAAAAAAACATGAATTTTCTAATAGAATTTTTTCAAGCTGAGTTCATTATTATTTAATAAAGAGCCATCGTGAGAATTTTTGTAGGTTTCCCAATTTCATTTTTTTCGTAGTATGTATGTACTATAACATAAAGTCAGGAGTTCCTAAATTATAAACTTGAAAAAACCATAGCTTCCCCCTATATGAACAAAATCAGCTGAAATTTTGGTAACCAGGTACTGCAGAGATGTACTTTCGAAAAAAATTTCCCCCATTGAAATCCATGCTTAACAGTGCGAGTGGTTCCCTTGTTAGAAAGCACGGTAATATGCATAAAAATCAGTCTTTATTTATTGCAGAGATGTTCGCAACATGTGTAAACTAGTACTTTCCTCATATTTTCATTCGACTCAAAATGATAGTTCATTCAAATTTAGAAGGGGCTAAAAGGAACATTTTAGTAAAAATGGAGGATATGATTTAAACTTACACTAGGGAATCATTTTAGTGTACTTATACATTACTTATTGTAGATCAATATATTTTAATTCATAATTAAGAACCATTTTTAATCCCCAGAGGTAGTTTTGAAACTCCAGTGTCAAGGTGGCTGTACCTCATCAGTATCTGTTGAGCCTGCCAAACAGATATATTCGAACTTAAGATTAAATCCTGTCGAATGCGGCAATTTTCAGCATTTAAGAAATTTTCGGTAATTTTTAAGAAAACTTTGAACTCTAAGCCCCTAACTTTTAAAAGCAGTACTTTCAGTTAGCCAGATTCGCAACTGGATTAAATGGAAAAAATTCGCGAAATAAAAGATTTTTACATGTCTTATAGGTGTTTTTGAGACCACTGAATTGTGGAAAAATTGACGCGTATTTTATTTTGATTTTTCGAAAACAAAATATGACTTCTGAACAAAAAAAAATTCAAATATGTATTAATTAAATTTTTTTTTCATTTTAATTGGAAGATTTTCAAACTCTGGCCGCACTGTGGGGTGGTGATAGTAATAATATTAAACTAGAGGGCTGAGATTATTTTTACATGCTATATGAGAAACTTTTTAAAGATCAAGCAAGATGCCTTATACTCGTAGATTAAAAAAAAAAAAAAAAAATTAAAAATCCTTATACCTTTGTACTCACTACACTGATCACTTTTTTTAGCTGAGTTTTTAACACAATAACGATAGCAATTACAGCCTACCTGATTTGGAAGAGGAGGGTAGGTGAAGGTTGGGGTCTTCAAATATTTGCGTTTCATTAAATTATGTACGGCGAATTAAATGGTCTATACAAAGTGCAAAAATAATTTTCTCCCCTTTTCAAATAAATAATTTGAAACCATAACTAATTAAATGTTTTTGAAATGAATTTAAAATTTGTTAAATAAAATAAAACACGATAGAAAAAATTAACCTAAAAAAAACTATTATTTGGATGTAGTTTTATTAAGTAGAAATTATTTGAAAAAGGATTTTTATGTTCAGTGTTGACTAACCGATTGAACGCTGGTTACAAAATGTATCGTATTTTCCAATTTTCGAGGGCAATATAGGCCTGCAGTCAGGGAGGCTAGGAAGGGCTGACCTCCCTGTACACAAATTTGATTTTCTCTTCGTAAAATTTCGCATTCAATAGAAAAGTATCAACCAAGAAAAAAGAAGGTAAAGCCCTCTCGAGGATTTGGTAAGCTACCTCCATCCCTGAAATGAAGGACTGTCTATGGGACTAGGCCAACGTCACACGAGCAGCAATTTAAATAGCGCAGCATTCAATTCCTGTAATTCTTCCATGCAAATTCTTGTCGCATAATCGAATTTGTTTCATTTCTGCGCTATGTATTACTACTCTTGTGGTACTGGCCTGAAAATAATTTGAAATAAATTCATTTGGAAAAAACCCATAGCACTCCTTCTGACACAAATTAATTTTCAGACGAAAATGTTTGCGCTTTCTTCTACCTCACCAGAAGCTGCGTAAATATTAATATTATCTGCAAATTAGCTTACATCGAAGAAAACTAACTTCAATTTTACATAAGCGTATCGTGCAAATATAGCGGCGTTCCTACGTATTCGAAGAATTCCAATAACGAAATTCAAATCAAAAGCCTCACGTTGATGCCTCAGCTCGCTGTTATGACATAGCTTATCTCTACAATTTGTAACTTTTGTTTTCACCTCAAGCATCACTACCGCACTACGCCGCAAAAACGGTTTCGAATAGAAATTAATACCGTCGTCTCCGTTTAGTAATGATTTGATATTTTTCACGGCGAGACGCGACGCGCCCCAACAAAGGCAATTTATTAAAACAGACAAGGTATCACACTCGATACCGCAGATAGTTATGAAAATCGAAGAAAATGAATGTACCACGTACGTCGGCCGTTGGAGGCTAAAGGATATTACCTTATGAACAACATTATACCGAAGCTTCGGTATACGTGGCGGTAACCCGCGGGTTAAAAACGTTCATTAATATTCTCCGTTTTCTCATTGTTACCGCTAAACTTATTGTTCTCAGATGCCATTGTCTTCTGCTATACTACATATCGTCTCCTATCTATACGCACCATACGTGTCCTAGTATAAGGTATACCTATACAGTAGTACAGTACAAATGTGAGCATATCTGTATAAGTATACGTATACGTATTCGTATTCGCATTTAAGTACGTAATGTTAACGACTAAACGTCTATACGGCTAGTCTGACTCCTTAGTTCGTCTTTCATATTCTCTCAAACAACTTCGTCCATTTCGTTCGTTACCGTAACACCTCGTCGAGTATTGCTCTCTAATGTTTCTCCGCCAACAAATATGAACCGAGAGAATCTCTGTGAATTTGCGAATTGATACTTTCCTTTGTGAGAGCTCAAAAAGCCGACTTTTTGCCGAGAAAAGAAACGAGAGAAAAAAATTAATTTCCTCTCCCGTGCGCGTAAACGAAAAAGCTAAGAAAATAAGCCAAGTGGCAGTTTGATTTAAGGGTATAAAACTACCCGTGTCCTCTTTATAAACACGCAATCTATCTTGGAACCAGTATCCGAGTTCCTTATTACCATAGCCCAGCGAACAAGGATTCGCAAAGTTTCATCATCCACGTAACATCTCTAACGATCAAAGATCCTTCAAAAAAGCTCAAGCTAGTAACTTGCTCGTGCCATCATTTCCAACAGATCATCCCGCAACCTCCAGCCCACGATAAATCAATGGAGATTTCCAACCATTCATCGACGACACTAACAACGATTCTGTACACTCGCAACCGCCATCTTTACAAATATTTCGTTCCATCATCGGCACGTTTTTGATCACCACTGAAACGAGATAGTCCTCTTCGTTTTTCAATTGATTTAGTTTACGATATACAAGGGACCAGTGGAATGGAAATAACTGTTCCATTTTAGCCCATCAATCACGATAGCTATTACTCGACCACCTTAACCGAGTACCATTCGCTCTTTTATTTTTTCCGCGCGTCTCGGCTCACACACGCCGCACCGATACCGCGTATCCTTCTACCGAATACGGATATCTGTCCGACTTTAATTTTCTTCCGACGAACTTAACCGAAAAGTTTATAAACTTGTTTCTACTCTCGAATTGATACACTTTAAAGAGTGAACGTTGTTTCCAACCCGCGCCGCCGTCGCGTCCTCCTAAAGTCGTGCTACTCGATTAATTCTTCTATCGCCGCTTTTCCCCTGCTAGCGAATATTTCGCTTTTTCTTCGGCCTCGCTCGTTTTCGACTTCAAGCGTGTGATGCTGTCCTTCGTTTCATATTGTTGATTCTTATTTCCTTTTCTTTTCCTACGTCCAGTGTTTATCACCTGACCATAAATGTCATGGCACGTGTTAAGTATGGAACTACCTAACAAGAATGGAATGTTTAGTTTCATTTTTTGAAGGATGAAAAGATTAGATGGAAAAATAATCGTCAAATAATTTTACGTAAAAGACAAGAAAAAATTCTACTTCAAGACTTCAACAGAAGTCATCTCTAAAATGAGTTTTTAAATTAGAAAAATTTCTACATAATTCATTTTTGTAATATTTTATCTCTGTGGACCTTGGGG
Organism: Phenacoccus solenopsis; assembly: GCA_009761765.1. NCBI lineage: Eukaryota > Metazoa > Arthropoda > Insecta > Hemiptera > Pseudococcidae > Phenacoccus > Phenacoccus solenopsis. Next base: position 4,840,887 of record CM019752.1, on the reverse strand, counting down.
TCATATTTTGTTGAATTCTTGTCTTGATACAATAAAAAAAAAAAAAAATTGGCAATAATTTTTCTTCAAATTCAGAAATTGAAAAAAATTATTCATCTTTTGACATCGAAATACCACCAAGTAATTTCATAAAATTTCTATACTTGAAAAATTATTATTTTTTTTATTACAAAATTCAAATGCATCGAACAATGAATGAATGCGGATTTTTTTGAGTTTTTTTAAAAATGATTTTGGAATAAGCAATCTTTAAAGTTTTCAAATGATGGAACATCAAATCTACATAATATATGTACGTAATGTATGAAAATTCATATCTGATGTTTCAGCAGTAGTCCAGTAAATATAGACATTAGTACGGCAAAAATTCCCATTAAAGATTTTTTTGGTGCATAATGTAAGGAATGCGTTCACAAACAACATACTAAAAGTCCCCATTGGTAGCGAGCGAGATAAATCCACAGGTGGCAAGCCCTCCTCAAAAAATGTTTTTTTCAAATTATCTCCCCAAATATGAGTTTTAGTGGGAAAATAGTTCAGTACAATTTTGTAGCAGACGCAATTTGCTACAACTTTGCTTCCAATTCCATACGTTTTTTTGTAGATGCCATAAGTACGGCTGAGAGTGATCCTGAAGAAGAGGGGTTTTAAGGGATACATTATATAATAGCCATTAGCAGACGATGAAAATTGACAATATGAACTGCATCGAGTGTGCACAAAGGTGTTTAATCAAAATAAAAACTTTCTGTTTCTAAATGGTGCCCCTCCCCTTGTTCTCACCTCCCTCATAAAACAGTTTTTCAAATTATCTCTGCAAATAACAGTTTAGCTGGGAAAATGTTGAGTACAATTTTGTAATTTACATGTAGTAGACTTAATTTGCTATAACTTCGTCGTCATACTTACATTTTTTGTAGGTGCCATAGGTGCGGTAGGTTAGTCCTTTCGATTATATTACATAATTTCCTGTTTCACTTTTAAAAAAAATTTTAATCGAAAAATGTTTTATTTTGAAATTTTTACCCATATCGTTTTTCTTTGCGGTGTTGCCGACGAAGTTGATGGTTACTCATCTTCAACTGTTATGAAGTCCCTAGATTTTCTTCAATACTCAAGTAAATTAAATTCTCCAAAATGATTTGTCCCTTAAAACCCCTCCTCTTCAGGATCACCCTCAGCCGTACCTATGGCACCTACAAAAAAACGTATGGAAGTAAATTTGTAGCAAATTGCGTCTGCTACAAAATTGTATTGAACTATTGTCCCACTAAAACTTATATTAGGGGAGATAATTTGAAAAAAACATTTTTTGAGGTGGATTTGCCCCTCTGTGGATTTAGCTGGCGCGCTACCAATGGGGACTTTTAGTATGTTGTTTGTGAACGCATTCCTTACATTATGCAGCAAAAAAATCTTTGATGGGAATTTTTGCGTAATTCGACTATTTTCTGTCTAGATTTACTGGACTACAGGTAAACCAGGTTAAACTTTCTCCCATTCGTGTTGAATTGAATTCGTAACATTTTTTCAGTTCTACTCTCAATTATTCTCGGAGTGAAACCCAAAATTCTCGGATATGCGCTGGCAAGCAAACAAAGAAAACTTTAAGTATGAAATTTTGTATTTTTTTATTCATTAAATTATTCTTTATCTTCATATGTAATAAGTATTGTTACGATACTGCAGTGACTTTATAGAGTACTCTACCAATAAATTATATCTATTTATCTAAACCTTGATTGGAAACATTTTGTAGAGGGCTTGAGAAGTTTAAGAGAAACCAAATTTATTTACTAGCATTAGAAGATATGCGAAGTGAACAATTTCATGGGGACTGCAAGTTGGAAATCAAAACTCGTTGGAAGAAAACCACACTATCACGCAGCGTACTGTTGTACTCGAGCATGAGAGTCCAATCCAATACACGAGGAGGCAAAATGCGGAAATTGGTTTATTCCTGCACGAATTTTTTTTCTTTCATTCGTTCACAAACACGCAGAAACTTTGATTTCATAAAGCTCGAATAGTGTACTTGTAGTGCACACATGTATCTACTGCATACGCACGCATATAGCCATCGGGTAGTAATCTCGTAAATCAAATCACCCTTGAAATAACGTTTATTGTAGCTGCGCCGCCCGCGCTCAATAAATTCATTTTGCGTTGTAACCGGATAACGGCGTGTTTATTTAAAACAGACTTCAACACGGATTTCCCCATATGCAAACAAATGTGAATTTTACGATTTGTATTATTTATCTATAAGCACGAAATAATGGCGTTCTCTTGTCCAAGCTTTTTTTTTGTAATATGATGGCCACTTACCAAAGCTTGAAATTTAAATCGAAACAAGTTGTATGAATTTACACAGTGAAATAAGAGTCTTCATAGTGCTCATACAGCATTCATCTATTTCTCGTCGTTCTCTAATTCGAGTATAATTATACATTATTTTAACTCATGCTCGCGAATTCACGATACTTGTTCGTAACTTTTCACGCGATTTCTAAACGTAGATATTGATGATTATTCCGCAAAAACGCTACGAATTACGCGAATTAATTCCAACCCTTTGGAAATTGCAAACAAAAAGTCTAGCATCGAGTTGACGTCTATACGACCACAATTCGAAGCTCACATACTCAACGTATTTGAATATTAAATGCGCAGAAGCAGACGCCGTTGAAATATATTCGCATTAACTATTCATTAGCGAAATAGCAGACTATAGCGAGAATTGGCGCGTATTTTATTACCAACTTTCGAGACTTTTCGAGCGGTATAATGTCGGCCGTCATCTACGCTAGTTGGTAATTCTCGCGCGGCTATCATCATATACGCCAAGTCCCGCGTCGGATTTCTCATATTACTTCGCGCCTTTCCTAATTAATATTCGAGTCGATGGAAATTTTTCGAACTGAGGAAATGAGCCCATCGTGCCTCACGTACACGCTGGCATTGCAAAACGCGATGAAATTCTAACGGTGTCACTACATAGAGGAGGAAACTTTTCTCTTGGAGGGAGCGTAAGAAAGAGGTACGAAATAAGACATCATATACCTACAGTATATGGAGGGCGGAGGCGACGTGTTTCCGCATGATTTTTTGGAAGGGTGAGGAGTTTGATTAAAAATGTAATTACAGTTATTACCTAATGGAATTCCAATTTTTATAATTATTTTATTGTACCTACTTGAAAAAAAAAAGAAAAAAAAAAACGAACAGTAGTATATTACGCAACAAGGGAATAATCAAGCACATCATTCCCGAGTCGCGTATACTATTTTGTTCAACTCATCACACAGTTATGATAAAACTCCTAAAAAAGACTAGATAAATTTAAGAATACGAAAGAATACACAAACAGTTCCAGTAAATCAATTAACATCTTCTCACGGACTGTACACATTGTTGTTACTCATAATACTCTCATTATTCCCTACGCGGGCCATTATTCCCTTGTAAAAAATCATTATTCCCTTTTAAATAAGTGGCCAATAACATCCTATGTTATGCGCATGAAAATGTTTGAATAATTATTATTGGATAACGTACGTGAGTTGAATAAAAAAATTTTATTTAAAAAAGTTTTGTAATGGATATGAAAAAATTATAAAAGCAATTACAAACTTCATATACCTACATTCGTTCCTCAGACACCTACTTCGTAACAAGTGAAAAGTCAATTTAAAAAAACGTAAGCAGTTCTGCTGTATCTATCAAATCTGAGTCATTTGAAGCTCCTCAAGCTTACCGCAAACTAAGGTCATCCGCCATTTTGGATTCATTTAGATTCAAATTTGAGAGGTTATTTTTTGGTCTTCAACAAACTCCACGTACGCAGTTCGACCTTTTCAAGTCGATTTGGTAAGTAGATGAGAGGTTCAAGAAATTTCATGACTTAAAACTTCTTCAAAAGCCTTTTCTTGCTGCAACTCAGGTACAAATGTATTTGTGGGTTTGTGGGAGGCCGAAATTCGGTAGAATTGGTATCAGTGATTCACTCTTTCATATGAAATCAAAAACAACAATTATAAGTAATTTGCCTCCTATCCAGGGACTTTCAAAACCATTGTGAGATAAATAGAGAAAAAAACAAGCAAAAAAAGTAATTTTGCGCAATTTCACAGAGAGTAATTTCAGCTATCTTCATCCATTCCTTATCACGCTGAGCGTAGAGAAAAGTATAAGTGCCGAAAAGTTGGACACATGTGATATGATTACAAATGGTCTGAAACGCAAAGATATGAAATCCCTTCCTTCTCACAACCTCTCTTCCCAATTCAGAAGCTGTAATAGCTATCGTTTTGAATTAAAAACTCAGTTAAAAAAATAATAATTTTGAAATTGACAACTGACAAAAATCAACATTCTTCATAGACTAATTTCAATGCTTTTTTTTTAACGAACTTTTTCACTATTTTTTCCATTTTGATTTTGTCAAGTATCTTAATATAAATTGAAAACGCCACTTACAATTATACAATTATTTAATATTTTTTGAGAAGTAGGTAGGCGCAGTCTCATTTTAATCACATTTCAACGTCATGTTTTGAGTAGAGTTTTGAAAAATTTGTCGAAGGAAAATAAAATTTTTTAAAATGTTGTACTCGGCAATTCATTTCAAAATTTAAAAATAAATTGAATTTTTAATGGAACATTTCAAAAAATGTAAAATATTACAAATTAATTTTTTCTCAGAAAGTAGTGCAAAACGTTTGTACAACTTCACTTTGATATTTTTGAAGAAAACGAATAGATAGAATTCGAGAGCACTTTATTTCAATTCACAAGTTCACAACTCGAAATGGCAACAAGTATCTTTTCTGGATAATTATTACAAAGTGCAACTAGTTACAAACAGGAATTCGTCTCACTAAACAAAACTATTGGATTATAACTATCGCAAAAGCGCGAGCAGAAATAGAGTAACGACTCACGAATTCACAACATATAACTTCCGAACAAATAAAATGAGTACTGAGTTGCAACTACTGCAATTAAACTGAATCTCGACTGTTAGGTTTCCTCATTATGTAAAGGATTTCCTTTGGGACGCTCTTCATATTTCGAAATTTGAGAAGACTGTTTTAATTTTCATCACATCTCGATGGGATGACAAATGTTCCCAGCGACTTTTTGAGAGTTTTCCGAGAATTGTTTCATGAGTTTAGAAATTTTTGCTTTTGTTCTCGGCACTGATACATCAAATAAATATTTTCCCCAAAAAATATTATTTAAAATATTGTGTACTTGGTTGGAAGATTTGATTTTGTAGTTGGTTTCCAAAATAATTTTGCTTTTGTATTTCAATGATTTCTTTAGACAATGCGAGTTTGCGCTTGTGTCTAAATTGGTCAGTTGTTCGTTGAAATTTATTATTTCATGAATTGTTTAGGTTAATCAATTATTGGAATAATTTTGTTTTTGTTTGTTTTTTTTTTTATCGACCTATCTTAGAGTTATTTTTGTTCATGGCAAAGAAGTTGAAGAAAAAATTGTTTGGCTCATATAGGAGGAAGCTCCAAGTCGCCTTAATTTGAACCTAGAAGTAAAATACTGTTCATCAACTACACAACTGCCTTAAAAAACTATATAAATTAGGAAAGAAAATTCTAAATATACACGCTAAAATTACACTAATATCATTTATGTTTGTACGCATTAACTTGCTACAGACAAACAATAAATCATTCCAGAACATCTCGAAATAAAATTGAAACATTAAGGAATTTGGGCACGATGCTTTCTGCATCCCAAGTTTTTGAAGGCAGAAATTTCCTTTACTCGTCTTCCATCGCCAAGATAGGCATTCTGTGCCAGCATCGTCGTACACTACTCTCAGCGATTCGTTACGATTAGTATTCTTTCGATATCGGTTACCAAATATTTACTCTAGCGATTTAATGCTGCGTTATTTTTATCGACAACGTTATATACGCCATAGCGACGAGCTCGTTCAAAAGTAAAAAAACTCAACCATCCTACGAACGTACACGACGGCGAATGGCCATCGAAATACATAACATATGCATACACGAATAAAACTACACGTGCATGTACTATGTAAGCTCGAATAGTCCCGCACAGCTATCGAGTTGTGAAGTGCTTTTTGTATCGTTTGCGTTAAATAAACTATTCGGCGTGATGAGCTCGATTGTTTAATCTGTCTGTGACAAATAAACATCCCAAACGGATAAAATTACCCGCTCGGTAATTCGCAAAACGGTTTTCACGAAATGCGAGAAAATGCCGCAATTAAAGCCATTCCCGATTAGTAGCCCCGTTCACGCAGCTCATACAACGTCCATGCAAACATATCCACTCGTGGTACCATAGCCCTGTCTCTGTCTTCAAATAGAATACCACTCGTTTCAAAACACCGAAGCTTCGTTTTCACCGGCAGCGTCGCGTCGTTGCCACGTCTAAAAAATTCGACACAGATTTATTAGCAAACACACGGAAACCAAACTTCTAATATTCTACGTAATGGGTGATGCATTGCATAACTCATCCCGCAGAATTTTCGTTCACGTGCAAATTTTGACGTATAATGAAATTAAGCATTACACGAACAGTTTTTTGATCGAAGAAAATACGTTAGTGAACATAGGTTATTAAGTACGTACATATCTATATAATTCGGACACGTAGCGGATAGCTATACGCACGTTGAACAACATGCTAGCACAACTTCTCACAAATTCAAATTATGATATAAGTAATGTGCAAAGTATCTGCAAACAGAAAATTTCTCCTCAGAATTTGCTCCATAGAAATACGTGCATTGGTATGGAAAATCGTTAAAAACACTCCGTTCACAATTATCATCGTTGGTTATTCGACGTACACTCGACGATAATATCATCGAATTTGTAATTACGTATACATAGTGCTCCCACACGTACGAGTGTAGTTTCTCCCGAAGGGAAAATTCACAAGAATTTTTCCATTCGCTGAAGATTATAGTAAGGCGACTTACGACCGGCATAAAAAACGTTCCACCAATATTACGCTATTTCGAAGCTTCCACAGTGAAAACTCGTTTAGACCAACCACACTTTATTTTACATCCACCCTTTCGCCTTGCTCCATCGATGCTACGTAGTTTTTCGCTCTGAGGTCCACGTATATTTGCATTTCATTCTGACCAGCAGTTGATGAAGTAGCGGGTCGGAGTCGACATTTTTTCCATCGCTATTGATAATCTATTGTTACACGTTTTCGAAATATTTACGTTTCGGTCGAGTCGACCTTTTCGACTTATTTTAATAATAAATTAGGGGTTCGCCGTTCACGAAGCATTTTAGCAATTTTCGTTTAATAATAAGACTTCAAGAACATTTGTAGGGAAATTTCTCGAGTAGTGTCGTCTGCGAGTCATCGGTGGGGCTATCATTTTTATGGTATATATATTTCTGCGTTTTGTACCATTATGGAATGTTTTCGTTCTTTAAAGGCAAATCTGGAATGCACGAGTATTTTTTTAATATGTCAATTTCAGCAATGCTAGGTTTAGAAATTTTACGCTCCATCCCCTTTCAAATCCCTGTATAGATGTAAATGTATGGTTTATTAATTGTCTCTCTTCGTTAACGCTAGCTCATGGTCATTAAAACTATGAAAATATGAACTGAATTCATTTATAAATTTTTATTACTTCAGAATATAGACTCACATAAAGCAAAAAAAAAAAAAAAAAAAAAACAGTATATAATAATTGTATAATATTATGATAAGTATATGTGTTTGCAATTGCTACTTTTTGAGAACTCCTTGCTAACTTCTCACAGTCTATCTGGGGATTTTTTACCATCTGAGGACTTCTCGTGAGTTCTCAGAACCTTTTATTCAATTCCCGGAACCTTCAAGCCGAGAAGAGTATGCTGGTGCGGAGTAAACAGTTCTATGGCACATCTTATGTAATGTAAGGCTAAAAAATTTAAAGTTGAAATGAATCCTCAGAACGTCGATTTGTGTATCTCTCTTCTCCCCTCTAAGCGATACATACAAAAAACTGTTAATATATGTTGCAGGGATTTGCATTTTTGTATGGATCGGGGCTCACAATCTTTGTAGATGAGTTACGTAGTTAGTAACTTGTACTTGAGCAGCGTATAGCTCATTTCGCCGCTTCACGAATCGTACCATGTGTCACTTGCGTTTACCTCCATAAATTCTTTATTATTGAGTTTATTTAAATTCCGTTGGTACCAATTAAAATACTCACCACAACGCGCTCTACAGGAGTAGAGAGTACTAGATTTAAAAAAAAGCCCCCAGTTCGTCTGCAAAATAGGACAAGTCCTTAGAAGATACCATTTGCAAAGAAGAATGTGCATATCATGTTTAAGTATATATGTATATTAAAACGTATTCAACATTTTTCGTCTTTCAAAATTTATAATTTTTGTTTTAGGCCATTATTTATCCCTAGTAAGGGAAAATCGTTCAGATTTTCTTCCCAGACAACGTTGTATCCAAATAATTCGTCTGCATGCAAATCTTATAGCATACGTATGAAAATTTACTTAGCTTTTTTGCAACTTTGCACTTGAATTTTGCGCCCTCCAAATTCTGCGCTTCGCGCACGTGCATGGAGTACATGTGCCTAAATCCAGCGCTGAATTTCAGACTTATATTATTAAAAAATTCCACCATTTAGGTCTTCAGACTACATAAACAAATTCGCACTTTCATCAACCACGTACACTGACTCGACACAAGTCGTTCGAAACAGTTTTGAACATTTCAGCTGAAACCTTCGTATACGTGAAAATTCGCCATCCGTAGAAAACAACTACCTCACCAGAGCGGAGAAAACGGTGGTGGCGAGAAAAAATACCTCTTTCACATCTTCCGTACTCGTTTCACCACGCAAAAAGCTGGCGCGACAGAGAACTTCTTCGAATACGTGAAAAATGCGCTAACGAAGTAACACGCCTTGTTACCGTCGATAGAGAAAAAAAAACGTGATAAATAATATAACCAGAGCGACGATTTTTCACCCTATAGAAAAAACATCGCTTCGACGAGGGAAATATTGAGCGGAGGAAAAAAAACCGCGGCGGAATCGAAATCGCAGCTTTAAAATTAATAAGAGTCGAGAGAGCGGGAAACCGTTACTCTACATATTCTCCAGAGAACGACCAAACTTTTTCCCACTAAAGAACAAAAATTGCCGGCGAAACCCCACCTCATCTATCGTCGTCGACGGTACAATTAATGCAAAACGCGGAATCCATTCAGATTTATGGGCGCTCATTTACATATTTTAATCAATTAAAATATATAAAACGTTCCCTCGCGTAACGTTCTGTTTTCTTTTACAAAACCGGGCGAAGCGCTAATATTCGCGGAAGTACGTATAACTCGTTCGCGAACGAATTCACTACCTTTTTTCATTTGGAAAACGTTAATTCGACGATGGGCTAATTTTTGTAATTAATTTTTAAAGGGTTGCCGGCCCATTTTTCACCCTATTTCGCGTTAATAACGAAGGTGGAATATTTTTCCATAATGGCGAAATTATTTAATACTTGTCTATCGTTATTAATATCATTTATCTACTCCACTCGTATTGTTCCTTTTTTTTTGCCTTTCACACATTCAGAAAGTGCAAAAATGTAGGTGAAGAGAAACATACATGGTTCTCAGTAATATTTCTCGCTCCTAAACAGGTGCCTCTATGGAGTGCAAATTGTTGATAATGACGAGAAATTTTGAAAAAAGTGTAGAAAATATAATAAAAATCTTATACCGGCACAATGATTTCAACATTTTCAATAAAGCTCCAATTCATTGTCAACCACATATTCCAAATGAATGCTTTTTCGGTAGTTGTAAATCCGAAAGAAATACTATTTATCATTCACAAATTTTTCAAAAAAAAAAAAAAATAGTTTTAAAATTTTCATTTGTAGGCTCAAATTAGGAGGGAATGAGCGCTTCCCGCTCCAATGTAACATGAAATGTAATATTACTTACATAAAATTAGGGAGATGGATGGGAACAGGTACTCGTAAGATGCTCTATTGATGCCACGTTCAACAAAATTCTTATGAACTAGCACTGCAGCCTCTCCCCACCCTTTGCCATATTTCTCCAAGCAATATGAACCAACAAATGTTACAATTCCTGCTCTTCAAATTTTTGAAAAGGCAACCCGAAGTCTGGTTCCAGCAAATCGAAGCTGCATTCAACCTGGATAAAATCGACGATGAGGTATCAAAATTCGCATACCTCCAACTAAACCTAGACACAGATATACTCTCGCAGATCCTTCCGCTTTTGAACAACCTCATGGAAATAAACAAATACGTTAAAGAAAAAATTATTTACGACTTTGGTGAGTCTTCCAACCACATCAGAAAGCTCCTGAAAGGTTTTTCACACAGCAATAAAAAGCCAACAACTTCATTACGAGAAATCCGAAATCTCGCAAAAGATAGTATGAAAGACGACATTCTTCATAATCTCTTTATGGGACCGCTACGTGAAAATTTCCGTCTTGTCTTACCTGGGAATGCTGACAACATTGACATTAGTAGAAAAGGTCGACAAGATGGTAAAGTACGCAGACTCCATCGCCTAAGTCAACGCAGCCCAACCGACAAGTCAAGTCCCTGCTGTCCAGCCTTCATTTATCCAAATACAATTACAAATGCTGAACGACAACCTTAAACAGTTTGCCCAGCAAGTAACAAACTTAACCCTCTGATGGCACACATAAAAGTAATTTAAATTAGAAAATAAAAATTGTGCCGAGTCACTCAAGAAACTAAAATATAATATGTTATTGCGCTCGCTGAAATTCGGAATTTCATTACAAAAAAATTGCATAATATCAAAATTGAAGGGGTAGCATACATAGGATAAAATAGAACAATTTTTGAAAATTTATAGCTCCTTCAATATTGAAGGTAGGCAATTTGTCCTTCTATGTTTTTTTCTTCCAAATCGTTTGAACTACAACATAGCATGGTTTTATTTTCAATTTTCGCTACCTGAAAAATCCAATAAATAATTTACATAAAAATTCAGAAGTAAATCTGTCCCTTCAAAAATTGATATATGCAACCAACACAGATGCCCAACTTGAAGGAATTGTGGCAACGTTCAACTATAAAGGGTGCACAGGGATGAATAACCGGTTACGCCGGAGCGCAGCTAGGTTGTATTACCGATGGGTGAAATTCACCCATGTGTGCCAGCTAAGGGTTAAATGATAAATGTATAAATTTTTAGACCTAGGTAGAATATCTTAATCACAGTTCTAATGATAATTCGTTCAACGTTTAAACGTTTTTGCGATCACCTGACTGAAATGCAGGTAGTTTTCAACGAGGTCGTTCGCCAACTCAGTATTATGTTCCAGATGAGTAACAAATTTGTTATTAGTATTTTCAATATGGTAATACAGCTCGAAACTGTAAGCCAATGACTGACGAAACCCGTGTCTTACAAGTAAAAATTAGAATTTCTTTTGAAAACGAGGGTCATTTGCATTCCAAAAGTTTATACGTATATTCGAAATTGTAATACCCAAAAGTACGTCGTCTGTAAGTCAGAGTTAGCCCCCTACACTTCGTGATTGGGTGTTCATAAAAGAAGAATATGAATTCAGCGAAACGTGCGTGTGTATGCGTCAAATGATCTAATTTTATGCAGAAAATATGAGGAATTTATTTAACCTGATTTACCCGAATCTTCATAAGAAAAAAATAGTAATAAAATAGAGTAATAAGATGAAGAGAAAGAATTGAAGTTAGTCTTAATAAGTAGGTGGCTTTAGAAAAAATATATAAAATTAATAACTTGGCTTCTACGGCTTGATATGTAGAGGTTTAGGTCTTCACTGAAGTGTGTCTACCCCCAGCAATCAGCAGGCGCTGCAGTGATAGCACCACCACATCACCTCCTCTTGCTCTTGGCCGAATATCAAAGTTGAAAATTTTAATCTATTAAAATATTCCACGGTACTTTCCCTCGCTCTCATACCTGCGATGCTCCTAGCGCTAGCTGCCCTTCTTTGCAATACATATTAGACTTCGACGATACTGAGGAGCGTTACCTCAATGAATGATGCCATATCGGAGCATAGACTCGAAAAGAGCACTATATACTTCGGCCAAACGTATTCTCGAAAATTACTGGGCTAAGTAATACATCATATAATTAAGCCTCCTTAATTCACTTTGCATGTATCTATAAGCGACGAACACACCAGGTCAATCTTGAATCAAGCATTACTCTGAGGTAGGTATTTAATCTCTTCTACTTCGTTAACCAACAAGATACCGGCATTTTATAGTATTACGAGTCACTGGCAAAAAGGTAATCTTTCAGTTGAGCTTCTTTTCTTTCTAACAATCGCGATTTCCTAGTACGCTTTTTTAAATAACGTTAGCAACGAATTAAAAAGTTAGTTATGTTGATTTAATTAAACGTTGTCGTCACTGTCCTCTCGCAATATAGGATAGTCCTTTTTACCCCAACAAAATAAACCTTATTATATAATTTAACTACAACACCGCGTTTAACCCTAATTGAATAAACGTCGTGAAATTGTACGCCGTCAGAGAGATGATCCTCATTTGCGTACCTAATATCTAACCTTTTTTTGTTTGTCCAACTCCAACGTCGCTTAAAAAATTATTGTCGCTGTCGAGGTCTGGCTGAATAATTTAATACGTGTATCTAACACGAAATACCTACTTTTAACAGATCAATAACGATACACGATAACATATTAAATTTATTGAATTGATAAATGAGTACTCAAGTTTTTAGCTTATAAGTGTGTGGAAATTTTATTAATTTATCGCTACTAAAATATTTGGTGATTTCATTATCACTTTTTTCCCTTTTTTCGAAAACTCTTCGCATTAACTCATGTTCCGGAAAATCAGGAGCGTATCGAGGACATTCTTCAGGGGGGGGGGGAGAGAAAACCAAAAATTGCCAACTAATACCATGAAATTTTACCAACTGTTGACCTTTTTTTTTTTTTTAGTCTTCAAAAAAATTAAAAAGCTGTAATAATTCTGCGTGGTCAAGGAGGGCTACGTCCCTGGTTGTGCGCTATCGAGTTCTTATTTTCCCCAAAAAAATTCAAGTTCCCAATTTCAGCGTTGAACAAGTATAAATTTCCCAACTTTTCAAAACACCTAGGGGGAAGCTCCCCCCATCTCCCCTTAGTTACGCCCCTGGGGAAAATTTAATAATTTACGACAATCTTCGCATAAATTCGATAAATTACGATTATCTTCGGATGAATTCGTCCCGTTTCGGCTGTCTTCGGGGGAATTTGTCGAGATTAATTTACCTTCAGTTGAATTCGTTAAGAACGCGTATTTTCGAGTAAATTTAGTAATTTTTGGTACGGATAAATTATCTCAACTTTTGACTATCTCTGAATACGCTGCTTTTCATCAAACAATAAATACCGTGAGTTTCCTATCGTCAAATATCTCGTTACAGATACCAAAGATATTTTCGTGAATGGGGTAACTTAATATTAATTTGACATTGGTTTGATGTCATTGTTTTATCTTTTGCCAATAACGAACGAGTACATTACTTATAAGCTTCAACTCGCCTAGCGTCAACGCATTTAACTACGCTAACCATTATCGTGTGGTTCGCGTCTTCTGACTACTTTCGCAGAGTAAAGCGACCATTCTAACCGCGAAAGTAAAATTCGCAAAAGTACGAGACCTTTAAAAGCTCCCACGGGGAACATCATTAGTCACACATGCCTCTAGCTAGGATAAGTTTTATCAAAACGTTTTCGTTAATTTCATAAAATTCAACTCGAATTACTTGCCACTTAATCGCCACGAATCGGCCTCCTTTTTCCAGCCTCAATCTACTCGTTCGCATTACAAGCTTTGAAACGACGAGCTACGGTTGAGATCGGCCCCGTTAAAGACCATCAAGTTTTCCCATCGTCTACCGCTCCCACATAAACGAGATTAATTTCTAAAGCGGTTATTACGTCCGAAAAACTACATCGAAAGAAAACGATAACGTTAAAAGCTTCAACTTTCACTAATGCCGTTTCTATATCACAAAAAAAAAAGCGAGAGAAAGATGGAAAGAGAAGAAAAACGTTATATACATATACCAAAAAGCGAGTTAAAACGGATATAGAGGAAACTACACCCTTCAAGCTCCAGGGAAAAGCGAAACAGTCATTTAACACTTATAAGCTATAATTAAACGAGTTCGCAGCCAGCTCTTGTTATTCGAGACCGTTCATCGTAACAACACTAGTAAGTTAATTAAGTTCACAGCGACGCGTGAAAACTGTAATTGTTACCAAGCTTCAAGACGGTATTCGTAAGCGCTGAATTCAACGATGCCGACGTGTTGCTACGAATGTCTATGAGCTGTATTCAATTCTATACCATTTTCAGGCAGAGGCAGTCCGCTAAAAATTAGATATCGATATCGCTTACCGCGTTCTACCTCGACTCGTCGCATCGTCTTTCACGCCTTTATGCCCTTCTTCGCCTTCTCTCTACGCAAGTTTTATCGTAGAGCCTCGTTATCACGTTTTCGTCGCTTTAAATTGCCTGCGCCATATTAATACGACGAATCGAAATAGTAGCTTTTTAAAAGTAACGCCGTCCCCAATGACAAACAATTAAGATAATGGCAGCATTTTATTATCGCGCTTTTACCAAAGTAATTTTTGCAGGACATCGCGTTCTATAAAGTGCCGCGCCGCCGCATGCTTTCAGCCGACCAGTGAAGAGATTACAGCATTTATGTACGGTATCTTCAGCTTTGATAGCATCTGTTACGCCTTAACATTTATTTCGCGCTATTAACCGTTAAACAAGGCCCGACTGGTATTTTGCTTCTATTCTCGGTTATTAGTTCGCATGATAAAATTTTATTTTTCCATCTCGCATTTCACACGGGTAGATATACTCAGTTAAGTAGGTATAGGTATTATTTGGAGAAGCGCGAGCGCTCGCATTAAACGCTAAACCAACATGAAATAAAATTAGCTATACCCTACCAAATCACTTACGTCGACTGAGTAAATAATAATTAGATAGATACGTTACTCGCATTCTCTTTTCTTCTCAGTCTTCACCTTACCAACTACGTATATATTCGTACAAGAAAATATTTACGTACTTTTGAAATTATATACAACTTTACGAGCTTGGTTATACGTGAGCACTGTGCACTATGAGCGGATCGTACTTGTACTTAGTCATAGCCTTGTAAGTGCCTTTAATGAGTTTTTATTCTATATCTGTTAAGAGTACAGAATATAACTGGTAATTAAAGTTACTTTAACTGCCGAGTTAAAAAGCTATCTATTCATAAATTGATTCCGCTCCACACTTCCTGTAGCCAGTTCTTTTCAAGGCATTTAAAATTAAACCCCTTTCCCAAGTAGGAATACGAAGGTAATTTATTTGATTATTATTCATTCGACGTTGAATTACACCTTCACCTTTACACTAGCCTTTGATTAAATTATTTAAATTTCACGAAAAATTTTGCATATGAATACCTTTTTGCTTCACTCTCTTTTCTCTCGTTAGTTAACCTTGTTGCGGAGAAAAATTTTTTCCATGTTTGAAATCGTACCATTATTTAGAATATTTTTTGTGAACTTCATTTCAAAGTAAAATTCACTCGTTGTATCATTTTTTTTTTTTTTTTTTTAACAGAGTTAATTTGTTTTTAGAAAAGATTATCGTTATAGAAATGCGATCAAATATTTATTTCACAAATTTTTTACGCAACAAAAATAGAAATCATGTATATTCCCAACCATGTAAAAACTGAAGGTAACGACCAAGTCGACCATCTCGCAAAAACCGCAAGCAATACTTCTCTCATTCAAATCTTTACCCCTACAGACCTCAAACTTACTTCACATTAATTACCACAAAAAAATGGCAATCAGAATAGTCCTACCAAAACACATCCAAACTCTTCACCCATAAAAAATCAGTTATACCATGGAAACACCTCGACCATTTAGATCGGAAAAGCGAAATAATAATCACCAGACTACGACTTGGTCACACTAGGCTCACGCATAGTTCCTTTTTCGAAAGGCTTCCACCACCAATCTGCAAGTTATGCCACCAACAAAATACCACTGTCAACCACCTTCTCTTTCCAAGTCCAAAATTGAACGATATTCGAAAATCACTAAAAATCAAACAAGAAATAACTGACAACCCACAAAATATCGACAACATTTTGACTCTTCTACAACGATGCGGCCTTCTATTTAAAATTTAACCATCCTAGAGGTGGCGTAATAACCAAAGCAGTTAAAAATGCCACCAAAAAAAATTTTTTTTTTGAACTTGAAAGAAGTAATTCGGTCGGTACATTATGCCCTTGGTTTTTCATTTCAGAAAAATTTTACTATTACAATTATGTCGAAAATATTTCAATTTTCATTCGAGGAAAGCTTCATGTTATTCTACACTTACTTTACTTTACTTTTATCCATTGTGTGCTGCAACATAGACCAGAGGCACGGACGGAAAGGGGGGGTTAAATCTGGTGAAGCAGGTCAATAGATTGGAGAAATTTGAATAGATTAGCTATTGTGGAAGGATTATTGTTGAGAAGAATGTTTAATGAGGGGGGTAGATTAAAGGTGATACGGTTTTGTTTGAATTTTGGACAATCTATGAGAACATGTTTGATAGTGATGGGGCTGGAGCAAACAGAACAGGAAGGTTGAGGTGTTTTGTTGAGAAGGTAGGAATGAGTGAATTTAGAATGGCCTATGCGCAAGCGGCACAGCGCAATTTCTTCTCGTCTGTTGGATTGGAATGCGGTGGACCAGGGTTCGGTGGTTGGCTTAACTGATTTGAGTTTATTTTCGTTAGATGTTTTTTCCCATACGTCAGACCATTGATGTTTGAGGCGATGTTTAAGGAAGGATTTGAAATCAGCAGAAGAGATGGTTTCGTTTGGTGTAGGTAGTAGTGTTGCGGCTTGTTTAGCAAGGAGGTCTGCTTTTTCGTTACCGGCGATACCTTTATGACTGGGAGTCCAAGCAAAGACTACTTGCATAGGAGGTAAAGTAACAAGAAGGGAAATTATTTCCTTAGCTAATGGGTGCTGCCCATGATCATTAGGTTTAAGTAGAGAATTGAGGGCACACAGTGAGTCAGAGAGGATAATTGCTCTATCTTTTAGTTCGAGAACTTGCTGTATTGCTAATTTGATGGCATATAGTTCGGCTGAGAGGATAGAATATGAATTCGGTTATTCTACACTACACTCGATATTTTTCATACATTCACCTTACGTTAGTGAAAACAACAAGAGTCCTATATGTTTCCTTTATTTCAATAGCGAGTGATTTCTCATAAAATTTTTAATGGCAATGACGTGTAACCCTACAACACCACACATCTTCACGAAATTATTTTACATTACATCCACGTATATGGATGGATTTATTCATTCTTCCATTTTTTCCATAGCAAAAAGTAAAGTAGATCATCGTGAGAAGAATAGGGATTCAAAATAAGATGAAAGAATGTGTATCTGTATCAGTTAATGATGCTATAAAATTGCAAATAAAAACAAAAATTTATCCAATTATTTCATTCCAGGTCAGAAAATATCACCACATCGAATACCTCTTCAAAGAATTAGAGCCATTAACCGAGCAATAAAAAATAAAAATTTATAAGAAGTGAAAATAATGATGAAGTTGTGTTTGCTGCCCCTTCAGAATCGAAACTATGTAAAATGTTGGAGAAGAGATTTGAAAGAGCTGCATTAGTAGGGGCAACGTCACGCTTCTACCACCGACATGCATGAGCTTGAAACCAGTCTTGTGATGTCTGTCACATGTGTAGTATCCAAGGTTTAAAATATCTAAATATTTTACCGGGGAATATTGAATATTTCGTACTAAACGTAGAGAAAATTAAAACGCTCGATGGCGTAGACGACCGCTTTATTTGAAAACGTTACATCGAATAGTAAAATTTACAACAATTTATAGTGGATAAAAATACAAAACACAAGCCGAATGGCGAAGAATGCGCTGATCTAGCGATTAACCACGTATGTGTTCTGATATTCTACTTAGAATTTTCTACCTGAATACATAATTTTCTCATTTTTGAAAAAAGTGACTTACCTGCTTTTTTCCCTGTATCCTACAAGTACTATTTTCATAATTTTCGAATCGATGAAGGTATGGTACACAACTACACATATATGGGTGAAAAAGATATGACCGTATAATATGCAGACATACTCCCTACATCACAAGTATACGGCGTATTCTTCGAAGAATTCGAGAGAATTGTATAAAACTAGTTCTTCCTTCAGTGCAATCGCCAACGTAAAAATACACGGTTGAACGAACGAAATGAAAATGTAGGAAAAAATTACCGTAAAAGGGTACCGCTAACGATTTTCTTCTTTTTAATTCTACTATACCATAACGTAGGTATCAAAGCATGCATGTTGTACTGTAACATATCGGAGCATTTCTACTTAGATTAATAGACTGTATTATATATGCACGAAGTGGCAAAGGGAATTATAACTGATCGCAATTCATTTGAGGTTTCTAAACAAAGAATCTTCCGTCGATGTCAAGTCCACGGTTGAGAATATAAAATTAACACGAAGAAGGATCATAAGGCCGCTTCTAAAACAAATTTCTACCGGACCAATTCGATCGTATTTCAGCCGAAAATGCGACGTCAAAGAGGTATACACGTTTTCATAAATCACAGACCCGCATAGACGTGTCTGTTTGGGCGAATTATATAACAACACCGGCATAACGTTATTACTAGGATTAAACTTTCGCTTGGCGAGGATTTTCGAAACGACAATCCCTTCTCCTCTTCGTAAAGTTCACTCGATTCATCGACAATTCGAATTTCCCTGCCCGTTACGTGACCACCGTACCATGACGCGAGTCATATACGTAAAAAGAGTACTTGCCTACACAAAATTTTCGACCCGCACATATTTTCATATTTATTATCAAAACGGCCGAATGCACGCGTCTTAATAGATGAACGACTGCGAGACGGAGGTAAAATAAATCTTGATACATTTTAGAAATCAATTTGATTATCAATTCGTATACTTCGTTCGCGGAATGACGTCTATCCCTGTCATCGGCAAAGAAAACAAATCCGATTTTTTCGTAAATATCGCCGCAAGCCTATCACCTACTAACGTACTACTTCGTATTATTGTGAAATCAGAACAAAACAGTAATCGTAGGGAAAAGAGTCGCGCCGAATACAAAAGAAAATCCGGCCGAAACAGATGCATTCGAAGATGATATTATTGCCGGTACAGTATATTTGTATCAACTTTCCGCCGCCGCTTTTTCCATTTAGTATTCCTTCGGCGTTTTTATTTTCAATGTTTTCCGCGCCTCTTTATCTTCTTTGCCTTCGCGCTGTAATACAACTCTGTATTTTCTTCGTAGTTTGTAATGCTTCCAAATCGTTTTTAATAAATCCACCAGCCAGCCAAATCACCTTATTCGTTTCATTCGCGCGTAATGCTACTACCATAGTAATATCTCGACAACGTGACCTTCCTCAGGTCACAAACGATTCCATTTATGTATTATGTTGCGCGATAAGCCGTTCGCCCGAATAATATTATTTCACTCTTCATTTTCTCAGACCCTTCGAAGTGAATCAGCGTTTTCATCAAAATACGCGCCTGCGCATCTTCCAACCACAGTACTTAGCTCAAAATTCATTCACTTACCTCAGAATCGAATACGAAACACCGTACGAGATTCCTTTCCTCCAACGAATCAACCAAATTACCAATGTAGCGGACCGAAAAACTGTACCTACGTGGCTACCATGATCGTCACCAATTCACCACAAACCTGAAACAAGAAGAAAAAAGCGTTCTGCTATCATTAAATCAGTGACAGAAAGTACCCCTCGAACGATGCGTTTTATTCGGTAGGCGCGTCGTAATTCAAATTAAACAGCCTTTTCGACCTCCTTACTTTAAAATTGTTGTCGCTAATATTGGAGAAGAGAAAAAGTACGCGTATATCAAACGAAACGATATATAAGTGGTAACCATCTTTCATTCCAGTTGACGTTTTTCAGTCCATTTACGTGTAGTACGCCGTCTCCACTTCAACTGACGTATTCTCATTTATCAAATGAAACAAGGGTACTTTGTGGTTAAAAAAAAGTATTTTAAATCTGTTCGCGTACATTTTACGCGTTCCAAATAATGCCACAAAAAATGCTATTATTTCATTGTACAGATCATCGAGTCAAAATCTATGAAAAAATCTCTTTTCTTCAATTGAGTATTTAATGTTTTGATTTTTCTGTCGAGTATTATTGGATCTAGATTGTACGATACTGTAACAGGTGACGTCACCGTGACGCTTTCTTAAAAAATCCGAATTGTTGTGACGTCAAGGAGGAAATTTTCTTTTCGGTACGTATAAACGAAAAAACACACGCACATATATTTTTCATACCTTTGAAAAATGATAAATCTGATTTTTGAATTTTTTTATTGCTTACTTAGAAGTCATGAGAAAACTTGCGCAATTCTTTGGTGGCCAGGAGAAATTGTGTAACCTGATTATATACTAGTGGAACCCGGTTATCGGAGTAACTCGTACAATAAATCGAATAAAAATTTTTGGGATTCAGCAAAAGAATAAAAATAAAATAAAATAGGTCGTGCGTAGATACTTATAGCGGAAATTTTTTAATTATTTTTTAGCTCGTAAAATCTCGTACATGACCATTTTAAGGTTTTCCCCATCTATTAACACATAGGTAGTTCGGTAGTAGTTGTGTTTATAAACAAAAAATTAAATTTCTGCCATAAGAAAATAAACGTTGCCAAATCTCTTCCAATAAACCAGCTGATTTCTACAATCGAATCATCGTTCCCATCAGCTGTTCACTTATTATTATACGTGATTTATTATGCATGTTAGAACACGATGAGCTATAATCTATAAATAATAACTGGTGGTTGTATTTTCATAAATTTAACATTTTATTATACTACGAATTTTCCAATTGAAAACACAAAAAAATATAAAATAATTGCGTTGAGAATTGAAAATAAAAATTTTGTTAAAAAAATGCACCAAAACGAGATTAATGGAGACGATGATGATTGCGATTTTTCTGTTCACGATTATAATGATCATTATGATCACAGTTATGCTGTTCCTTTTACTAATAAGTATGATTCCACATTTTCCTAATTGACACAATACCGTATTTAAGTATTACCATATTGTTTATTCATTTCGTAATTTTCAGTAATGAAAACTCCACCGTTCGCCGAGTAGGGACAGATATTCAACCTCAAACAAACAATGTAAAGGTCCGTCCACACGTAGGATGATCAGCTTGTTTAGCTTGGATGATCAATTGATCATACATTAATGATAATTTTATTTTATGTTAAATGTTTTGGTAAATAAAATTTATTAGAGTTCACACATTGCTACTCGCAAAAACGCTTAAAAAAATATATAAATAAAAATTATTATAATCTTTAGTAAATTTTGCGTTGTAAATAATTATTTTAATTTCAGAAAAATGGTCATATGACCAAAAAAAGTAACTTTCTGATATTAAAATTATTTTCATTCCATTGAACAATAACTTGTATGTGAAATGACGAAAAATTATATTTGAAATTTTGGATGAGCGAATGTGGATGATGCAGTCGCGTCCACACTATTCATCATCCTTTGAACAGACCGACATCAAGTCGATCGAGGATGACTGGCTGATCAGCTTCGTTCAGCTCAACGAGGCTGATCATCCAAACGTCTACACTACATTCATCCCAGGCTGATCATCCTCGTGTGGACGCACCTTAATTTATAACGTAATAAATTACGTAAATAAGAATAAATCTCTGTTTGGAGAAAAAGTTGACCGTGCGAAGTTGACAGCTGAAATTTGCGGGGTTTCTCGATCCACTGTTGTACGAAGTCATCGCGAATATGTTTGTGATCAAAATTTTAAAACGCCTCGTTCCACCTACAAAAGAAATAATCCTATAACTTCAATGGATAGTTTTGACAAAGATTACTTACGTAGGGTAGTTTTAAAAATGTACGATGATAAAATCATCCCAACCTCAAGAAAAATTAAAAAAACACTTGAAGAAAATAACAATTTTAAGGGGTCTCTTACTTCGATTAAACGAATGTTATATAAAACTGGATTTAAATTCAAAAAAGGTCATGATGAGAGAAAATTTTTACTGGAAAGAGGAGACATAGCAGCAGCACGGGCTAAATTTTTGAGGAAGATGCATGAGTTGAAAAAGGAAGCGTTTCAACGAGACATCTTTTACCTAGATGAAACTTGGCTAAATCAAAGTCATACTGTAAGTATGGTGTGGTAGAACGACGAAGACCGATGCGGCCTAAAAATTCCAATTAGTAAAGGTCCTAGAATAATAATCTGTCATGTCGGCAGCGCTCCAACCGGCTTCCTACCTGAAGGGAAAATGCTATTTAGAGCTAAAAACAAACAAATATAAAAACGAAGACTATCACTCTGAAATGAATGCTGAAATATTTGGCAATTGGTTCAAGAATTCCTCGCTTCCGAGTTCAGAGGAACCATCAGTAATCGTCATGGATAACGCAAGTTATCATTCATGTGTAATTAATAAGTCTCCCACAACAGTATGGAAGAAAAATGACATAGCTGAGTGGTTGAAGAAGAAGGGAATCTTATATTCTGAACAGGAGAACAAGGTTGAGCTATTACAAAAAGTAATGGTGAATGAAGATGAAAAAAATATACGAGTTAGATGAGTATGCGCTATCAATGAGGCATGAAGTGGTTCGACTTCCTCTGTATCACTGTACGTACAATCCTATCGAGTTGATTTGGGCGCAAATGAAGAGGAAAGTAGCAGAGAGGAATGGAACTTTCAAAATAACAGATGTAGAAAAATTAGCACATACAGCAATTGATGAAATAACTCTTGAACAATGGAGAAAATGCGTAGCCCATGCGGAGAAGTTACAAGAAGATGATTACTTCAAGATCTGCGATTCTGAAGTAAATGAAAGAGATTGTATCGTTACCTTTGACTCAGATTCTGATTCTGAAAGCGATTTCTTCGAGGAAGACGAGTATTAAAATTTGAATGAATAATAAGAGGGCTAATTAGGTAGTAATTATTCGCTTTTATCTAGACTAGTAAACTTTCTTCAAAATGTTATCACTTATCACATGAATGGCAGCATCTTGAGTTCTTCATATTACAGATTTATGAAATAAATGTAATTGATAAACAAAGTAAAATGATCTATTTAGGCAGTAAAAAATGATAAAATTTTGAAATTAACTTCCCGTAAAATTTTTTTCAGCAAAAACTATATTGCTATCCATATTTTGAAATTTATTTGTTAATTTATAACTATGTAAATACATTTTTTTCCAAGTTGATTGATAAGTGATAACGGTGATAACTGTATAAATTCATAATCTTCAAGTTCATAAACAAAAAACGAATGCGCGGACATAAAAATGTGCACTAGCATGCGTTCATTTGTAATCGTTGATTATCCAAAAAAGAGAACGATTTCGCACTTGTTTAAATAATTACATATCTTTTAACTAAAACACATTTGACTACCATATTGTTATCTCTATAATTATTGTTAATAAATATGGCAACAAAGCGCTCATCAGGAGGGTCTAGTTTCGTGGACCGCACTATAAGTACCTATCTAACCGGCGAAAAACTCCA
Organism: Phenacoccus solenopsis; assembly: GCA_009761765.1. Classification (NCBI taxonomy): domain Eukaryota; kingdom Metazoa; phylum Arthropoda; class Insecta; order Hemiptera; family Pseudococcidae; genus Phenacoccus; species Phenacoccus solenopsis. Next base: position 4,817,106 of record CM019752.1, on the reverse strand, counting down.
TACCGGTCATGCGATAAGCTCGTATGATGGTTCTCGCTTACTGAACATTGATGTTAGATTTTTCTGTTGCTTTCTTTTCCATCGTTCTTACCATTGATTTATGATTTTTGATTCGTAGTTTTGAAATATTTTCATACTTTTGCTAGTTGAAAAACATCATGTTACTTAATGTAATTGCATAATATACAAAATTTTGCTTTTCATTTGCAATATTGTTGTTAAATATTAATATTATCCTGCTTTTTGCTTCCTTTCTGTAATGACATATTTCACATTTATTTATTCTCAATCCACGTTTTGATGTAGGTACATATAGTGCTTGATGCAAATGTGATAATTCCCCAAGTTAATTGATATTTGATATTTCGTAATTATTCCGTTGAATAAGTTAGAAGATGTAGTTTGCTTTTTTTTTTTCTTGAATACATAATTGTATAATTTGTCACAATACTGATATTGTTTTGTGTAATTATGTACGTATGACCTTTGGGGAAAGTAATAACTGCCAGTGCCGGTTTTAGCATCGCTACTTGGGGTGGGGGGGAGGGTTCAGTTCCATAAAGTCAAGTGGAAAAAATAGTAAATTGTTTAAATTACTAAAAAGTTTGTTTAAACACCCAAAAAAGAAAAAAAAAAAGAAGCTCTTGGGGAGGTTAGACACTAGGGTGGAACGAATTTTGGTTTTCTTTCGAAAATCAATGACCCTTAGGCAAAAAAAGTTGTCAAATGGTCCTAAAAGAATGCTCATAAAATTTCAACTTTCTAGATTTTTTGCATTTTTTTCATTACTACTTGGTGTCATCTCTTTGTTTTGAACTTTGAATTGCTTTGTACTCTAATGCCTCGCTTCGAGACAAAAAAAGAATCAACGTTTTAATTTCAATGTCAATAACTTATTATACCAGACACGAATAAATAATTGTTTGGGCGTAACTTTGTTATTGTCATATCACATCACTTGTATTGATTAACAAATAGATTAAAGATGAAAGAAACACACCTACATGATTTTTGTGTTATACGATATGTTTTGGGAACCCCTGAGGAAGAGAACACTTAATAAATGTGACCTTCGATTTAGTTTAAGCGATACCACTCACCGAATCAGTAGTTGTACCATTCATTTGTAATTTTATCATAATTATGTGTATAAGACGAAAAAGGGCGAAATTCAACGAATATAGCAAACTATAAAAATATTTTTAGAACCCATAAAAATTGAAAAAAATTGTATAAATAATTTTTTTATGATTTTAGCATGGCAACACAAAAAGAATATCTCGAAACCAAAATTATTCGGCATAAAAATAATTTTTTCGAAATAACGAATAAAACATGAAAATTTCAAAACTTTGACCCCAATATGGGGAAGGTAAATATTAACCTAGAAAGTTGAAATTTTTTGAGCATTCTTTTAGGACCATTTGACAACTTTTTTGCCTAAGGCTCATCGATTTTCGAAAAAAACCAAAATTCGTTCCACCCTATTAGACACCCGACCCCCCCTCCGATATGGAATAATAGCAAGTGGATTGCCTTTTAGGGATTTTACGAGCAACATAAAAATCATGTAATACGTTTTCCTTGAAATCTACCCCATTCTTTCTCTCAAATATCAAATGAAACATGAAGAGAATAATCGGCAAAAATTTAAACAAGCATATGTTTAGCTCTAAGAATATAGGAATTCAAAGAAATCATTGAAAATACTATTAACGTTATGAAATTATTCGAAAAAGCACGATACGTTCAATGAAAAATGTTTATTGAAATGAAAAGAATGTTTCACAAGAAAATCTTCAATATTCGTAGGTAAACTTTTATACCTTTTCTTTATTTTTTGAATAACTTTTTAAAATTTCATACTAAAATTTGTTCATTGTATTCGTCGTAATTATTAAGCGTTATCGATTTTGTATAATAAATATAAAATGCAGAGCCTTGAAAATCTAAACTCAATAAAAGCTAAAAAATAAAAAAAAATAGTTTCAAAATAAAGCGAACGGGAATAATTAAATCCAATAACGTGTAACTAAAAGTAAATATTTTCAAAGAAGAAAAACATCAAAAATAAAAGGATAATAGCATTTTTCCAGGGTGTTTTCATCGTATTGAAAAATATTAAAGGTGTACCTACATTAATAGTGATTTAAGTAGTTTTTTACGCGTATGGACATTAGAGTATGCGTTGACGGATCCCGCTTTAGTTTGACTCAATTTCATGGACATTTTTTACCGCATTTGTCATACATCAACTTGGCACGCGAAGGTTATCAATGAAAAATAAGTTAGTTCAAGGTCGTAGCCATGATGTATCAGCAAGGTTGAATTTTTTTACCTAAAGCTTTTGCTGGTTTATAACTAGGGTGGATTGAAGTGAGGAGCAGGAGCAGGAGAGGGTAAATTTATTTTGAGAGTGTAAATTATTATAATTTAAGGCTAGTCGTACGTTTACAATTAATAACAGAAACCTCCATTTTTAGGGATTGGTCTTCGTACTAGAAGCAAAACGGATTCGCCAAGTGCAATTCTTTTAAACTATTATTTATTTTGAACGATTAAAGCGACGGCTAAGATACTAAACGAAGATGAATGCAAGTTTCCGTTTAAAAAATGCTAGAGTACCTTAAAAGTGGATTTTACCTAATTATATTATTTTTTTTAAAAATCACTGGAATAAATAATTTTTTTTACATGAATAAATGAATTTAATAAAATTCAAAATCTACCAACTCCACTTATTCTAAATTTTATCAAGCATCATACAAAATATGACCTCACGCTCAAACATTCCAATAACGTTATGTTGCCACACAAACTCGCGCTTGATCACCTTTGTGTTAGATCTATAAAATTTTATTCCATTTATCACTCGGAACTAAAAGATCTCGACTCACGCTTCTTCACGCTAACTCATATCCCCTCACCTTCACGAAAAAATTCTAAGACTACTACGCCAACCCTTTCAACTAGCCGCACCACATTTTCATAAACTCTTGATACAAAGGGAGAAACTGTGACTTCACATTTCATTGAACCAGCTCACGTTTTAATGAATTAGAAATCTGATTAGCTCAATCATTCCTTCCTGCTATCATGCGGGAACTAAAAAAACTCAACTCGTGTCTCCTCACGCCACCTCACCTCCGATCATCTCCAAAAACTAATCAATTCTGAAGCTCTACTACCTCCATGTTTCCTCCAACTTTGCTTTCGATCTGTTGACTTTGGCTCGAGTTATCGCGCGAGAACACTAAGAAATAAATACATAAAAAAATGTTGTTGGTACCACTACATATTAAGATATAGATAGATAGATAGATAGATATAATTTATTTGTAGAGTACTCTATAGAGTCATTACAATGTCTTGATAATGAGGAATAGTTCAAATAATAAAAAATCCCTGTTTAAACCCTCCAAAAGCTTTTTAACTGTATATGTACATACTGTACAGGCACATGATCACATAGTAATGAGGCAATAAAAAGAAGTGCTACAAAATTAAAAGTCAAAACTACAATCATAGATGAAACATACATAGATAGCCCACCGTACGTTAAATTTTTATCACTCAAAAACTGAGTTGGAATCGTTTTTTGCTAATATCTTGGAAACAATTCAAGATATAGGGCTTGCAAATGACTCATTTTAAAGAGATTGGAATAGAGAATCATTTAATTTTTCTAAAGTTACTCCTGTCCGTTTACTTTTGCAATTAATTTCGAAAAACGATTTTTTTACTTTACTATGAATTATCTCAAAAAGTAAATCAATAACGATTGTTTTTTAATAGTGAAACACATTCAAAATTTTATGCTCTTTCGAATGAGCTACTTGTAAAGTTTCTATCTATATTCTTTCTTGAGATATTTGCAAAAAACCAAGCAATAAGTCTAATTTATTCTTAGTACTGGAGCTCATTCACAGAGAGCGCTCTAAAAAATGAATTAGTTTTATTAAAATAACTCGAGACTCACATCGATGGCAATAATATTTTAGTATTGAATCATGTATAAAATGTTAAGCTCTTTCGAATAAGCCATTTCCGAACACTCTAACTCAATTTTTTGCCTAGATATTAATAAAAAACTTTCTGGCTCCTTTTTCAACATTTATGAGTGATAAATTCGATATACCGGTGGGCTATCTATGTATGGTTAATCTATGCTACAATGCAACGAAATAAATTTCAATTTTTACTCATACCTTTTGATTTTTATTCTTGTGTTATAATGTTTGAATAAATTTTTTCATAAGCTGTTTTTTTCTCTTTTTTTGAAGGATATGAAGGAGTTTTTTGAAGGGCAAGGGGAGAGGCGAGCTAAAAAATTTACGAGAGCGCACTTGGTACGCGTAGATAACCGAAATCTATTTCATAATAACATATTAGAACGCTAGCTTCCCTCCTTCCCTGCCGTAGAACTGGCTATTTACGTTACTGACAATATTTGTTTTCGAATGTCTCGATACCATAATTAGACACAATCAAATTAAGAACAATACGAAAATCTTTTCGAGTGAAAAATCAAAGATAATACAAGCAGTTTATGATAATCTGTGAAATCACACAAATCTCACCGCAGCTAGAAACATGGTAACAAATATAATAGAATATTCGTGCTGAATTTATTCGCGTTTTCTCGACTCGGTAGCGTCTTTCTGGTTGGCGCTTATTTATAGTTTTCCGCAACTTGCACGATAATTGACTCGCTGGGATGGAGTTTTTCTGCACACGCCGAGTTGCATGTAAATCTGCGAAAACTTCTTCGATATTTTCTTCTTCGCAACGCTTTGTTGTTATTCGTTTCTGTGTAGCGATATTAATTCAGTCACTAAACGCTCTTCTTCTGCGCGACGGTAGCACGCTCGCCGGCGTTGATTAATGTAAATTCGTTTCGGTCGCGGAAAAACGCGCCAACGAAACTTTCCCGCTCGATAACTTATAAGTACACATACACCAACACCAAGGTATTTCAGTAAAGAAATAGCAATATCGCGTCTCGTTATCGTATCGTTTTACTTCATCTGCGGTTAGTTCACAAATACCTTCGACGTCCATTGAGATTACCTTGCTTCGGTGAATCATCTGCGTTGGAATTGACATTTCATGTGAAAGCTGCGCGTTCCTCGTTTTCATCTATTCATGTGCATTCAACAGCTAATGCCACGAATCTACTGTCCGAGTCCGACGAATTAATACGCATTTAAGTATCGTGAAAGCACAGACTAAGAAATTATTCCGCACAGAAAGATCTCATTAAAAGCTATTCCTATTCGACCTACTAAATGTGCTAAGGCCTTTCGTCGTTAAAATAAAGAACATCCTAAAGCCGATAAAATTGATTACCTCTCGCTCTGACAATGAATAATACCGCTTATTGGCAACAGTGCCTCTTCAATTACTTAACGTCAATGGCCGCGCACGCTATGCACAAGACATCCTATTGCTGGGCCCGAATAAATGATAAATTACGTTAAAAAGCTCACCGATCAGATACATTTAAAGTGTTTATACGCTTATCCTGCGTATCACCAAATGATCGCGTACCCACTAAGCAGTATAAATTTAAATCTTAGGCTTCCTTCAACCACCATGTAAACGTACATATTTCGACAAATTAAAATTTTTACTCGACCAATCGATAATCTTTTCTCAACCGACGTACACCAACTTGTTTGTCCTATTTATTTTGATGAAAAAAAAAAACAATTTTTATTTTCCTCGATTCAAGTTACGAGTAGTTATAAGCAGGCTCGGATCCAGCAGGCGAGTCACCGAGAAAATCTCGTCGGGCCGCGAAGTATTTGGGCCGATTGAGGTAAAAATTGGGCCACTTTGATTTTCAAACTTTGATAAAAAAAAAAGAAATTCTATTAATCCATAATTTGAAAAATGAGAGAAAAAAATTGGGCCGATGAATACCAAATGGGCTATTTAAAATGGGATTTCTCGGTGGGCCGGTAACTTTTCCTATTTCTGGATACAGCCCTGGTTATAAGTTGCATATAACATATAGAAAATATAAATCTGAACGATGCAGTTTCAACCTCTTCTAACCTCACGAAAACAATTTCCTAATTCGATAATCCACGTACACGCCACTCACGTATGAAGGTACCGTATACCATATAAACAGCTCGCAATTTTATTACTACAAATTTTACAATCGAGTCTGAATTTGAGAGCATGAAAATTACAAACGTCGTCTCCGTAATTTCTTTTCACGAGCGGTTACACGAGCGTAAGAATTTCATCGCCATATATTGTTGCGGCTTCCGACAAAATAATACACGTGGCGTTATTCTGGGTTTTTTTACCCTTTTAAATTACAAATTTTCCGTCATCGATATCAGCTAACTATAAAGATTCGCTCACTGCCACCTTCTACCATGAGATGCCATCACAAAAAAAAAATTATTGACGATTAACCATATTTCACTTCATGAAAGCCAGAAGCATGGATAAGTGGTGTTTAAATTTTGTATATGAGGTTGGTAGCTTTAGGAAATTTAAACAGGTTTTCTATGGTTGATGGGTTGTTTCCAAGGAGGGAATTTACGAAAGGAGGAAGGTCAAATTATCCAACTGTACTCACCAAAAAATACTTCAAAGAGCAATATATTTAAAAAAAAAAAAAAAAAAAAACATTCAATTTCAGGCATAGTACAGGGAAATAAGCTCATTTTTTGACCAAACCTGGAAAAAAAGTGGTAGTGAGCTGAATTTCACATTATATTTGCAGAATGGTGTCCTTAACAAGGTATAAAAAGTTGTCACCCGTAGGGGGTGAGCTAACCCCTGGAGGGGGCTAAAACCCCGCAAAAAACAGTTGTTCAACTATTTTTTCCTAATATCTCCGAAAGTAAGGGTTCTACGTCAAAATAAGTTATATCAAAAAATGTTCCCCATTAAATTTCCTACAGAATGAGTGAGACAGTTTTCTCAAAAAGTCATTAATAAGCCAAAAATGGGAAGGTCAAAATATACCAATTTTTAGAATTCCCTTTCGAAAATCACTTCTTTGTTTATATCTTCTACACGGTGCGTCCTACGCAAAAATTGTTATTATTGAAAAATATTCCCCGTTCAGTTTTCTATAGGGTACATGAAAAACTTTTCCCAAAAAGGCATAAAAGGGCCCAAAATGAGGGCCTAAAATACATTAATTTTGGAAAAAGTTATTCACATGTGTTCATATCTATCATCAAGTGACATAGTTTTGAAAGCTGAACTGCGCATTATATTTGACACTAATTGACTTGCACATTTTCTAAATATAAGCCAGGTAAATAATATGAATTGCAGCTGCATTGAAATAGGCCTAAATTGATTCAACGTAGGAATACAACGTATTGGTTAAATTTTAGTTTTTAATATTATTTTGGATTTTCTTGCATACTATGATTCGGTAAGTAGGTAGTTAATTATCATATTTTTCGAGTATATCCAAAGAATTTTCCTTTACGAGTACCTAATAGCATTTGCAACAATTCGTTATCTAGTGGAGCAGCTGTTGCAACTGTGCAAGAACGAGGTACTGTTGCTATTAGAAAAGCTATTCTGCTTGCACATGCAGGGAAACAGGTTAAAAGCTGATAAAATTGAAGTTAGCATTACAAAAACATTTTGCACGAACTAATTTTCTATTGTTTCAAGACTGAAATGTTCGAAGCTGTGTGGTCATTGTTGTGGAGCTGATTGCACGAATAGTATGGAGGTGGAAATGAGTGATGAAGAGGGAATAGATGATCCCGAACCGAGTTGAAACAAATATTTCAAAGTATATCTGTAGTGTTTTTTGTTCTATAATGTAAATCTGGAGAAGGATTGCTAAAGGAGGGAGGAGGAAGGAGAGGGGGAATCATCAAGAAAAATTAGTTGTTAATCTTCATCAGCTACCTAGGTCACTTGATGATAAATATGAATACATGTGAATAACTTTTTCCAAAATTAATGTATTTTAGGCCCCCATTTTGGGCCCTTTTATGCCTTTTTGGGAAAAGTTTTTCATGCACCCTATAGAAAATTGAACGGGGAATATTTTTCAATATTAACAATTTTTGCGTAGGACGCACCGTGTAGAAGATATAAACAAAGAAGTGATTTTCGAAAGGGAATTCTAAAAATTGGTATATTTTGACCTTCCCATTTTGGGCTTACTAATGACTTTTTGAGAAAACTGTCTCACTCATTCTGTAGGAAATTTAATGGGGAACATTTTTTGATATAACTTATTTTGACGTAGAACCCTTACTTTCGGAGATATTAGGAAAAAATAGTTGAACAACTGTTTTTTGCGGGGTTTTAGCCCCCTCCAGGGGTTAGCTCACCCCCTACGGATGACAACTTTTTATACCTTGTTAAGGACACCATTCTGCACATATAATGTGAAATTCAGCTCACTACCATTTTTTTCCAGGTTCAATTCTTATTTCCCTGTACTAGCAGTAGTTGTGGACAAATTTTAGAAATAAGTTGAGGTTTTTGCAATTTTTTTTTCCGCTGACAAGACACCGAAAGTAAACATGTGAAAATTTTACTGAAAAACATTAATTTTTTTCGTATTTAATTCAACTTTTATATCGTTATTATTACTCGTATATGAGGCATAAAGACTGAAAAAAAGTGATATAATCAATATCATTGCACTCCTAAACAGGCTGAATTACATACCTTCCTATAAAATTTCTATTAAATATACTGACAGAAAAAAAAAAAAGTTTTTTTTTCATGTAATTTTTACGAAGTACGTATATAGGTACTTTGCAAAAATAACACTGCGCCGGACGTCAGAGCAAAATCGGCAAAATCATGTAAAAAATACATTTTTTTTCTGTCAGTGTATATTTCTGATTTTTTTGTAAAATAAAAAATTATGTTCTTCTTAATTTTATTTTTTATCAAGTACTCATACTTTATTCTCATTTTCCCTTTCCCATTATTTAATAATAATTCGGCTAAAATTTTTTTTACAACTCAAATGAATTCTTTAGCTCGATAAACGAGATTAGGTTAATGTTTTGAGTGTGTAGTTGTGTACGATTCGATTTTCCACGATCTTGAAAAACTATACCTAAATACTTGCGTATACGAAGAACTATTATACGCAATGAATGACGACATCTGATTCGTAAAGTAAATACTGTTATTATTGTAAATCTCGTTTCGTTGCTCAAAGCTTATTAATGTTAACAACAGCTCAACGCGATTGTCTTGCGCGAAATGCGCATAGTATATGAAAAGAAATCAGCAGATTAATGAGTTCTTCATAAGCAGACTGTTTAACGTAATTTATAGTCTTAAATCGAAGGCTTTGCAACGGATTTTCACTATTTTTCTTCTTACAAAGTAAATGGTCATATTTACATGGGTTTTCTTCTTTTCCCAAGACATGGATAGGCAAACTCGCCTAAATAACCGAAATTACACTGCTAATGCGTTACATATATAAAGAGGCACGAGTATGATACTATGCAAACATGTAAACGAATGCCACGATACTCCTATATTATGATATGTACATATTTGTTTTATTCGCCATATATGGGTAATTCGTGCACATGTACGAGTATATACGAGTAATACTCATATCACAGCAGCGTCGCAAATAAGAATGACATTATGATGGATACGATTGAATATCATTTTAACTCAATTACAAGCGCATTAGGAGCACCTTTTCCCTATTCATAAAGCTTTAGCTTGAAGTCGAATAAATATAGCAGAATGGTTTCACCAGCAGAAGACGATATGATCGTAAAAAATCATTTACTCGAATCTTCCATTTCTACAAGTTCTTTGGATTTATTAAAATTTCACGTTCACTATTTCCTCATAATTTTTCTTCGTCGTCTTATACATAATATGTGTGGGTATAAGGGTAGGTAGGTATACAAGTAGTATCTATCATGGTAACTCTTCGAATTTTCGCATATACAATAATATACTGGTAGTTTCAATAACGTTCCATCATTTCAATCGATTGATATCGTCTCATCCATGTAATAAAAACCGATCGTTTTCACGTTATTTCACCCGCACGCGCTATATCTTTCAAACACATTTTTTTGCCTTTTAGTCTTCCACTTTTGAAATTTTCCTAACGTTATTACTTTCCGTTTTCGATTCGCGTACCATTCTTTTCATCCTTTCTACAAGCACCGTATAGAGTCGTAGTCCTAAATATTGCACGAAGGCGAGTTAAACCAATACCAAAAAAAAGGCTACGTCGGCGTAGCGCCGTTCGTGTCATTGGCCTTATTCGAATCGCAATTATTCTCATTTTTTGTCAACGAACACCTTAAAAAGCTTTCAAATTATTATCACTCGACGTATTACAAATTTAACGTATACCGCGCTTCCAATTTGTGTATCAGCTTCTTCTTCGCCGTACCAATTCCGCTATTTCACACGCGCGATTGTTTCTACCCAACAAAGTTTTTCCATTAGCGAATTTTCTGAATTCAATTTCACCATTCGCTTCGATTTCTTATTTTCTTACAGCGCCCTCGATTCGCCGTTCGTTAATTTGGCCGTGAAAATAAAATCCAAATATAGCGTAAGTTTTTATGATAGAGTAAACATTTATACAGGTTTTGGTGTATCATTGACTCATCTTTTGTGACGTAATTATCTACTAGTATCTAATATGTACCTACTTACATCAATTACATCGAGCGGCTGTAAACATAATTAGTTCTGCTTGAAAAAGTAAAGTGGAATTTTTAAGTTCAGAAAATTTCTTTCAAACACAATATTCATGCCTATAAAATTGGGACACACACTATTGACCTACTCTCACTTATTCGAAAAAAAAAGTGCCCCTGTGTGTACTGCTTGTGGTTCTACGCTTACAGTCCAACACTTCATAACCGAGTGTATGAAACTTAGACCAAATCTCAAAGACCTCCCTAGCGACGACGAAGCCAACGCAAAAGATATATTGAATTATATAAATATCCATAACCTGTATGTTCATTTGTAAATTCCTAAATTTATTGTAATATGTAATTTTTCTCTGTATTATGTAAATATCATGTTATATTCATCGCAAATGGCCAAGTTGCTGAGCGACTAAAAATAAAGATATTTAAAAAAAAACGAAAAAAAAAACATCTGAAAAATATAGTAGAAAAAATATTTCAAAATGTTTGGTAGTTTATAAATTTTAGTATCGTGAAGATCGGATCTAAATTATTAGGAATGATGATTCGATAATAGGTATAAATTAATATACTTAATTATAAATTTGTGATTAAATTCAACTGAAATGCCAAAAATAAATTTGAACGTAATGCGTATTTTTATTATTTTATTCTTATAAAAATACGAGTTTAGATCAATAACTTAATTTTAAAAAATTAAAGCTGCAAAAATTTACGTTTTTAGCTGAGTTTTTAATGAAAACAATAGCTATTACAGCCCACCTGATTTAGAAATAGAGTCGTGGGAGGGTGGGGTCTTCAAATTTTTGCGTTTCAGATCATTTTTGTAATCATCTGGCAAATGTTCAACTTTCTGGTATATGTGACCTCTCACGCGCAAAGGTACCACATGTCGGAATTTTTGAAATCGATTTTTTCACTTTTTTGAAAGTAGAGTAAATATGGGTTAAAATAAGACCAGAACGGGCCTCCTATCTTCAAAACTCAATTTTTCTCAAATTTTCAAACTTACAATTTCAAAAAAGTTGATTTCGAGATAATCGCGTTTAAAGAAAATAGTGAGAAAATCGCTTCATTTTAATTTTTTTAATGGGTTTAAAAGTGAAAAATAAATGCAACCAACTTATTTTTAGTTGAAAATGAACATCTTATAGTAGATTTCTTGAAAATTTTTTTTATACATTGATTTTAATTTGTCTTAAAAAATATAAAATTATCATAAAGTTGTCTAAAAAAACATGAAACAGACCACCTTATGTGTTAACAGTGTTATCAGTTTCACGAAATTTCGACCATAAATACGCGTTAACACTATAACACACTAAACAGAACGTTCCGACTTGTGGTACCATTTTCACCATGATTTCGAATGCAATATTAACCAGGTTTGCGGCTAAATTTCGGTCTGAAACTTTAGGATAGTGTAGTACACATGTCAAACCACCAGATTTCGCCAAAAAACGATTTTTCGATTTTTTCACCTGAACTCATAAAATTGCCTGTAACTCGAAAACTTGTTTTCCGACATGTGGTACCTTTGCGCGTGAGAGGTCACATATATATTTTTTTCCCACGCATAGTGCCGGCGGGAATCGATGAAAATCGCTCAACATTTTGTAAAAGACTCTTCTTGAAAATTCAAAAAAAGGAACTTTTTGGCAATTTTGACACACATCAAAATGACTGATCATTCAAATTTTGAGAGGGCTCAAGGGGAGAAGAAACAACTCAAAATTTTTGTTTTTGATCTCATATGAAAGAGTGCGGTACAGACACTAACATACCCAAATTTAAACTTTTTAAGTTCATCTTCTCACCAAATCAATCTAGAAAGATGAAACTTTGTGTGCGGGGTTAGTTTAGCACCGGAATATGATTCCTTGAATTAGGGTCAAAATTGATCCAAAATGGCGGATTATCAAAATTTGAGTAGAGCATGAGGAGCCTCAAATTAAAAAAATATAATTAATATGAACTCATATGAGTATTGATGATAAGAAGTATACTATATCTCAAATTCACCTCCATACATGATACTGGAAGAGTGATCGACCTCAAAATGTCATGTTGCTATACCTATTTGAAAAATATAGATTGCCAATAAATACTACATTTATTCAAAATTTAATGAAGGAGTTAGCACCGTTATGTTCAACCCTGAACGAGCCATAATTAAAAACTCAGCTCCAATAATGAGGCATGACTGCTTACGCAGATAGATACAACTGTAACATGTTCATTGGCAATTGTCATCTTTTTCGAAAACTATAAAGAAAATTCATAACGGTTGAGTTATAATCTGTCGAAAATGATGTAATAAAATCGATAGAATTACCGAATGGATTTTACGACTTGATTTATATTTTCTGCAAATAAAGAGTTAGAATCGTGTAGTTTATCTCTTAGTACTTTGTAGCTTACGTAATCGTGATAATTCTACAATCATTCTCGATGTTGTCAACATTGCAATTATGTTTGAAAATTTCAATTTTTTGAAAAATTTTTTAAATTCGAAATTTTCTTGAATTTAGAGGTTACGTAAAGGATACGTACACTTTGTTGCTTAGAAATGAAAAAGTGTCATTTGTGTTGATAATCACTAAATGGACAATAGATGATTTCAAATCAATGTTGAGCGGTTTTAATGTTTTATTTTGCATTTTGTGAGACTTGCTGGGAGAGAAACGTACTATATGTAGCTTTTATTTTAGTTGTTTTCAATGTATCGTCTCTATGGTGCCACAATTCTATCTGTACAATGAATATAGGTATTTCTGTTCTCTGGGTACAATAAACATTGATATCAGAATTCATGCTATAGAGTGAATAAACAGTTTATTGAAACTCGTCTACCATCCCTGGATTCATAACAATGACAAAGATCGTTGTTAATGAAATTGGTGGGTGAGATGACTCATGATACAGGAAAAAAATTGCTAAAAAAAATTAGCTTTAATAGTCATTTTTCATGCTTTAATTTAAAGGAATTAAAAAAATATGTCGTATTCAAAATGTTCAAGAAGTAAAAGTAGTGCGAAGAAGAAGAGAAAATTGTTGTTGAAGTCATTAATAAAAGTAAAAATGCTGTTAATACCGTTATGACTTGGACTGCGGAAGAAATTAAAACTTCGCCAAACATTAAAACTATGAATTCAATTGCACATAAATTATCATAAACGTGATATTTATTGTTGCATAAAAAAATAAAGCAAGAAAATATTATAACATCTTCACGTTGAATATCGGATATAAGCAGATATTCTGTATTATAGAATGAATAAACACTTGTATCTACCAACCCAGATGTAATCAACAAGATCTCATATTACTGATAACATGCGACTTTGATGTTAATGACCGATACTTTAGAAGACCTTGAGACAATGCCGGGGAGAGCAAGAATTTGCACTGAAGCGAAAACGATTTTTTGGCCAGGTTTTTTAATTTTTTTTCAAAACGATTGATAATTTAAAAAATAATAATGATAAAAATTCAACATAAAAATGTGATTGGAATTGTGAAAAGTTTTAAAACTCAAAATTTGGATTTCCAGGCCTTTCGAGAAACCTGGCCGCGGGGCAATCTGCACCCCGCTCCTCCCCACGCTAGCTCTACTACCTTGAGCCTTGATAAGCAAAAATTTACCAAGTTCCTTTTTTCCAAGTCACAAAGAGTAGAAGTGAATTTTACTTCATTCGTTCTTCGATTCATTGTAGCATCCTTCAGGAGATGAAATGTTTGTGTTTATAAACAAAAAAAAAAATTTTAATTTGAAGTTCGAAAAATAAAATATTCTAAATATATAACCAAATTTAATAATAATAAAAAAAATAGGTTATATTATATTGAATAAATATGTAATATACAAAATTTACTAATTCACAAACTATGTAGAATTCGTGAAAAAATTTATAGGCTTCTTAAATATGCAAAAATAATAATCATGACTTTTATTCATGTTTCAAAAGCGTTACATGAAAATTCTGCGCATATCGTACTCAATAATTCCAATGGAGCCTGTTGGTGCATTATTTTGGTTTCTATTTAAGAGAATATCGTAGTGGGAATAATTTACTGGGGAACAGTACGAAATAAAATTTCCATCAATTTATCCGTCATGACACGGTCAACTCGAAAACAATCGTCTCCGTTGACGGGAAATCAACTTAAAAATGCATTAAGCAGGTTACACGTAAATAATGAGCTTTCGGCTTTTACTTCCAACTCTCTCATTCAGACCGCTCCCTACGTTTGCCAACGTTAAAGGGAAAAATATTTATCTCGCTTTTTCCAGACACCTTGCGTAGATATTCGTCGCTGAGACGATTACGATACATTTTTCTAAAGCGTAATTTGCCGCATCAACCCGAACTCGAAGTTTCATTCATTTTTTCCAATATGAACAAAACGCTGACCGCTGATCTTTTCTAACATGTAGAAAAATTCCGAAATTAATTAAATCGACGAGTGCCGACTACACTACACACTATAAGAATAGAGGAGGATGATTTCTGTGGGCGATCGCGAATCGAACGATATTTCCTTGCGAGCACTTGTTGAAAATACTCTGGCGTTTAGTAACGTTTTCAACGCAACGTGACGATATTGCGAACGAGATTGCTTATTTGGTTTTTACCTATCCTTCCTCGAGAAATTCTCGTTAGGTACTGTTGTCTTTATTTTATCCCTTTCGTATATTTATTTTATATTATTTTTTTGTCAAAAACAGCATATCCGCGTAGAACTTTTTAACAACTCGGTCTTCGTCACGTTCGCGTCGAACGATTTATTTTGCTGATTTCGTTATAGTCGAGTTGATTTTCGAATTTACTCGGCTACAGTACGCAGTAAAGTGTATCGGAAAGGCGCTTTATCAATTTAACTTTCTTTTTGACATTTCAGACGTTTAGTTAGTTTTGAAATATGACTCGGAATAACGAAAGGTTTGATTTGTCTCCACCCTCTCGGCATCCGACATCGTTTCTGGAAACCGTTTACGCGTGTAGGCACGTAAACCAACGACAAGCAGATATACGCCTGTACGACGTATGAAAATTGAAAATTCCGCTTGCCTTCGCCTCAATCGATACGCTACGCCGCCAAATTAAAACACCCCGAAAATGATTTGTATTCGTGTTCGCGACTAATGTGGTGTAAAATTAGACCAACGAAATACGAACACCTACGTGGCTTAGCCTAAATAAGCTTTCCTACTACATATATGTACCTACTATCTACATCATAATACTTTGTAGCCTATACGCGGAATACATGTAACTTAACACCTTCGTCGGCTCAGCTCGAGCTAATCCAGCATCCGAAGCTTCTCATACACACGTACCAATGTATATTGTACACCTCTGCCATGCTACAATATGATCCCTTCAATTTAGCTACGTACTTCATATAAACGGCAACGTTTCAACTTTGAAATTAAACGTGTTACTTTTACAAGTTCTCGTAAACATGACGAATTTTCTCGAAATGAGGCGCGTGTTAAAAGATAAGCTCGAATGAGAAAACAAAAAATAAACACTCTCTGTACTTTCCGCGTAATAATTACCAGCGGTAAGTATCACTATCTATAAACTATGTCACCTCGATTACGGGGTTGTAAAACGTTAAAATTTTTTCAGAAATACCATTGACTCATCTTTGCACTACCATCGTCTCTTATCATCCATCCTAATTAATAATTTTATTACTTCGATAATCAATCACTGTACTACTTTGGAATTGTATTTATACACGATTCAGCAATGAACAAAATTCATACTTCAGTTCGTTCAGCAACGCGATTCAGTAAGTTTTCGTTGTGCGATTTTCCTAACGTTGTCCTTAGCAGTCGTGCCAACTCGTGTCATCATGTCTAAATTATTAGTTGTCCTATTCGGTTTGGTTGTCTTGGCCGCAAACGGAGAATGTATATTTCGAGCCAGTTCTTTCGAAGGCAGGCTCCAGAGATGTCGTATATTTTGCAGACTTACTCCATCAAATATGCCGTTTATACAACATTCATCCATTCAGAATTGTACGGTGTTGCTAGATCACGGAAATATCACTGTTTCTCAATGTGAAGCCAAGTGTATTTTTAGAAGAGGAAGTAAGCTTATGGCATCCAGTTTTAACTTATTTCATCATTCATTACGATACTTAATTACCAATGCTTCGATAATAAGCTGCTCATACTTGGTGCCTTGAAGTTCATTTTTAAATTTTAGACAACAAATTTTGATGATTAATCTGGAGCAAATTTACCATATGTATTATATGTATTATATTGGTGAAATAGTGTTTGGTGGAATATAAGCATTTTCCCCCTTTTTTTACAGCTCCTTTAGGTAATACTGTGGAATGCCAATGTCGATATGGAGTATGTCTCCCACCACCGAATCCCACTACCACAACTCCTGCACCACCCGCAACAAATGCACCTGCAGCGAATGCTCCAGCAGCGAATGCTCCCGCAGCGAATGCTCCAGCAGCGAATGCTCCAGCAGCGAATGCTCCCGCAGCGAATGCTCCAGCAGCGAATGCTCCAGCAGCGAATGCACCTGCAGCGAATGCTCCAGCAGCGAATGCTCCAGCAGAAAATAATAATGCACCTAATAACTAGTAAATGTGCCAAGTAAAATCTCTATTGCCACATAAAACAACAAAAACTGCTGATTTCAATTTTATACTCGTAAGAAAAATATGTTTTTTTTTTCGCATAAGTTGGTAATTTAAGAAATCGCGAGTTTTTCTAATACACGGTGGCGTATTTTTCATCTCGTTAATATACATATTCCTTATTGAGATATGTACAAATATAAGTATTTTTAGCAATAAAAACTCACATGTTATCTTATTGTGATTTTATTTCACCTGAAGATTTCAGCTGCCCTTTACACGCTATTAGCGTTTTGGTTGAGACAAAGATTAGACGAGAAAAGAGCAAGTCTATTTTATCCATAGAGAGATGAGTAAAAGTCTCGCCGATTTATCTTTTTTAAATGCAATAAAATGTTTTTCCTTACCTCACCTTACGAGGATTGAAACTTTTTCATCATACTAGTTTATGAACTTTTTCAAAATTGTTTTTGAGCTATAGTAGGCTCTTGAGCGAGTTGTTTCTCAATATTGGACACGTTTAAAATTTCAA
Source organism: Phenacoccus solenopsis (assembly GCA_009761765.1). Lineage (NCBI taxonomy): Eukaryota > Metazoa > Arthropoda > Insecta > Hemiptera > Pseudococcidae > Phenacoccus > Phenacoccus solenopsis. The sequence goes on along the minus strand of CM019752.1, from coordinate 4,799,295 downwards.
CCTCTTTTTTGAGCATGGAGATTCAAAATTAAAATTTCATTACGGTAAGTATAGTAAATGAACTACGAGGCTTTTAGTTACATCAAATTTGATTTTTGGGAGACCCCTTTTCTCCAGATTTATTCTAACAAATACTTGCAAAATTTTTCAAATTCTTGGAACTCGAAAACAGATGGAAGATAACTAGTACCTACATAGCCTATCTTTGTGAACAATATCTCACAGTTCAAATTATCTCCCAGGTCTAGGTAATGGCTTATGCGAATATAGAAATATTTTTAGACTTGGAATGAATTTGAAAAAAAAAAAAAAATTATTATCGAACAACGTGAACATCGGTTTTCTTCTCAACAGTATCAAAACTGAAGGAATAAAAGAATATAAATACTAAGTGCAAGTTATCTCTTTCGAAAATAGATTAAACGAAGATGGGAAAACTTTTTGAAGGTTACAAACTATGAAATAAATAATGAAATAAATACGTCAACCAAATTAAATCCTAAAACGCTGTGTAATAGCCAATTTCATATTTGAGCTACTTCTCTCAAATTTGAGCTTTAAGTTTTAAAAAATATACAAATGCATCTTTTCCGAAAAACTAAAGTGGAGTATAACAGATGGAACAAAATTACAACACTTTCGGCGCCTAATAATTAAGAAAAAAGGAAAAAACGAAGACCTACTAAGAGAAAGAGAAATCAAATAATTCAAATAGGATTGGCTCAGAGGGGGGACCCGCAATTGAATAATATGAAGAAGACTTGGAAATTTTCTTCCACCTTCGATTAATACCTATTAGTAAATTTTAGTATTTTACGCTATTTTTTGAATTTTTACCAACTTCATAATACTTTAAAGTATTGAAAAGAATGTTTCAACTATAAAAAGTGGCTGGGAGAAAGCCTTCCTTTCCACTTCGTCACTACCTCCCTGCCAGAGACTTCAATAAATGAAAAATGAAATAACAAATTATTATGGGTTCAGGCTTCGCTTTTCAGCCTTAAGTTATAGTAAAAAAAAATCAAAACGTACGAAAGAGCAAAAAATTTTTCAAACACAAGAAGTTATTAAGTAAAGTAACAAAAATAAAGGAGAAAAAATAAATTGAATACGTCAATTTAAAATCTGTTAAATGAAAAACTCAGTATCATTTTATGAATTTAATTTTCAAAAAAGTATCCACCATTCATTACAGGCTAACAACTTGCGAAATTCGAGTAAGTAAACCCACTTTACAATAGCTAGAAACTCTATCCTAACAATGTTTCAGTACACCAGGACTTATTAGCTGTTAATATTTTTCGAATTGACATTAGTAGAAATAAGTATCTTTAGGTATGGAGGAAAGGAGAATGAACCATTTTTGTGACATACAGCTATCCAGACGACTAAATGCGATTGGCCTTCAAACTGCCTTTGGCAGGTATAGGTATATAATTTTTACACTAAGAGCTAATTCTTCAACCTATATAAGATGAGGAAATTCTATGCTTACAACAGCCTAATAATACAAAGCAGTTGCATTCTTTCGTACAAGCTTTCTTTTGAAAATGAGGTATTCTGAGATTTTTCTCAGCTCGCCAAAATAAATGGACACAGACAGTAAGATGAGATTTGTTATCGACTAGGATACACCGCATAGCACTTGGTTTACTTTCAACTATACGCTAAAATGCGTTGCTAGACGATAAGAAGAGAATTTTCTACCTTATCGGTTGTCGTCAACGTGATATGAATTCGCCGGTACGACTATCCGCACGAAACTGTGTTTGTAATTCCATTACTTAATGGAATGGAACAGGATGCACGAATACGATTTCAAAGCGAATAATAGTCGTTTAGAATATGTGAAATTGCTGGTGAGTGATATCCGATAACGAATTGTAAGAATGACGATTCTTTCATACGATACTCTAAAATTTAATACTACTACATACATTTAAATGACAAAGTGAATATTTCCAAGTTTTTTACACGTACATCTGACCACAAAAATACTTATAACAAATAATCGATATTTTACTCATATTTCGTATCCTTTGTGAAATGGACAATGCGACGGTTTATACGTATGATTTTTTGGATTAACTATTTTATCCAATATGGGTTCCCATTCTTGTTCGATACGATCCCACCGCCTACGATTTTCCAATAAAAATCTCGGACACACCTTGGGCATTCTTTCGTTTTCAGGTGTCCTCTTGATTTCCAACCGTTCGTGAGTTTTAATCCAAGAAGGTGCTGTCGGTTTTTTCGCCCACGTTTCTTCATTCGAATTTGAGCTCATCTGCTTTCTGTTCAACGGTCTATCCGATGAAGGCGATGAATATTTTGGATCGCGACGATCGCCTGGTTCGCTACTACGTTGCAAACATAAATCAACAACTTTTTCGTTCGACATGTTTTCAACGTCTCGCGTTTCAACGCGACGTGTACCCACTTCGTTGATTATTATTTAAATTGCCTAGAAAATTCGCGTATACGAATAGAACGGGTAAGTATTTCAGCAGGGCTGCTCGTTTCTATATCCGTGCGGATTTTTGAAAATTCAATTAACGCAGCATAAGGGGTTAACGCGTTTTCAGACTTTCGGCTAAGACCTTTTATCATTAACGAACGTATGTAGAAAACTGGAATCCTGTTCCCAAAGGAAAATTCCGCCTTGCTCGAGTGTTGAAGGCATTTTTGTCATTTTGTTAATTATGCATATCTAATCCACATCACTGTTCTCTAAACTACGACTAAGCGGACCAACGGTAGAAAAATAACGTTACCAATAAACGTCGCACAGTGGGCCAGGAGACCCCCAAAAACGCGCGTTTTACTTGAAAAAAACCTATCTCTGATTAAAATGGCAACATTGTATATGTGTTGCCCAACATTGGTGTTGTACGAAACGAGCAACCGAACCGTGTTTTTCATCCCCCTCCTCCTCCTAGCACCCTCACAAGTCGTCGACGTGCAGTCCACCAGTTTTGTTCCTTATACGTTCTGTAATTAGTGATTTATATTTCTGTTTGTAATTCATATTTTGGAAATGTTGAATAGCGCAAAATATTCAGAAAATTAAGTACTATTCAATCACGTATTTGGTTTTAAGTTGTTATTGCTTATAAGTTTATAATAAGTCGTTAAAGATGGCCATATTTTCGTGAAACTAAAAACTTAAATCAGAGCAAAACTTTTTCGGAAAATCAGGGAAAATGATAACTTCTGGTTGATATAGTGCTTTGAAGTATGCCGAACACGAATATCACTTTACTTTTTGCGGCAGCCTGCGGCAGCGTTTTGTACGGGCGATTTCCGCGCGAAATCACGATAAATTTTGATGTGTTTTACACAGTATGTTTGAAATTAACGTATTATATTATCCTACCTACACAACAACGCATACTTTGTAAGACCATGACAACGAGAAAGATGACGTCGACGAGAAAGATGATGAAGATGAGGAAGATGACGATTAACTACTATTTTGAAACTTGTTTTTTATTTTAGTTTAATTTAGCTCTTGTGCTTATTTTTTAAATACAAATTTGGTAATCTACAATGCGATAGCCCATAATGTCACTTCCAATCACCCCTCCCTTCCCCACCCCCTCATCTCACAATTTTTTGGTATTAAATTCGTAATCTACAAACTCGAAAACATTTATGTAATGATATATCGCATGATGCTATGGCCAAATTTCACTTCCAACAGGTCCCCCTGCCCCACCTCCTCACTCTACAATTTTTAGTATTATTAAGTTCGTAATCTACAACTTCGAAAACATGTATAATGACATATCACACGATACTATAGCCAAAATTTACTTTCAACCCCCTCCCCTAGCTACACTCCTCCCCACAATTTTTTTGGTACTAAATTCGTAATTTGCATCCTCGAAAACATATATAATGATATATCACACGATACTATAGTTAAAATTCACTTTTAACCCCCTCCCCCAGCCCCACCCCCCTCACCCAACAATTTTTTTAGTAATAAATTCGTAATCTATGAACTCAAAAACATAATATAAATTACTTTTCACTCCTTCATACATCTTATTGAATAAAACGCGCGTTTTAAGGGGTCTGCTGGCCCACTGTGCGTCGCCTGAATATGGGTAATTCTCTGAAAATGTCCATATTTCGATGTCTTTATTTTTCTGAAAAAAAAAGTTGATATTGGGAATTTTTTTGATTGGGATAGTGAGTATATGTGTCCTTGATGTCATTTATGCCATTCGGCTCAAGTCATGTCCCCCTGGGGGGTAGGGGGACTTTTTGAAATTTTATTACCCAAAACCTAAGAACTTCTTAGGCCGTGGCTGTTGATTCTCGATTTTGTGGCTTATTGTAACTCAGACGTAAGACGTCCTAGGAACTTGAAACAAAAGGGATATCGAAGATTAGTAAGTACATATAATATTCACCTATTCAATTTTCTCTTAAACTGACTGTTAGGAGCTCCTTAGTAAATTTTTGGCGAATTCTCTCAGGTCGTGGCTGGTTGGTTTTAATCTTGAGCCGTGGCGAAGTGTCTTTTTATGACCATGGCCTAAGAACTAGTGTCTTTTTTCGAGAGACAGCCATTAACACCTAAATTAATAACATCTTTGTTAGTGTATCCCCATTAAAATTGATTTAGAATGGCAAAAAGACACTAATTCCTAGGCCGTGGTCGTAAAAAAAAACACTTCGCCACGGCCTAAGATGAAAACCAACCAGCCACGGCCTAAGAGAATTCGCCAAAAATTTATTAAGGAGCTTCTAACAGTTAATTTAAGAGAATATTGAATAGGTGAATATTATATGTACTTACTAATCTTCGATATCCCTTTTGTTCCAGGTTCCTAGGACATTTGATGGCTGAGTTAGAATAAGCCACGGCCTAATACCACAAAAACCGGGAATCAACAATTTTTACGAATTTTGCTTTCCGACTGTGATAAATAAATGACATTTCACATTTCGAATGCTGGCAGTGTATTCTCATGATGTCAAGGAAGCATTGTAACCGCAAAGAAAAACGAATTATAAAATCATTGCCGCAGGAGAAGCAAACAAAAAACGCCACGGCCTAGGAGTGTATAAACCATTTACAGGTCTTTGAACCTTCCTGGAGGTCAAGCAGGGAAACTTTGGACATCATTTTGAGCGTTAACATACACACTCAACTATCCTGAGCAACTTTGCTAAGTTTTTCCTCAAAAAAATATTAATTTAATATCATTTATGTGACATTGAAAATTCAAAACGTGACCATTTACATGCCACGGCCTAAGAACTTTTGACCTTTGGGTTGAAAAAAACCCCATTTAGGGGGTGGGTGGAGGACAATTTCAATCGATGGGAAAGTTAGAGGAGATACTCATATAAATAAAAAAAAAAAAATTCAATTGTAGCGTAATTCTTCAAAAAAAACATCGATTACAGAAATATGGACATTTTCAGAGAATTACCCATGTTCGCCATAACAGAGTATTAAGGTACTTAGTTGTAATAAAACCAGTAAATGACATCGCGGATGCTGATAGCAAATAAATTAATATAATTATTCAGCTTGCATTATTCATTTATTTTATTTTACAAATATTTGAGTGCCTTCTTCACAGTCACTCCGGCCAATTAACAATAGTCTACTTTAAACCTGTATAACACAATTTATTTTTTTATTTTACATATTATTAATAAAAAACCTGATTTAAGGACTACTTTGATGCAGTGTTATTATAATTTTATAATATGTTTATTTATATTAATATTGAAAAAAAATTAAAATTAAATTATTTTTTTTATATTAATTCATTTTTCAATACCTACACTTATAAACTAAAGGTACTCGTGTACATAATTTATGCATAAGAGCCAGATAACAATTTTCTCAAATAATTAGTTCAAAGAAGCGCAACTGAACAATACACACATTATGTATATTCATTTTTTTTATTTCATGTAAGTTCCAAGAGTAGACTCAAACAATTCCGAATAGTCAATTCCGTCTTCGATATTACTGCAGATAAATTCCCAATTGTCAACTCCGAGAAATAAAGACTTTTATTTATTTGCTGAGTCATCGCCACATCCACTTCATTCATTTTCGACACTCACGGATTTTTCAAAAAGGCCCATGTGGTAATCTCGTTTGATGATTTTCAACTGGAAGTCTATATTTCTTATTTCGAACAACTGTTGTCATCGATTTGAAATTTCAGTTCAGCTGTACATAGCCTAGGGCATCAGCTCAAACGTAGCGTTCCGTTTCTGTTAAGCCTAATGGCCTTAATGTGCAACATTAGTCGTAAATCTCGGTCGTGACGTTGCAGCTAATCTGATTACTTCTACTTTACTAAACTCTGGAAGCGGCTCAATCGTAGTACAGAACGCGCCGTTTTATAACATCCTCCATACCTTCTAATACCAGAAGATACACAAGTTGAAAACCTAATCTGAGTGCTAATTTCCAAATATATTATCAACTAGAAAACAACATAGCTAGATTTACTTCTTTTATTCGCATCTTGAGCGTGAAATTCTACACCACACCCAATTACTTGGACACTTCTTCACACATGGCCTAGTTGCTCCTTACTCCTTAGTCATAAGACGATGGATTGGTGCGCCACTCAAAATACGCCGTTAGCGAACCTCTACAATCAATATTTTGACTTGTTTGATAAAAATATCACCTTTGGGGCGGCATTGATGACGAAGCTGAGAACGAGAACGGTTGCTAATACCCGATATTTGAAAAGTAATAAAGAAACTTTCGATGGTAATCGTTGACAATATGTTGCCTTCAGTCGACGTAACTTTTATATCACGATTTTTTACTCTACATTTGTAACGAATGGCGCGATACGACCGATACTACCGCTAAGAGGGTATCGTTGGTTATAATTTATCCGTTTCCACAGATTTAAAAACTTGTCTTTTATAAGTTAGACATACGGATTTTTAAGACTTTTTCGTTTCTTTTTTTTTTTTTCGCTTCGACGCCTTCCCATTCCGCCGTAAGATCGTTTCGATTTCTAATTTAAACGTCGTCGATTTTAGGATATTTTTCGTTTTTCAACCAACCGAACGCGATATGCCATTAATTCTGCACAGTATGGATGACATTTTTTAATACGACGCGACTTCTTAATGTTTCAATCGTGCTCCACAAAAATCCGATCTGTCGCAAAAAATCTTCGTCTAATTTTCGCTTTCGTCGGCGTGTTTTTTCCTCCCTATTTTTATAAAAGCGAACTTATCTTAGATACGAGAAACTGAAGTTTTAAATACACGCTGATGAGAACTAAATCGCTCAAAATATTTTATCACAGATTGCTCGAATATTTCTGACAAATACTTATTACTTACTCGGATTTGTTTTCATGATACTCCATTTAAATTGGGTTTTACACTGAACTATGAACGTAATTGTATAAACTGAACGTAATGATCATAATAATTACATTATTTTCAACTTCTACATGAATCCATGAACGCAGCCTGACAACAGGAAGCGTTGGGAATGTAGATGATTCCTGCTTTACTCGCATTAATTATTTTTCCTAGATTATACAATAATAATTTTTATGTAACTTATGGTAACTTCTAATGTTTTTGTTAATTGTTGATAACATTTCAAAGGCAGTTCATCGATCAAGTTTTGCTCTCGCTTAAAAAAAAAAAATATTTTGCGGTTTCCTTGTTTCCCTCCAAGAACCTAATGGCTTTTAAAATATAACTCAAAAGAATACAAGATTCAGTACATTGAAAATAAAACAGCAACAAAAAGAAAGAGGAAAAAAATACAATCAAAATGATAATTTGAATGCTTTTAAAGTTATATCGTTGATTTTCAACAATTCTGAAATATTTTTTTTCGGTAATATAACTCTGAAAAGTTACCAAAGGGCATTTTACTGCGCTCTTGCGCATGCTTTTCCCATTACGTAATGATTTTAGAACTTTTTTCAATTTCTATCTAATATTTTTGCAACATTCAATCAACATGTAGTAGCAGCGCTGTGCAGAAGAAATCCGGACCCAGGACAAAAGGAAAAGTCATAAGAGTAAAAAAAAAAGGTGTGGACTCGTGAAGGTAAAAACAGAGTTTTGGCGCCGATGCGTCAAGTCGCGAACCCTCGTGGGCCCTGAAAAAAAACTCGGGCCCCGGGAAACACTCCTTTTTCTCTCCCACTGCTCAAGCTTGCGTAGTAGGTTGGATGGAAAAAAATAAATTATATCCTAGAAATTTGTCTCAATGAAAAAATCAAATATCGAAGAAACTCATAATATGTATAACCCAATCGACAGATAGCACGAGCTAATATTTTTCAACTTTAATCAATTTTCAAAGAATTCTTGATTCAGCTACGAGTACAAATTTTTTATTTTTTCATGATTTATAATTTTTAATAATGTTTTTTTCGTGATTTTTCAAATTTGATCGCTTACATTCTCCTATTATTTTTCAATCTTTCGTCAGTTCTGATTAATGGTGGTGAAAGTAAAACAAAATTTGTAGCAGTCAAGTACATATACAGGATGCAATTCCAGAAGAATCCACAACCCAGTAAAAAATGTAGACAACACTTTATCTATTTCCAAAAGAAAACCGAATACTTCATAAGATCCAACTTCATCAAATGAAAAGATGGAATTTTTGTAATCTCACGCAGGCTGTTCCACCTCTATGGGACCGCCTTCATACCACGTGTAGGACAACTTGTATGATACTCGTGTATGATGGTTTGATTGCACTCTACTTCCTGAAGAGAAGAGATAAAATTTCGAAAAATGTTGTTTCCACTTTTTTTTTTTTTAATGGTTAATTTAAGTGGCGTCTGTAACTACTGTAGTGCGTAAAATCGCCTAAATAAGGAGATAGGTACCTACTTATTTTCATTTAGGCTGTGTATGAGTGGGCGGTGGAATTATCATGAATATCTGATAAGAAACGAGATGTGGCAGCATAAGCGGACAGCAAAAAGTTTCTATAGTCAGTCGTTACTCTATATCATATTGATACAACATTGACGTTTAATTTCGCTCTTTTTCTTATATGAATCGTATTATTGCATTTTTTCAATTGATTTTTACTTGTCGATTTTTCATTTCATTATGCACTTATGATATGTATTAGTCATATCTTTTTTATATAAGATTTATTTGAATTTAATTTAATTTGATTTTCTTTTTGTTTGATGCTTTCAACAATGGCTAAACTTATACCACACTCATCTTGAAAAAATTGAAGTAACTTTTTAAATCGTTGATCGTGAAATTTGTCAAAATTTCAATTTGAAGTACTATACTTCATGAAATTTTTTTTTTATCACTTGGAAGAATTAAATTGCCTTTGCGGAGTTTTGTTTTGTAAGGAGTTACAACTACCTCCATCCTGTTTGCCGCCAATTCGCACCATTGAAAATCACCAATTTAAACTCTCAATTTAATGGATCTTGAAGTAAAAAAAAAAAGAAAGAAAAGGATACAACCCGGATTAATCATAATCGTCGCATGAAGATAGTTAATACGCAAATCTACATAATTGCCTACCAGCATACCAACGTTCATCTTAAAAAAAAAAAAAAAAATTGTTGTTTTTATTATTTATTTTTTTTCTCTGTTTTTCGTGGCTAATATATATTTTTCTTTTGTTACATAAAATTTCATAATTACATCGTCTCAATGTGAGCTGCAACCCGAAGAACGCGTTCTACGGAGCTGTAGAGACAAACATGGTAATGTTAATTTTTCTTGTTGTTCAAAATTTCAAACAAACAGGTACGTGATATTTTAATCATATTTTTACACCTATATCTTATGAATATCTGGAAGAATCATAACATTTTTTGTTTTCTTCTTTTTTTTTTTTTTGATTATTGTTTCCTTTGCATGCCTTTTTAAACCAATAAAAAAAGAAAGTTTTTCTACGGTGTGTATGCCGTACTTGATATTTGCGTTTTATTTTGGTAACACATTAATGAACCTGAAATTACGTATTTAAACCTAAATAAATTAAAAAAAAAAAAAAAACAGCGTTGATTGAGATAAAATTTGTGTCTCATTAAATCTTCTATAAAATCGGTTAATCGACAAGATTTGGCATCCCTGGTATTATTATACTCGTAACATATCCATGTAATTATTAGTGCAATTTTATTGTTGCCGCGATTGTACGCGCTGCACTACTATTGGTTTTTTACGCCACTATCCGGGAGGAATGTTAGATTCTGTGGAAGAGATGGGAGCGCTTGAGGAATTGAAGGATATTGTGGATTAGGTTTGGGTCGTCTGTTATAGGAACAGAAGTATTGCTTATGTTTGAGGATTGGCGGAGATTACTGAAGGTTTGGCATTCATGGAGAATATGGCTGATTGTTAACGAGGAGGTTTGGCAGAAGGTACAAAGAGGGGTCTCTCGAATACCTTCGAATAGGTATTGGTGGGTAAGGCGGGTGTGTCCTATGCGGATGCGGGTAATTACGACTTCCTCTCGTCTATCAAGTTGGGAGAGATGCTTCCAAGGAGAGACAGATTTTTTGTATGAAAATAATTTGGTATTACTTAAGTTCCATTGAGATTGCCAGATAGATTCGGTTATTTGTGTTACGAGCAATTTTATATCTTGAGGGATTATAGAGAGGATTGGAGATGGGGTGGTTGCATATCTGGCTATATGGTCAACTGTTTCGTTTCCTTGAATACCCACGTGGCTAGGAGCGTAGACGAAAATGATTTCTACATTATTAAAAGACGGTGATAACTAATTTCAAAATTTTTTACCACCATTCAAAAGAGATGAAAATACTTAAAATTTTAATTATTCCAATAATTAATTAATAAGCATTTTTTCTTGTTAAAAATATTTTAAACTGTGGTTTATCACACTTACAATATTGTATTCAAGAAACGTAATTTCAACACCTCTGAAAAACTCAATTTTAAATTTTCTGCCTGATTATTTGCTTGCTATGCAACACCACTAAGCATGAAGTCCCGCTTTAACTATCAAAAGCCAACAAATTCGTTTACCTAGATGTCCTACATTTAAAACAACATATTAAATTGTCTCCTTTCGTTACGATAGCTTCGATTTCACTAATTTAAAATACCACACTGCTCCTTTTCCACTACTCCTCATTATTTTCCCATTGTTTTCCTTATTTCTTTCACCTAACGCCTTAAATGTCACCAAATCATTTAAATTTTAAATATAAAATTTGTTTCGCATTTTTCAAGCTGAAATTTTCGTATATGGCAACATAGGTGCTTGAACAGTATGATTTGCATTTATTATGCTCTACGCTTGCGTTCAGTGATTATTGATTAATTAATTCAGTAGTTGTCGTTTCACTTTTATTCTTACTCATTCCAACATTCAGATAAAAATTATCAGCTAATTTACCTAACTTCATCTTCAACTAACTTGAAAAGATTCGATTACGAATTTTTGTTGAAAACATCATACTCGTTTTGAAATATTTGTGATTCACTTTCCACTAATTGCTCCGATTTTCAAACCGAAGACCCTTCGACTAATCGATTAAAAATAAGTCTCAATTTTATAACTTAATGCCCGACAGCATTCGATTTGATATCACTAAAATTGATTACAAGTTCGAGTTATTTAATTCTCTCAAACTACACAAAATCTTTACCATAATTTGACAAATGACTCGAACAACTATATAATGTTGAACTTGTTTTCGGGCGTACCTATAAAATTCAAAACAACAACAAAACAATGCATTAAAGCTTTTAGGCAAGCGGTATGTGACCATTCAAAGTACTCTTCATTCGAAAAATGCTCCTTAAAAGACGGCCAATTGCCGTTGAAAAGTTTAAAACCGCAGTATAAAAAATTTGTTTGGTTCAGTGACACGGAAAATTAAATGAACGTATATTACCCGTCAGCTTTAAACGTTGGTACCGCCGACGGACGTAACGTTTAGCCATAACGTATAGGTGTACCACTTCTACAGTATCATTGGACGGAAAGGCAAGTCGAAGAGGGAAAAAACTTTCTCCGTAATGACTATACGAGAATGAAATGGTATTAATAAATCCACCGTGTGTCGAGGTTTCGCTCATATAATTCCTTTTCTTTTTAACGTACTTCCAGCCACCGCAACTTGAGAAATATCTCACGAGTATATCGCCCCCTTTTTCGAATTCTATTATAATACCAGTATTACATATTATCAAAAGTTACGTTTAATAATCTCGCCAACCAACGACTACACACAAGTCTCGACGAACGATGTCGCACAGGCAATGCGAGTCTAAGATATTCACGACGAGCGAATAACTAGAAATTCAGATCGAGACCGTCCAAAGGTACAAAACTCGTTCACTGATGCGGTGATAACGGACTACTTGGCCATGCAAGTTGCCAAACACGAATTCAATCTTTTCCGTTCCAACGCTTTGGACGAATTAACCTTATACTCGTCCGGTTGCTGGGTATTGCATTATAAATTAACCCTAGTGCCGCTAACCCGGCAAACTTTTCCTTCGGTATGACGCGCCGCTAAATTTGCGTCCGAAATTAAAACCCAAATGTCAACCATTTAAACGTTTGCAATAAATATAAATTATGCGTAAACTCGAAACATCTGCCAACGGTGGCCGCAACGTTCGCCTAAATGCAAATAATCTGTAATAATTAAAAAAAAAAGCCAACACATCATTTTTTCCTTCCAGTCGGCCTTAGGTACTCTGTCTTTGCGAAGTCGACAACACATAGCATACAGAAAAGCACACTAAAGGTTAAAGTGGATACCGACAATTACGCTAAACGTGAAAAGTAATAAATTACCGAGTCACTTGGTAGCGACGACTGCGACCTAGCATGCCGAATCGGTACACCAGTTCAAGTATGCGCCGCGTTGTTTATATCCTTTGCGAAGCGTTCGGTATTTTGCGCCTCTCGACAAGAGAGAGAAAAAAAGCGAAAAAGCAAAGACCTTTTTTCGGCTATATCGAAGTCGTAAACGAAACCATGCCCTCATTGCGTGATAACAGACTACGACAAGCGTGATGACGTTAATTGCCCAAAGGATACGCCGATTCTCGCATTCGTATTAGCCTGACAAAGCGTTAAGCAAGAAATTGCCCTTCCAAATCGAATTAATTCCCCTTCGTCGGCCTCCGATAAAGCGTGAAAATATTAAACACAACTTGTACACATCGTCTCGCATTTCGCTACATATTCGACGGCTCTCCATAACTATATGCAACCTTCCAACTTAATCAACGCAGACAAACGAGGAATTCGGACGACGCGACGCGACGATCGAAAATATTTCCCTTTTGCCCTTACTTTTCATTCGAGTTTCGACCATCTTGTCAAATTCTATTCCATTTTACGTCGAACCAGACTCCCTGTACGAGTGATATTTCAATTCTGCGCGCCCTTCGTCTGCCTACATAAGCGGGGAATTTTCATTTCATATTTGTAAACTTTTTGTACGCGTAAGATAATTTCATTTTCTGACGTCCGCATCATTTCCTCGTACTCTATTCCTTTCCAGTTCCTCGCTGTTTTTTCCTCATTCTTCGCCGATTCTTATTAAGCTCGTCTTAAAATTCGTTCCAATGTGTTTGCGAAAGTTTACCAGCGTGCCGACGAATTTACTCGTCGACTTTTTCCTACATTATTGTGTAGCTGAAGGCCTACTTTACGCCCGTATACATAAACTTTTCCCAGTGCGAATATAAGTTAAGCTTTATGATAGATTTATATTACCTAGATATGCGTGTGGATTATCGCGTTGTAAGTAGATGTATAATGCTATAAAAGGAAAGATTTAATTCTATAGAGGAGAAAAAAATCTATATACATTATCAAGCCATACAACATTGACCTTGGACAAGGTTGAAAGTCAAGAGATTTTACGTACAACAGTTTCTCGACGAATAAATGGGACGGTTAGAGACAACGTAAATTATTTTCAAAAACAGATAAAATTTCTAAAAATACTCCTAAACGATATTTTCAGAGGCTCGTAACGGTCGATTTCATTCTACAACATCTCGTTCATTTTCAATTCGTATTTCCAATTTCAAGTGGAATTTTCTGATTCATTCCTTCATTTACGTATTTCATTTTTTAATTGCCAATTTAGATTCAAAAGCATATATTGAAAACGTCGATAGAAGAATAGGTAATATGTAATGTCTAAAATAAAAAAGTGTAACGCTAGCCTTTGAAATATTTTTGCAGATTCTATTCATCTAGCGAGTACTCTTAAAGAATTGTTGGATGGTGACAAAATAAGGTATCTTCTAAAATGATCTGAATAAACTGCGACAGAAATATAAGAATTTGAAACTTGATAGCGATGTAAAGAGTTTCATTTAAAATTTCTCAACGATAGATCACCTACATAAACCTTTGCTCACTTGGGTTCAAGTTATTTCATATACGATTTATTTTATAATTATCGTAAAATATTTTTCGATACAGTTTTTTTTTTTTTTTTTTTGGTGGCGTTTTTAACTGCCTTGGGATAGTTAAATTTTAAATAGAAGGCCGCATCGTTGTAAAAGAGTCAAAATGTTATGGATATTTTGTGGGTTGTCGGTTATTTCTTGTTTGATTTTTAGTGATTTTCGAATGTCGTTCAATTTTGGACACAGAAAGAGAAGGTGATTGACAGTGGTATTTTGTTGATGACATAGGTTGCAGATTAGTGGTGGGAGCTTTTCGAAAAGGTAACTATGTGTGAGCCTAGTGTGACCAAGTCGTAGTCTGGTGATTGTTATTTCGCTTTTCCGATCTAAATGGTCGAGGTGTTTCCATGCTGTAACTGATTTTTTATGGGTGAAGAGTTTGGATGTGTTTTGGTAGGACCATTCTGATTGCCATTTTTGGGTGGTAATTAATGTGAAGCAAGATTTGAGGTCTGTGGGGGTAAAAATTTGAATGGGAGAAGTATTACTAGCGGTTTTTGCGAGGTGGTCGACTTCGTCGTTACCTTCAAGTTTTACATGGCTGGGAATATATATCATTTCGATTGTATTTCCTGCTTGAATAAGGGAGTGTATTAAGTTTTGAATTTGGTAAATTAAGGAGTTTTCTGAAAAGGAGTTTTGTAAAGCCTGCAAAGAACTGAGGGAATCGGATAGAATGAGGATACTTTTTACTTGAAGGGTAGTAATTTGTTGGATACTTCTCAAACAGTGGAAAATTGCGGTGAGTTCTGCTGTAAAAATTGATATGACATTATTGATTTTGAAGTTGTATGAATCGTTTTGATTGATTGATTGATTAATTAATTAATTCCAAAGTGTGAATCTTCGAGTTTTCTATTTTTCTTGAGTGAAGCCTGAAAAAAATATTTTGAAATAATTTTTCAGGAAAAAATCTCGCTTTGTATATTAAAGTAGTTGGCACGGACGTAGGTGCACGTTCTCAAAAATTTGAAACATTCTGAAATTTTTTCTTTCAAAATGAAAAGAGATAAAAAAATTACCCATATTTACTCGTCTTCTTTTCCAGAACGTGACTTTTACACCATGTAAGAATAAGGTAGCAGATTAGTCTTGGACACAAATCCATAAATTCGGCGCTGATCGTTAATTAATAAAAGAAGAAGCCCCCTATACACCACTTTTCCATTCATCTCGAGCACATACCTCCAACGTACTTCTTTTACAACGATGCCAATGCTCGCAAAAAATGATCACCATTAAAAAATTTTTTACTATTTCGGCGAGAAAAGCTTTTAACCGCGAACCTAGCGCTTACACTTTTTTCAATACGGCGCCGACGACGTTTTTGTATCCATTTACAGCTTCTTTCATAAACCAAAGTCATATTCGGTTTTTATAAGGTTTTATTTATTATTCGGTTCGCCACGTCGCCGTGAAACAGGAACGCAAGACGCAACCCACTGTGGCTTTTGGGGTTAACTTTTCTTCAAAATTCTGTTTTCGCGTTAAATGATAAATGTTTGGCTGTCCCGTGCAAAATTCCACGCTATTTATTGTATCTGTGGTGGCGCTTTCCACTAAAACGACAACGTTTTGTATACATACGTACACTCGAGCAGGTACGTCACAAAAACATTTCACCTCCTGAATGTGATCACAGTAAGTGCATCATATTTAAGTCATTCTTCACGGAAAACATTTTGCTTAGAAATAACAAAAAGTCATCGACGAATCGACCACAAATAATGAAAAACATAAACTTGCCATGGCATATTGCTTGTAAAATGTACATTTTCTTCGAAACCCCAACTAAAAATGCGCAAGCGACAAGAAAAGAAATATAAAAAATAAAAATAAAAATATGGTAAAATATGTCTGTGAAAGAAAAACAAATTCTAAAAAAATTTGAAGAGAGTAAAATGAAGCCTGGATGCACTGAACAATGTCTAAAGCGCACTACGAAGTTTTCTGAAAATGAAAGGAAAGGTTTATTTGAAGTGTTCTAATCACTAGATGAAATTTTTTATTACAGAGATGGTTTTTAGGGAATTCGGTGGAAATTATTAGGCCTAAATATCAAGCGTTGGCACAAGTAAACCACGGAAAAATATAACTACTTACTCATTCTATTAAAAAAATATGGTAATAACAAAATCAAAGTTTGCAAATAATTTTCAAAATATTCTCAAAATGAATAACTATCCGATAAGAGAAAAAACGAATCAAATAGCTGCAACTTTACTTGAACTAGTTCTGTGGTGGCAAACGTACTTCAGTCATATCAAATGTACAATCTTTCGCGAAATTTTTATCAAAGATTTCAATTTCTCATTTTTCAAAATACAAGTGATTATGAAGAAAAGTAAAATAAGGATATTATGGCTGTATATTTATGCGCATTTGACCGATATAACATCAAATTCATAATCCAAAAATACCCGATTGAAGGTCATTCTCAAACTGAAGGAATACTGCTAACTGAATGTCAAGTACGAAATTTTCATTAACATTCAAAATTCCAAATTTATGCGATCCTTCTCAATAATCTTATTTGCTTTTTCTACAGATTAACAACCAGTTAAAAGATGGACCAATTTTTACACCTGAGGACTTTGTTTTAGCTTCTAGAGCGGCGAGAAAGTATAGAAATTCATACTGTTGGGAAAATAATTTTCCCCTCTCCGCTCCTTACTAGAACTATGTACCTGTCCTTTCCATATGATAGTCTTGGAGTTTTTTTCTTCGACCGATTTGTTCATTTATTAATTAATAAACGTTCGTTGAGACAGCACGCTCCTTTTTATTGATTCCAACACATACACTCTAAACAAGTTTACTTTTCAAAATTTCATTGTAATAAAAGACTGTCCAATCAATGAAGATTTTGGAGGTAAAAATAATAAAAATGAAAGTTCCATAATTTTATCAGCATCTTTACAGTTCATTATAAAATTTAGGTATAGTTGAAGAAAATTAATTAGGCCGAACTTAAGTTATGCCAGTATTTTTAGATTTTAGTATAAGTAATTCTACTTAAAATTCAATTACAATTTTGTACATTTTTAATAAAAATAAAAATTTAATTTAAAAAAAGTAGCAAAAATATTTCATCATCGTTAAGGAAAAAAATATTCGTGAAATTTCCAGACGAAGAAATAATACATTCAAAGCTAGTGAAAATTTCACAATATTAGAATACTGCGATCCATTATTACTGGCTGTACTGGCACAGAAAATTTTCAAAAATTTCTTCCCAATACACTACTAGAGGTTGAAGAAAGAATTGGTTAAATTATCAAGCCAAATAATAACTGATGCAGGAAAGTTATGGAATCACTAAAAAGTAAAATACAAGTAACAACTTTAAAAGAAGCACCTACCCTATAATTATTCGTGAAAATTTTATGAAGTAGCCAAGTTGGTAACATTCCATAAGTACATTACAATAAATATGTATTAAATTTTACAAAACTCATCAAATATTTACTCACACAATACGAGGAATCGGTTGAGAGAAGTAAGCTCAACATTCATAAATAAGTGTAAAGGTGACTTGTTCACTCAGAAGTGCTTGTGCTTTTATCATATAGTATAGAATTTCTCACAACTATAACCGAAGTCCGTATGCAGTTCGTTTCTAAATAAGTAAGAGTGAATGTGAGATTTACTCATTTCTGAATCACTTGTACGGATCTGTGGATTTTACAAAAGACAAGTCATGGATAACAAAAAAATATTGAATCTTTTCTTTCATATGGATCATTTTCAAGATAAAAAACTCATCACCAAACGTTTTTATTTGTTATATACTTTGATGGCAGGAATCTGCTATGAAAGTTACGTGCGTCAATGGTTCAGGTATTTCACACAAATATATCTCATTGTTTCCATACTTTATGTTGAAACCAGCTGTTTAATAACACTTTCACAACTGGGAACCACGGATTTAACCGCAACATTATACTGTGCCACAATATCATGCGTTTTTCTTGTCGCAGTAATAACATTTCTCATAGGTTATTATTGGCGCAAAAGTATACATAGTTTCTTGGAGTCTGTTGACAGATATTCCGGATTGTATGAAGATTATAATGTAGGAAAAAGCGTAATAATAGATTACGAAAAGTATCTCAAATTTCCATATATGCTTTTTCCCATTTTATTTTGTTTAACCGTCGTTTTCTCTAGATTTATTGCATGTTTATTAACGACAGAAGATTCATCAAATATAAATCCTCTAATTAATTACTACTATCCAATAGCATTTCCAAAATATGTAAACTGGTCAGAGTACGTTCTAATTTACCTTTTACAATCGTTCTTCATAGTGCCAGCTTTCACCGTATTTCAATTACTTCTTTAATTTCAATATATTTTAAAAATCAAGCAGCATCTTTGACGATCGAAATGAAATTAACGTCAAATTCAATCACAAAGTCGTTAGATCAATTTTATAAACGTGAAATGGTGATATTAGACACTCAAACCTCTAAGGGACATAAACGTAACATATTCCGCAAGATATCGAACGAACGTAAATTATGTTACGCAAAACTCCATAATCATACCAAGGAGTGCATCAAACGTCATCAGAAACTAATATTGTATGTTTTTATTTCAAGTATTACGTATATGATAGAAAGTAAAGGAGAAATACATATGAAAAAAACCATTACGTATAGGTTATGTAACATTTATCTACAGGCAAATGAATTTGGTTAACGGATTTTTGGTAGCAGTTTCAAGCCTATATGTGGTGGAACATACTGTCGGGCTTGTGTCTGTTTATTATGGCACTTTTATGGTTTGTAAATAATATTAAGCTTTTAAGTTTCCATTCATAAATACGCCTTGTCGACAATACGTTTATCACCATTTTTTTTCCTTCCCATTTTAGACTATTACTGGTGCATTTAGAATTGAAATTGTTTTTTTCATTCCATTTAACGTGGTTTTCATCTTAATATACTGTATTAATGGCCATTTATACAATAACATGGTAAGTAAAATTGAAAAAAAGTGTACCTATTCGCATGAATGTTCTGATTTACATATCCATGTCAGTAATATAATTAATCATTTTATTTGATTTTTTATAGACAGATGATATGGAAAAAGAAATCTATGGGATGCCATGGTACTATTTGCCTCCAAAACAACGTCAAATAATACTCAATTTTTTAAGCATTGTTCAGGTATCTCGCATCTTGAAATTTTTCAACATATATCCATTATTGTTGGAGTTGTATCCTCGAATTTTGCTAAAAATATTTGGTTACCTTCAAATCCTGCAGGTGGTGGAAAAGAAAGCACAAATATAAAATGCCTTACAACGTGTATATATCACATTAATATTTTGCTTATACAATATGTAGAAGAATGACGAAATAAAGTTAAAACGGATTTCTAATACACTTCTCGATGTGCGTAGGTTGATTGCTTTTTCTTCAATTATTTATATAAATATAATTAATTTTGTTTAAATTATAAATTTTAAAATAAGTTTAAATATTTTAATTTATATAATTATTTTTCATAGATTTAGTTCATTAATACTATTTTTTATAATTGGATTATTATATAAAAATCGAATATGTTTAGATCTTTTTTTGAACACAGTTATGACATCTGACGTTCATAATCATATAATATCTGAAAATTTCGTTTTCCAGCAATTGGTTCTCATGGTATCAAAGGTGGAACTAGAGGCGGGTTTGACAGGGTCAACCCCTTTCAAATAAAACTTCAGCCCATCCAATTTTTTTCAAAAAATTTTAAATTTTTTCTCACAAATAAAAAAAAAGGGTAGGTGTATTACAACTTGTAACAAGGTACCTATTTTACATTTATATCACTAAAAGTCATCAACCGACGCAACGTATGTTTAGAGTTGGAGAGGGTGGTGAAGGAGTTCCCCGCAAACCACAAAAAGTGCAGAATAATTTGATATTAATTTCAAGTTTCATAAATATGTACCTTTATTTAGGTTTTTATTTTATTTTATTTTTCAAAAATTCGTTTTATAAATAAATAAAAATTTTAAAAATGAATACTAATTTTTATTCAGGCATATTTGAAATTCTACACGTCGACTTCATTTTTCAATTACTAACCTCTCCCCCACCCCATTTTATTAAGCAAGTAGTATTCGCCACTAATAACTCGACCCTTTCTGAACTCTACCCTTCGGTGTCCACCTATAACATAATCCTGATTCCTTCACTGCATGGCACTGAAACATGGAACCTCCTCCTCGCAGTAGCATAATAATTATATTCTCTTTTTTTTGTATACTTAAATTTGAAGAACAAAAATTTTCTGGAGGTTGGGAAGAATTAAAGATTTGAAAGAAAATTAAGAATAACAAATATTTTCAAGCTTGCCACGTATGATGTTTGACAGGTCTCTAAAAACATAACATCTGAATTCCACTTCTAAAAAAAAAAAAAAAACCATCAACGTAAAATCGCTTAAATAAACTCATCGAGGCGAACAATCCCGCTGTGCCGTGAACTTTAAAGTCTCAAGTTGTATTAAATTTTCAATTTATTTCGCCAAGATTTTTCCTCTTTTTTTTTTACCCTCAAAGTATATTTGACGAAATTGAAACATTCTAAAATCGCAAAAGTGTCCTACTTCATCATGTTTAGTAATGTGTTGCGTTGATTCGAAGTAAGTTCGCCAGTTCAAATTTTAGAGCTTCGTTTTAGTAGATTAACGAGTAATTTAGCGCGCTCTTTTTATCACGTTGCCATGCCATAACTCGTCGGATATGCGTAAATTATATCATTTTTTTCATTTCTGTTCACTATAATTACGTTATTGCAAGATTGTTTTATTTTGATCAATCTAGTCCTTCAGACTGCGTGTTTCTGAATATTTTACCCTCGGATATTCTACACCTAATCAGTAGTCATCTACATTAGCTGATATTTCTTGAAAAAATCTACTTATTATTAAAGTATACATCAAATGAGGTACGTAAAGAATGGAAAGAAATTTATTTATATCAAATGCTCTCTAGGTGAAGCATGAATTATTTCGTAATGATATACATGATTTGCTTATGTTGATGCCAGAAGGATGGGAAATGCTGACACACCATTTGTAAAAGCGTTGTAAGATACGTTTTTCGCGCCAACAGTTTTTTCATCACTAGAATTCCATCATCATGTCCAATATTTACCAACGTATTCACTTCGCTCGAAATTGATCAACACGCAAAAAATTCCAAGTTGTATTCTTTTACGACAATTTCACATATCGGTAGGACCTAGCGCGAATACAGATTTGAAAAAGATATTAAACAAACGCTATACTATGTATTAATATCCCTTAATTGGCACACATGGGTGAATTTCACCCATCGGTAATACAACCTCGCTGCGCTCCGGCATAACCAGCTACTCATCCCTGTGCACCCTTCATAGTTGAACGTTGCCACAATTTCTTCAGTTTGGGAATCTGTGTTAGTTGCATACATCAATTTTTGAAGGGGCAGATTTACTTCTGAATTTTTATGTAAATTATTCATTGCATTTTTCAGGTCGCAAAAATTGAAAATAAAACCATGCTATGTTGTAGTTCGAACGATTTGCAAGAAAAAACATAGAAGAACAAATTGTCTATCTTCAATATTGAAGGAGCTAGAAATTTTCAAAAATTGTTCTATTCTATCCTATACATGCTGCCCCTTCAATTTTGATATTATGCAATTTTTTTTGTAATGAAATTCTGCATTTCAGCGAGCACAATAACATATCATATTTCAATTTCTTGAGTGACTCAGCACAATTTTTATTTTCTAATTTAAATTACTTTTATGTGCGCCATTAGAGGGATATGATACTTCTTTGCTAGAGCGAAGTGTATCGCACACCGTGTGCACCGAGCAATCATTTACTACAGTAACGCGTATGCATAAGGCATAGACGCTTCATCGTTATTACTTATTAGTACATAGATTTCACCTTGATCAAAAAAAGTCTATATATCTTAATGGAAAGTACTAGATCGTTGCATTTGAAGTCCCCACTCCCCGACTCCTCCTTCCCAAATGAGATAGTAGCTTAGTTTTTCATTAAGAACTCGGCTAAAAAAATGCTACAACTTCTAAGGCTTTCTCATTTTTCCAGGAGTGATGCAGAGTGAAGAGGGAAGATGGAAAAAATGCGCATAAAAAGCAAAACAGATTATATGATTACATCTTTCTATCTTTTTAACAACGCGGCGCGATTCGTTTTATAATGCGAAATAGCGGCCTGAAAAATAAAAGCTCTTTATGTCCTTCTAAGTATTATTCGAGGATTACACGGGGCGATAGTAGGGCAGCGAAAGCAAAACAAAAAGAAAGTTTACTCGCTTCACTAGTTGCCAGACTTTTGTAATATAAACGTTGCCCGCGCTCGTCTCGAGTGTACTGAAATCCCTCTAAGACAAAGAATAACCCTTTGCGACGACGCTGAATAATGCACCGCACAAGTGCTTTGTGTTTTCATAACTCATGTAACCGGATTAATATTAAATTTTCAGCTACTGTCTCTCGCTCTTTCATTTTCTACGGCGGTAATGTCAGATATGGCGATAATCTTTTAAAAGGATTATTGGACGTTGCGGCCATTACGCATATACGCATGCCAGTCTCTAGAGCCCCTATTTTTGAAAAAGAATTGACCAAATTGTACGGAGATTCCTCCCTACCCCCCTACCCCTAATAATTCACTCGTACGACGAAAACACTTATATTACATTGAAAACTCTAGATAGGCGAATAGGCCGAATAAAAAACTGGCACTAAGTTACGCACACGGCACGCTTCATCGCGCCCATTAAAGTCTAAATTACCAAATACTCGAGCGCGCATCCTTCCGAACTGCGCGAATTATTGGAAAATACGAAGCGTAACTTTACTTTTTAATTAATCTAAAAAACACGCCGGCAACAACAATTAAATAACGTAAGCGTATACGCATTAATATAACGCTAGACTACCTAATATCTACGTATCTCGTACCTCTGGCAACGGCGAAAGGGTTCGTTCTATAATAGCATTCCGGGATTAGCCACTTTTTGTAAAACCTTGTTCGTTCGGTCGACCCGTAATTTAAACGTACTCCGGTGAAAGTTGCGGCCGCGCGGTTTTTCATCAACTCTTTCGCGTACTTCTTTCCCGGTGGCTCGTAATTAAACATTATTCGCGCCTCTTTTTCAAATGTCCACGTCGCTTTGTAATATGACGACGACAATCACGTATCGTAAATTATACGTATCATCAACACGAACAGTCATTGGTAAACGAGCCCGACAACGTCGCTATTAAAACCTACTCCGATATATTTATGTTCGGTAATTTTTTTTTTTTTTTTAATTAAACGGTTACGAGTTATACGTACTATGAAAAATATCTTCGTTATTATAGCGCATACTGGTACGACCATCGTTTAAATGTAAATATATATGTGGAGCCCGCGTGTCACCATCATTGCACCTGTAAATGGTGTGCTCTCGCTGTTATTAAACGAGAACTCGATTTTGCCTATCTAATAACTCTCCAAGTTTCACATACGAGTACGCACCTATCTACCCGTGTGCTATATAATATACACGTCGAGTATTAGGTATGCAGTATACGTATTTCATGGGAGCTTTGTTTCAATGGCACGAGTACTTATCGTTTCGGTTATTACGCTCCATACGTATAGACACAATTCAAATCTACAATACTTATTCGATGGCTTTTCACGAGTACTATCGTTTCATGCTCATAATTTCAAGGTAACGAATTTTCCCAAGATGCGTTCACTTCAGTGCTAAGACTCCATGAGTTTGGCATGATCAGGTGTGTGTGTGGGTGTGTGTGTGGCATACCTATACGACTGAAAATACTTAATTTTTTCTTATTTTAGAATTGGAGACATAAACATCAATACTCATGTGGCGTCGTTGTCCCATAAACTGAGCTTTTCCTTATGACCTAACTTATTAAACGTAGTCTTTGTTAGGTAATAGGTGCTAGAACCAAAGATGCAGTCTGGGGTGAGGATAGAGGGAGTCCCCCCTGGACCTCTGAAAAGTTGAGCAGTAGGATATTTCTGCCCATAAGTCAGAAAAATGATAGCGTTGGGCAACTATCGACATTTTCCGACTACTAATGGTACGCCTATCAGTACATTTTATGCACAATCGATATTTTAAAACATCGAACTAAAAACTATCAAAAAACTATAGACTTCCCAGCCAACCATTTGAAATTTTGAAATGTTTTGAAGGATACAACCTACAAGCCTACAAGAGCACGACTAAGCAGTTTGGAAAAAATTTATTGAATGAAGTCTCATATTATTTAGTTGCAATACCCACTCCATACGTAAATTCTATTCCATTAAAACGATTTTTTTGTCTTTCCGGATATATCTACCGCGACAAACCAAAGAATTGAATAACACCAAAAAATGATCAATGGTATAATGTTAAATTCTGATATTGATTTCGTTTAAATTTCCTATTTCTCTTCTTTTTTTATCTTGATTGTTTGGTACCAATTTTTTCAATAGAAATTATTTATAATTTGAGAATCAAAAAAAAAAAATCATAAAAAAAAATTCTTTGTTCATAAAATGTTTTTTTTCTCTACTACAATACTGAATTAAAATCGTAAAATTGATGATAATAATTTTTATTCAACTCACGTACGTAATGCAATCATTATTCAAACACTTTCACACGCATAACATAGGGTCTTATTGGCGACTTATTTAAGAGGGAATAATGACTTTTTATAAGGGAATAACGGCCTGCATAGGGAATAATGAGATTATTATGAGTAACAACAACGTGTACAGTCTGCGAGATGTTTATTCGTTCACTGCACCTGTTTGTGTGTTCCTTCGTATTTTTAAATTTATTCAGTTGTTTTTAGAAGTTGTAGCGTCTGCATAACTGTGTGATGAGTTGAATAAAATAGTATACGCGACTCGGAAATGATGTGCTTGATTATAAATTCGAACGATACAGCACAAGCCGCGTTTATAATCTAGCACATTATTCCCTTGTTGGGTAATATACTATTATTCATCTTTGTTTTTTTTGCTGCTTTCACTCGAGTAAATATGATCTCATCTTAGTATCTTCAAAAGTATAGAGAAAGAAAGTCTGATGTCAGAGAACAGGTGATTTCACTAATACAAGCATAACATATCACATATGAGATGATTACGAATGAACGAGGGAAGAACTGAACCTTTAGAACATAAGGGAGCACTTTGTCCCTTTTTCGTTGTTATTAGTCTATAATCAAATGATGAGTTGTGTTTGTGTTAGTGAAGTCACGTGATCTCTAACGCAAGGATTTTCCTTCTCTATTATCAAATATAAAGCAGAAATTATAAGGGTAAACAGAGATAAGAAGCAAGTTCAGTAACATTCACGACAAATTCATCCTATTTTTGTAAACAGGAAACTGAATTTGTGCTTTTTTTCGCATTTTCCATATTTTCGGAATCGTTGGACATCATGTACCTTGATTTCTTTTTTCTGTTACGGAGAGGCAGTGCCAGAGTGCATGGTCTACCATTTATACATCAGGTTGCAGCATTAGGTAACAATTTTTTGGAAGTAGCAAAATATATCGAAGCAAATATCAAAAAATAATTGAAAAAAATAATGGTTAAACTTTTTCGATATTTCTTTTTTTCTATCATTTTTTTCTCTTTTTTTTGGGGGGGGGGATTTCTCAGTATACTTTTTTTGTTCTTTTTCATTTTTTTTTTCAGATTTTTTTAAATGACGCAAAGAAACTTTTAAAAAGTTTAATTCGATTATGGTAGCATTTATAACTGCTATTTGGTTTTTACATCACTTTCTTACAGTGAATTGCTACATTTTTTAGAAAAGATGAGAGCGCCACAGAAGGGCTAGTATTTTGGAAATTAATTGAGTCTCCTCCATTATGGATGCAGAGATGATGCTTAAGGCCACGGATTCATGAAGGTTCTTCAAATTTTAACATTGATAAAATATGTGGCCCACAACCACGTAAGAAATTTGGTAGAAAGTGCACAATGGTATTTTTCCAATGCCAGCAAAGAGATGCAGATGAGTAAGGGGTGCATAATATATTCCAAACGGATGCGGGTAATCACGACCTCTTCTCGTCTATTAAAATGGGACAAGCGCTTTCACTAGGAGATTGATTATTTATGGAAAAGCAGTGTAGGAGAATTTCGGTTTCATTGGAATCGTCAGATCGATTTTTCTAATTTTGCAAAGAGGCATGTCTATATAATATCCAACTTCTGAGGTGTGTTTTCTTTTTTGAAAAGCCCGAGGAAAACCACTGGTTCCAAGATACACTCCATAAATTCTTCATCAATCCCTTTCCATATCGTAGTCACGGATATAAGAAGCAGCTAATCGAAGTCTTTTGAAAATCCAAGCAGAAAAAGTATAGAGGTACTCGGTTGAATAATTTTGAGTGAAAGGTAAAATACAATGTACCATAACATACCCGATTAAATCAACATTGAACAATATGGTATGAAGAAAGTAGAAAGCACCGAATTCGTAACCGACAGTTCACATTAATGCTACATTTACACAGTGCTCAACTAATTTAAAGAACCGCAGGTTCGCTTAAAACATCAAAACTTTGAACGTAAAATCAAAAGGTAAATTAGAGATGAAGAAAATTTCACATTTCTTTCTTACGTTAGTTCTTAAATTTCATGCGAACTTTTCACAAACGTAATAAAAACTGAAAAATAACAATTTTTAATTTGGAAGAATTTTTATTCATTTTATCGTATTAAATTAAATAAGTAGATATAACAAAAATTGAACACTAAAATCAAAGAGATCCCAAAAAATTCTCACCAGAAGTCTGCTAGGCTTGTACGTAATATGTATATGTACCTACTATTTTCTAATTATCTTCCTCTGCTTTTCTTTTAATCAAGTTATCAAGTTTTAAATAACCTCGAAGTTTTATACTCTAAATCCCACATCACATCGTGTTTTATTCACTTGAGGACTGAAAATGAAAAAAGTGTATTTATCTTTCTGAAGTACCTACAGAATTTGCAAACATAACTTGGCAACGTAATTAAAAATTGAAAATTTTAACGCGAGTTGAAGTCATCTCATTTGCCATAATTATTTGTAAATCTCAAAAAATTTAATCCGAAATTTAATCATTCAAGAATTTCCAAATGAGAGAAAAGTGAGTAAAGTAACTATTTTCCTTCTAACATCCTTGAAATTTAGACAAATTTATAAATGATCTGAACCATTAATAAGAAACCAGGTTTCTTTATGCATCTCCGAAAAAAGCATCATCGTACGTTGAAAATATGTCGACGGATGAAAAATAATTTCATTAAATATAAGAAAACTTTTGCGTATCTTTAGGCGAATACTTTCAATTTACGAGTTCGCTGAACTTGTAAATCTACATAGAGGCTTTGCCACGCCAACGTAGAAATCGTAATCCTTCGAACGTTTACTCCGAAATACGTAGAACGAATGCGACCAAATTTCTTTGACGAAATTCTTGACGGTAAAAACTCCAATTTAGAGGCCCATTTAAACGAGACCTTAAACGAATCACACGCATACGAGAGTCAATCAATACACGATTTACGGTCTGCGGTATATACGTTATATGCTGTCTATGCGACGAGAAGTAAAAATAAAATAAAAAATAAACGGAGTCGCCTATCTACTCGACGAACGCCAAGCGTAAAACTCTCGTTCGAGCAGACTTTCCTTTTTCGAAAATCATTTTAGAGTAATTTTACGGCTGCTTTCACTTTTATAATAAACCATCTAGAGCGAGTACATTTTCATTGCCGCGACTTTCATTTTTCTGTGCAATTAGCGTTGGCAATTTAACAAATAAGGAAAACCCGCAGAGGAAAAAATATACGCCCGGCAATTGGTTGTCGGCTTACACGGGTCGTTTATGTTTTAAGATTTTTTTCGTTTCTCTAATTTACTTTCCGCGTGCTTGTTACGTAAGCTATATGATTCTCGCCTAATCGACAACGTATACACCAATTATATATTTTCTATGAACGAAAAAATCTCACCGATCAAGTAAACACTACATAGAAAAAATAAGCGAGAAAAAAGGACCAGATTTTACCTCAGGTTTTAATTTTTATTCGCAATTACGAAAATACGCTTTACTCGGTCTTTGAAAAATCCCCTTATATGGCGAAAATATCCCGCAATCAAATCATTTTTTTTTCAACGATTTAATATTCTTCTCCATTAGCTAATATTTTCTTTTCTGAATTTTTTTCCAACATCCGAGAAGCTCGAAAAAAAAGAAGAAAAGAAAAACGCTTCCTCTTTAATTTTCCGCCCAGAGAACGAACGAAAAAATCGCTCGCCGTTCGATAGTGAAATATTTCCGCTTGATTAGACCGCGATGGTAAAATTTAATTGAAAAGACCAATTTTTAAACGTTTTCTCTAATCATTATATATATATTTTTTGAAAAGCTGCCAATAT
This sequence comes from Phenacoccus solenopsis, assembly GCA_009761765.1. Classification (NCBI taxonomy): domain Eukaryota; kingdom Metazoa; phylum Arthropoda; class Insecta; order Hemiptera; family Pseudococcidae; genus Phenacoccus; species Phenacoccus solenopsis. The sequence goes on along the minus strand of CM019752.1, from coordinate 4,770,360 downwards.
AAAAAATGGAAATTGGAGCTGCTATATTTACAAGTATTTCGATACCTGCTTTGATATTTCTATCGTCGAAAACTCCGAAAGCTACAGCAGACTCGTCAATTAATATCGGGCGCGGGCGTTTCGCCTTCGGTATTTTAAGCGCTATTCGCGTTAATTCGATTTATGCCGCGCCATCCATAAAAGCATTTAGCCCTTTAAAAACCACATCGAACGAAAACTTTACTCTATTTAAATTCCACATTTAGACGAAACGCGAAATACGAGAAAAAAATTGACAACCCCTTTAACAAAATATGAAAGCTAGCTATACATATAAACAGCGTACAGAACGGTGCCGGAGATGATTTCCCTCGTGTTTAATATGACAACCACCACGCGGCCTTCTTGTTTTTCTTACTGCGCCAACGACGCCGCGTATTAAATATACGCGTACATAGTCGTCGTTTACGTAGGTATGAAGAAAAATGCATTACGACGAGCTAGAAGCGCGAATTAAAACGTGCCTAAAATAATTAACTATCTTGTTTCGCCAAATTTTTTTCTTCCTGCGAGGCCTTTTCTTCAACTTATTACATAAATACCAATACAATACGAAACGCAATACCTGTACGCATCAACTTCTTTTTCAATTATGATTATTACTCTTTTTTTGTTTTTGTTTTTTTTTTTTTTGTTTGTTGAATGAAAGCTGTCCCAGTGCGTCAAAATTTCGGCTCCTAAAAATAAATAAAAACTTTCCTCGCAAATATACGCAAAATGAGATTCGTATATTACGTATACACAGTACGCTCAGTGGCGCAACAAGCGAATAATTGTTGAGAGAACAAAGCATATTCATTACCGTTCAAAAAATGTAAAATATCTCCATTCCGGCTTTCCTTAAGGGTCTATTTCACATACACGGTTCTTTTTTTTAGCATAACTAAACTTCGCAGGATCTTCATGTTATCTATATGGGAACCAAAATTTGATAACGCTAAAAAAATGACATTTCTGAGACTAAAACTCTTCGTGAACTTCTCATGAAAACTTTTGAAGTTTGAAAATAAAGATGGTAAGACACTTCTCTTTAACTTGTTCAGAACGAAAAATTCAAATTTCAATTTATAACAAAGCTGTAAGCTACGAAATTTGGCCTCCTCAATAAGCCAATTTTTTTTAGCATTTTTCTCGACAAATAATCAATCAATTAGAAAAACCTTCGGTGAAGTTGCTCAAATTTTTATTATAAGTGTATATTTTAAACTTCAAGTGAAACAGAAAGTAGTATTTGAGAATAAAAGTTGTACGAAAATAATGATTTGACAGGCAAGCTAACATGCAACTGTGTAAGTGAAATAGATCCCTAATAGGAAAAAATTATTGGATACACGATGATGATTATCTGAAATGAAAAACAGGCTGAAAATACATTTAAGATTTTCAACAAAAACATTCGAACATTCTCTTTTTCAATCCAATATTCTTGAACTAAGAAAATTAATTTTTTGAAATTTTTAAAATAACTTTTCTCAATAGACTTGATGAGTTTGGGGTACACGTAATTATAATTTGCTAGCGAAATTGTTGGTTAGTTCTTCATAGGATGGACCAGTTTCGAGGCAGGCGATTTTCAAGATAGAATTAGCCCAACCAGTTCATCTGTTGGTTACGCTCCTGTAGTAACCTTATGGTACCAGCCGTTGTGAAATTCTCCTTTCAAAAGTGGCCGATTAGAAAACCATGGTAATAATGATTAATGATCATTTCGTAAAAATTTGTTTTTTGCATTGTTATGCATGTATTTGGTGTTAACTTGTATAATGAATAGGTGAATAATGAATGCATTATCTATGCGATAAGGATGATTCTCGTGAACACAATAATGGGGCATACTTTCTACATCAATAATAAATGATTCGTTACAATTTTTTCACTTACTTTACTCACATTCAGTTACGGATTTCAAAGTTTCACATGATGCTAGTAAGAATAGAAGGCATATTCTAGATTTTTTATTGTAAAATTTTTTTATGTTTATAATTTGAATTATTTTAATTTAATATTATCAATAACTTTTATAATATTAAATTTTGTTAATATATTTTATTTAATTAATAAAATTTTTATTTATTGAATTGAATATTATTATTTAATTATTATAGAATATTTTATTTTAATATTTAAATTTACATTTGTGAAAGAGTGAAACAGTATTCAGAGATAAAGTTAACTTGCTAGTGCATAATAAAAATAAGCTACCGCTTTCAATTCCAAAATACTTTTGTTTGTGCAGTGAACAGATCATTCACTCTTCCGAAACAGCTTGACCGATTCTTATGAAATACTGTGTGTATATTCAGTACTTAATTTTAATTTTTTTTCAATATTAATATAAATAAAAATAAATTTTTCATATTCCTAAATTTCGAAATGCCGGATCACTCCTACTTGGAGGGGGCTGGAGAAGAGGCAAATAGTTCAAATTTTTCGTTTTTGATTATATATCGATGCTTTTCTTCATAAACCAGGTAAGTCCAAATATATAAATTTTTCAGGAACGAGTATTTTTATTTTGATGACAGACTTACGAGGTTTTTTTTTTACGGATAGAAGCGCTAGTTGATGATTTGGACTTACGAGATTTTCAAAATCGAATTCCTCGATTTTTTTTACATAAGAAACCACTTAAAAGTGAATTTTGTCAAAAGTCGGACTTACGTGGTTTTTGAAGAAAAGCATCGGATATATTTCACTCTACTTTCCCTTTCATGAGCTGTTACCTAGCTTACCATCCCTTTCATATCAGATTTTGGTAAAACTATTAAATTTTTATTGAAGGAAAAGTTCCCCATATAAACTTATAAAATTATTTCAAAAATATCTCTCTCCCCATGAATGTAAAGTAAGAAACTGTAATACATAACAAACATTTATTTTAAAATATTTCATCAAGATATGATACAAAAAATGGATAAAAAGGAAGAAATAAAAAAGGAGCCATTTTGGAGGTATAGTAGTAACCTCAATTTCGATTTTAGGGGGAAAATAAAGTTTGTGCCCGAAAATAAATTTAGTTTAGAATATTTATTCACTGAGCTAAATTTACACTCTAACCTTTTTCCGCCAAGTTAGAGGCAAAAAATCACATTTTGGAGAGATTCCACCCCCTTCTGAGATTAGTTAACCCCTTACAGGTCGGGACTTTAAGTTCTTTGTTATTTAAATCTTACACATATATTACGTAAAATTCAGCTCAGTACCAGTTTTCCTGGATTTGATCTTTTTTTGTGCTAATTTGACTGGCCGATTATACGTTGATGATCATCAACATTGAAATTTTATTCAATCATTCAAGACTAATAAAAACATGCTGTTTGTGTCAAAATGTAGAATATGCTATATTTAGAATCACAGACGAAAAATTGGTGGCAATGGAAGGGATAAGTGGAGAAAAATGATGAAAAGAGTGTGAAAAATAATTAGGTAAATTGGCAGTCTTTCCATATTTCTTGTATACTAGGTACTTTGAAAAATGTTCACTTCATCTCACACTGCATTCTAGTGGATGACCTGTGAGTACTTCTGAATGGCAATTAAAATATAATTTCTTTGAATATTTTCATTAACTTTTTTTGGAAGTTTTCACCTCTGTAATATAGCTCACGCCAAGATGTAAAGTACGTAGCAATGTGGTATTACTGACAAAATGAAGCGAACATTTCTGAAAGTTATATGCAAGAAATATGGAAACATTGCCAATTTATCTGATTATCTTCAACATTCTTTTCATCACTTTTTTTCACCATCTCCTACATTCCAACAATTTTTCGTCAGTGATACTACATCGCATACTATATATTTTAAGATAAACAGCATATTTTTATTTATCTTGAACGATGAAATAAAAATTTTCAAAGCTGATCCTTACTGAGGGTATGAAAATATTTTTTGAACTGTCATATCTCGGTTCATTCAGTAAATAGGGTACTTAAATCATCGTGCATGAGCGTAACATAATCAGCCCTGAATACTATAGCATGAAGGATGTCTCATTGGGGTGAAACACTCCGTGCATTAATTAATGAATTAAATTACACCCACATTAAACATTACTAAGCCATGATTTATATAAAGCTCGTTTTTAAGCCACACGATGGAAAAAGTAGTAACATTAAGCGGAAATTCTTTTACGTCTAACTTCGATACCGAGAGGCGATTTCGTTCGAAAAGTTATTTACCATTCTTCGACGCGGTTTCGGCGATTAATCGATGTATAAAAGATTTTTGTTTCCGTTCGAGCCCTAAGGTGGTGGTAATTTAAATCGAAATGAAGTTGCGACACCTTATTTCCATTTTTACTTTCCCGACCGCAGCAGATAATATAAAAGTATCGAAAACTTATCAAAAAGACCAAAACTTTATCGGAAAGAGCTTTAAAAGCTTATATAATGATCGTCTATATTTTAAAACTTGGATTTGTTTTTAAGCGCCGCTTCGTTTCGGTCTGATTTTTTAGCCATAGCGTTTCTCACAAACTATGAGCCCTTTCGCGCTTTACCCAAAATCCGGTTTGATAAGAAACGACGCGAAGTAAATTATACAACCTTAGTTGTAATCTCGTTACATACCATTATTATTACCGTTCGACGCGAACTCAGAACCATATATTTCAGTGTACTTACCAAGCAAAACGAAATTACCGAATTCACGAAATGCAAATGATTGCCTTACTGAAACGAAGTAGACGTAGGCATTAGTAAATACTAGATCACTTTACTTAGATGCGGCTGGTAATCGTACTGAATATCGAACAACAGAAAAGTCATAGATTTACATACGAACTGAATAAGAGTATGTACCAGTATATGATAATACGATAAGAGAAGGGAAAAAATTACTTCGGTAAAGTGGTTTGTGAAACACCAAGCAACCTTATAATGATACTTTGGGACACTTCGAGGTCTTATCTTTGAAAGGACATGAAAAACATTACTTATTATTCGCGAGGATATCAACGCGCAAATATCAAACAAGAAACGACTATTCCTCATTTCCTCGCCATTTCACATGCAACACGATAATATGTACGTACTATTGGACGACTTATACACATTCACTGCATCACTATCAGCAGCCCTAAATCTGAGTATGAAAAATACTACCCATAACGCGAAGCTTGTTTGGCTTTACGCGGTTTTAGGTAATATTTAGTCCTTGGAAAGCTGGAGGCGAGATCTAGAGAGCATTAGGTAAAGGTAATCCGCGCACCTATTGCCGAATTCTTACGGCCGGCCACAAATCGATATTGTACACTCCAAGTGTGCACGAAAATTCGAGCAATCTATTACATTTGAACCATTAATTTCATTAGACGTTAAATCTATGTAAACTTAACCGATGCGTGAAATTTTACCTCTGCGCTAAAACGATTTTGGTACTCGCGACGCCATGTAGTGCGCCACGTCGGATAAGTCGCCGAGTGAATTTGATTACTTCGTTTCCGAGAAATTCGCGGTGCCGTAGTGGTCTCGGCTCGAATTTATAGCTGAAAATAGCATATTTTATCTTTTCGACGATGACTTGATTTCACATACATGTTTCAGGTACGAGATGAGAACTGTCGACGTGTTTGGTACGAGTAGGATTGTATAAGGGATGAGGATGGTGCAGGCGTTAGAACCAAGAAATTGAGACTTGATTCATTTTAATTTTGAACAACATTTCAATATAATTTTAAATGATTTTATTTATACGCGTATTAGTCGTGTTTCCGTCGTAATTAGCCAATTTCACTGCAAATGGGAGCATTACATAATCCAAAAAAGTCATCTACTTACATAAAGCGAACAAATCAGAAAGATCTAGATACTCGTGTTAAAATAAGCCGCTTCAATAAGACGTCGCCTATGTTGAGTTTTTTTCCATTTTTAACCATTTTTCTCTTTTTTTGAGATTTCCCAATATCTCCTTTTCTTTTCATTGACAATCTCTATTTTCACGCGAATTCATCTTTAAAAACTTTTAGTTGAATTTTTTTGTTATTATAGCGGAACTTACTCTATGATTGAGATTACAATTATAATGAGCAGCTCCTCTGTAGTCTCTAGTTAAATGATTGTGATCACGAACTTTCCTTTTATTTATGCATTCATTCCCATACTCGAATTTTACCTACTATACCAAGTTTGAAAGTATTAAATATTACATAATTCTTCTTTTTTATTATGGTTATATTTTATATCTCTCTATATATTAAAATCAAAATTAAATCGGTTTTGAGATGCGCGCGCATCCTTGTTTTGAATAGCCGGTATAAAAGGTATATAAAGGATAGCACGTCTATACAAAAGAAAAACTTGCACATGCCCAAGGGTAAGTCATAAAATTGTTTTGAGTAGCAGGTATAAAAAGTATAAAGGATAGCAGGCATACAAAAGGAAAAAAAAGGTAATAAATTTCAATAAAAACTTTGTACATAGGCAAGAGTAAGCGTAAAGTTGTAAAATTGTTGATAATGGCAGGTATACAAAGTTATAAAGGGGCGAGCCCATCTTGAAAGGAGGAACTCTTGGTGGGGTTAACAAATATGAATAAATTGGGTTGTGCAGTTTGGAATGTAGCAGTACATGTCTGATAAAATAACTTTTTTCTTCATTTAATTTTTATCGCGAGCCTCGAAGGGGCGAGGGGGCACTAGTTCTTTACAAATTCTAGAAGTTTATTGACTTCATATTTTTTTTTTAATTCTATACTTTTTGATGTAAATATATAATTTCTGTAAAATGTATCCATATCTCTTGCTTCTTTTTCATATTTCAATTTTGTTTCATTTACTATCTTTTTGAACTTAATATCTTCTTTATCTTCCTCATCTTTTATACCTACATAAGAAAGATTTGCAAATAGTAAGAAGTTTTTTTTTAATACTCTTATTTTTTTTTTTTGAACCATAGGAGAATCATCTTTAAGTTTTCTTTCGCTTCTTTATGAAACTTTCAAAATCAGCATAAATAGCAAATGGTACCTTCATCGAATGTATATAATTTTAAAATTAAATATCATCACTTTTAACAGAAAGAATAACTTTGGCAGCTTTATTCAATCCACAATAATTCTTATAATCAGATAATACTTGTTCAAGCACATTTTACAAAGATACCTTATATTTCTTACAATTTTTTGTAACTTGTCTTCCAACTAATGTCCAGAAATATTTAATCAAACAGTAATGAGAATTTCCTTTATTATATTTTGAAAATAATAAATCAATGCGGTTTTTTTTCATCTTTTGTTATACCTGATGAAGAATAGATTTTATATTGATTATTATGATGATTTAATTGATAGACCTCCTTCCATTGAATTGAGATTAGAAATTCAATTCCTTCTAAAGCTTTATCAAATATGTGTTCATATTGCTTATATTTTGTTACTCTTTGTGGATCTTTATCAACTGGAAATAAACCAGCTAAAATAGACAATAAGTAGCATTTATTATCATTCTTATTTTAACGTTTATGATGGCTTTCTTGCTTGTTAGAATTTTGGGAAGTTCAATGTAAGAACCAGCTCTAAGTGGATCATACCTATTTATATTCATTCTAAAACTATCAATTCATATCAAACCCCATTGAGAACTCTCTAAACAATCCTATATATTTTCATGTCTCCGTCAGTGAAGTACTACATATCCTAAAATTATCTTCTTAAGTAATTTCGATATGGATAGGTGGTAGTTTTCTGACTCGGTATCAGATGTGGCTTATGAGCTTGAAGGGGTTAAGAACACCATCTGCAAACTTGAAAACTAAAGATTATTAACGTTGCATGGCTGCTTATATATATATATATATTTTTTTTTTTTAATTTTTCGATTGTTATTTTCTATTCTTGTGGATTTTATAAATTAATCTTTCAATATTTTCTTGACACTTCTCGATTATTTCCGCGACACTTTTTCAGATTTTTTGTACTTTCAAATCTATCAGACATCACGGACACATTCGAAAAAAACTTCTTCCCATTCTCCCTTCACTCTTTTACTAGAAGAGACCATCTATTGTATTAGGCATTAACAGCGTATCATTGGATTGAAACGAAGTCCACCAGGCAGAAAGACATCATTCTTCGTCGTTTTGTGTCTCCGATGTAACAAGAATTCCACGTTTAGATCTTTATTCCTTCGAGGTTTTAAGTTTATATTTATTCCGCTATGCGATGACATCGGTCGTTATTTTACACTTTGCCCTTCTTCACAGTATTTCCTTCTTCTGGTGTTTTTCTCCCTTGCTGTCGAAATGAAAATGTTTAAACGAGACAATACTCGACTTTTTTACAACGTCGTTTCACGCCAGATTTTTTGTTACATTTTTATCTTTACGCAGAAATTCGACATATCGTCCGCGTTTATGAAGTCGCGATGCTCCAAATGCAGAAATCTAACAGTAGAAGACCCCATTTTCTGCATGTAAAATTTTATTTCTAGTTTGACAAATTTCAAACACATGACCCAGATGATATGAAAACTGATATAAACGGAAGGAAAATACGATGCAAATGAAATTTAAATTTCTTCTTTCGTACATCTGTATTAACCTATACTTCGAGTATGAATTCGAAAAAATCCTTCATGTCGAGAGCTGTTTGCACTGTGCCTATATTCAGGGCCGCAGAGAGGAAAAGTGGGCCCGGGGCAAACACAAGAAGATAGGGTTTCTATGTTATTAAGGGGGTACTGGTCGCCGGGAAATTTTTTATGATTTTTAAAAAGCAATTTATCGGAGTTTTTGAGTACTTTCAACTTTCATAAACAATAATGAACACTCCATTTTTTTGAGGAAAGCATTTATCTTACGTGAATGTTTTTAAGATATAATACAGCCATCGAGTTTTGAAAAATTGCAGCCTCACTTCACATCTAAAACATAAATAATAACAAAATCAACTCGGTCCCCATGTAAAATTCCGGGCCCGGGACAAAATGTCCTCTTTGTCCCCCCCTCTCTTTGGCCCTGCCTATATTTGAGGGTACCTCTCGGCTCATCGGATCGTCACCGCATGAATGTGCTTTATTATGCTTTCATTCGTCTCGTATTTATTTCAATGAAAATTTAGAAATCGAATATAATTTTATGCGGTTTTCGCAGAATCAGACAGATTTCCGTCACTATTTTATTCATTTTTTAAAAATGTTGAAAATCTCCAATCAAAAATGAAAGGCTACGATATCGAAGCACACATTCACACAGAACGCAGTAATGTCATACACGAGTATCACGTAAACCGTATACCTTCTCGAAAGGCTGACGTAAATTTATGCCATCATACCATCGCGCTCAACTTACACTCAAACTGCAACACCGTTATCTAAATGAAAATACAAAATGAAATGGCGATTTTATACCATACGTTCGGGTACAATGTGACAGTATTCTGGATTCTTACAAACTTGACCATATACGTATCACTTTCGCCACCATTCACGGGCATGCCTTGAAATAGAACGAAATGAGATAAACCTTCCTTTTGTATCCCGTGTTTCCATTAACCATTTAATTGAAGGCGAAATACGATAATTGAAGCGTATTCGAATCGGTGACATTTATTGCCAATGCCTGCGTATGAAGCCGCATTAATAATTTAACTATGGTAAAACACGATGCTACGCGCCCCGCCAGGCGCCAGTCCCTAGTTCACTATAATATGGTAACTAGGAAAAGTGCATCGTAAATTTACTGAATGCGGTTTCACCTAATTCGTATCACTCTGCGACTCGTCTGTCAGATCCTATCCTATTGGATGCGTTACGCCCATCGAAGAGTTCACAGTATCGATGAGTGGAGGAGTTGAAAGTAGCCGATTGACAGATGGAACTACGATACTTGACTTGCTCCGAGGCAATGGCGGCATCGCCAGTTTTTTTTTTCTAAGCGACGGGAAAATTACGAACAAAATTCTCAAAGTTGAATCTGACTGATGAGTGCTAATTTTTTCATTTGATTGGTAATAAAATAATTTTTGAATCTATGAGTGTCGACTATTTTTAGGCTTCAATATTCATGTTAAAAACTTACTTAGATTAAAATCTGCTTCGCATGTTTAATTTCATTGAATCTCTTCATATACCCAATCTAAATATGTGTAATTATGTATATGCATATTTGCATTTAAGCGAAGCAACTTGCATTTTTTTAAATGTTATTCGCGATAATTATCGTTTTTGCCAACTTAACCAGTATGCGGTGAAAAAAGCCACTGCTCTCTTCCCTCGCCCTTCAATTTGGAAAAATCGAATTTCTTGTTAAGTATATAAAACTAAAAAATAAATTGTAATTTTTTAATTATTTTAATTAAAGGTATAAAAAAACAAACTCATTTGGAAGCACTTTTTCAGTGTAATCATTATACAATTACCAAATACGAATAAAAGTTGATAAAATTTTGAAACCCTAGAAAAATATTTTTTAAATCAACATTTCAGAAATATATTTTTTATTTTATTTTAAAAATCAATCGTTTACTAATAATAGGAATTTTTTTCCCGCTTTTGGAAAAAATTCTGAGAGCTCAACAAGACATGCGATTTTAAAGTGCTGCTCAAACACGCGAGCAATCTATAAATTGTCAGTTGCCAAAGTGACAACTATGAATCGAAGTCCACAAAAAAATTTTGCGGGAAATTGAGGAGAACAGGACATTATGCAACATGAATACATCTGCTTGCACTATATCTCAGCGTTGCGTTCGAGACTTTTCCCTCAACTTTCATACGATAATATTTGTAGACCATAAACCTTTTCGTTTTCCTGCCCGCAATAATGTTAAAGTCCTTTCCATTGGCTATACGAAAATTCGTTCATGCGGAAAAGTGATAATACGATACATGTATATATGCGATTTCCTTTCCTTGCTCTTACGAGTCACGACTAACTGTCTCATTTTCACAAAATTTCACATTTCGCTCTTTTAACTCCGTTTTAATTTTCCTCCATGTATTATATATAAGATGCTTTATTTGCTAAATTCTTTCTTTTATCTTAATCGCGTTAACGCCAAATCTAACTTTGTTCTTACTTGTGAACTCACTCGCCCATAAATGTATCACAGATACGCACGATATAGCAAGTGATGATGGAAAACTAAAGCCTTTAGCTTTTTAATTTTTTTTTCAAGTTGAACTACACGACTGACCTAAGAGAAAAAGACGTTACATAAGCGTTGACTTATTTTCAATGAATTTCGAAACCAGTAATAAAAAATTCCTTGAGGAATTTCATTAATATTTCACGATTTGCATCGAAGTCGTCGTGAAACTGTCGCGATTAGAAAATTCAAATCAGATCGAAGTTGTTACCATTACATCTCGTCGTTCGAGCTATCAACTAGAAGCAAAAAGGACGCAACAACTTCGGCTTCCAATAAAGCAAATAGAAGGGTCGCGTAAAGGTACGAGTATGTTTTTAATTGAATTAGCTATTCCCATTCTGTCTCGCGGATTGGCTTTAATTACACGCGAGGCACTTTTCTCGTACACGCGCGTTCAATTGATATAAGGCACGGATACGTAATACGTCCTGTAATAATACCTTTTAATGGGCCATAATTTCGTTTAATTACTATAACACATTGATCATATAACTGCCAAATGAATGGCTTGCCGAGATAACGCAAACCTTTTATGGAAATTTTTCTGTCATATATTACAGCAAAACTAAAACGTATAAGTACGTAATTCACAACCTGAGTGTTAACATATATAGCGTAGCTCTCTCAAATCAGCAGAACACTTTAAACATAAATAACAATTCATCATTTGTTTCATTGTTTAATTAAACTTGAATTTCATATGAGTAAACTTGCTCTGAACGATAATGGATCAGTATTTGGGTGATTGTTGGGTATTACTAAATAGGGAACCTCGTGAACTGCCCCTCACGGATTTCGATGAAAAATACCCTAACCTATAGTGCTTAGGGGTGGTACCTTATTATCGAAATCGTAGGTGCCCATTTTGAGCATAAAGTTTCTGAACAAGGAACAAAGTTGGAACCCCTATTCCCACCCTCTTGAGAATACCCTAAATGAACGGGCTTTTTGATAAGATATGATTATGTTATCTGATGATACTCGTCAGAGCAAACAAAAAATGTTAATGACATTTTTGACTATATTCAATACTGAAGGAGCTACAAACGTTTAAATTATTAATTTAAAATTAAATTTCAATTTCAAAAAATTTCAAAAATGTTAAAATTTTGTCTCGCATAAATCAACCCTTCACAAAACAATTTAACATTTTTTTCAAGTCGAAATTCAAATATAATAACACGAATACAAATCGAAAAAGATTAGCAAAAAAATTAAGATCGAGAAGACTAAAATAAAGATGATTGCAAGATAACATAAAAATGAACGAAACGATTTGATAGCGAATGAAAAGAGAGCGAATATGTAACTAATTTTTCATTTAAATAACAGAATTTTATACTAACTTTGAAAGAACTTTTTCATACTTGCGGGAGGAAAGCGCTACTTTACCTCCCGCTCGCTAATCGCTAGGGTCTCAAACGAGCGATTTTCTCCCGCATTTGAGAAACATTTCGTTCACTAGTCGGGAGAAAAATTGATTCTAGACTCGGGTGACAAACCTCACACTCGTCAAGAATCACTTTTACCTCCCTAGTTGTGAAATATACTATTTTTTCAACATGAAGAAGAACAAAGATCATTTGGCCAATGTGCAGTTGTGCACATTCATTTTTCTTCATCCAATAAGTAAATACATCTTAATCTTTTCCATATTTTATTTGAATACTTTAAATTTTTGATAAAGGTCTAGAGTTAGCCAAAAAACAACTTACTGACTCCACTAGATTTCGAAATCATTCTTAAAGATTTTGCTCCTACTTAGAGATGCAACTTGAGATCCTCGCTTTTTGAACTTCATTCAAATTCATGTTTGACAGGCAAAATTCTTTTTTTCAAATAAGTTTGAAGATCGATAGCTTTGCTCAATAATACACACGAGATATGACCAACATTTGTCACCAGCAGACCACTTTTTTAGTTCGCATACATAATAAGTAACCCATCGCTCCCCTCTGGCCACTACACTTTATCCACTACATTTCGTCGTTTCATAAACAGAGTAAAAAAGATGATGATAATAAAAAAATCTACCTTAATTCGATCTACAATCACCGAAAAGCAAACTCGACACACAACGTTAAGCACAAATACAAACAGTTAGCTCGCCGATGTTTCAACTTTCCATCTTAAATGCCGTAATTCTCTTGCCTTTTGCGAAGGTTAAAGTAACCGGAAACGGTTCTTTTTCAAACAATTTCCAAGCTCCCAAGGTGTACCCTTTGTTTACCGAGTAACATCTTGCGGTGGTAATCACGAAGGAAGTCTTTAATTAGTAGCATTTCAGCTTCCACCTTGTAACCCCCAAAGCTTCGATTGTTCTAATATAAGTTGATGGCGCTGCCGCCCCGTCGCCTTCTCTGTAAAGCTTTCACTTCTTTACGGTTGCAAACTGTCCGACACACTCTCGTCCTTAATTACACGCTTCGTTTTATTTTAGTCGCCGGACGATCCATCACGGTGTAACATTCGAGTTGATTAATTAAGAAAAAAAAATCACTATTTAGATTCACTTGGGGTTTTTCGAGCAGACGAGTAGACTCCATCATTTTACTTTAATTTTATCCGTAAAAAATGTATTGTATTGCCTGATGGTACGTGTAGAAACTGGCAGACATTTTATTGGTTACTATTAGCGAGTATTTTAGGATAAAATCTTGAATTTACATCGTAAAGCTTTAGTAAGTTGTGTCCGCGTGTTCAAAATGTGTAGAAATAGTAATATACGTACAGACGAGTACCTAGCATGGTTTGTATAGTTTTCTCTCCTCATATGTAATAATTACATCATTTTTAGCGAAGTACATTTGGATTATGTACTCGTAAGTGATGTTTAAAGAGGATGGTCAGTTAGTCACTATAGTTTGCCCATTTCTTACCTTACAGATAGCAAACAGGTATCCTATTTCGTTAACTCGGCATATAACTGAATGCGTAATCCAAAGAATGTAAGGATGTTATGCATCCACAGTTCAAGTTGGAGCTTTTTTCGATACTTAATCGACAAAAAAAATAACAGCTCTCTATTGCTAAGAGGAAAGAGTTTTGCGGTCTTAATTTTCAAAAGAGATATTTCTCCGCAGTACTTACGAGCTACACGGATTTATCGCAGGTCTCAGCGGCAATCTACATTAATCTCGACTCCGGACCATATAAAAATACACGTCGAACAAACGATCGTAATTTATAAATTTCCTCGTAAATTTAAAAAGTTGTCATCTCTTTGCAACATATTCGAACAGGCTCGAATCTCCGTTCGTGCTTGCCGCACTCGAAAAAATTCATCTGAGAAAAAAGCTTCTTTAAAGATGGTTACGAAATTTTCGAAAATTAAAATTATAACGATACTGGCGCGTCGTTAACTTGTATACGGAGGTTTTCTGCCATACTTACATCGACCTACTTACGATGATGAAGAAGGCAACGTGTTACAATATTTATTTTTTCGCTTGCATCGAGATTTTTTTTCTTCTTTTGCTCTCGTTGTAACTCGTACATGAATTATTGCCAGTGACTTTGACCTTTTTTTCTCTGTACTTTATTTTATTAGCGACAATACAAGGTATAAGCCTGAACAGCCGCGGTGGTCTTTTACGGACGCAAAAGTATGGAAATTTACGATTCACTTCGAGCGACGAGTTTTATTGAGCGGAAAAGCGCGCTTGTAAACATCAACATCCGAGTGTAGGGTAAAAGATGAGATATTTATTTTAAATAAATTTATTTTGAACAACGAACAAGAATAAATGAGCATAGATTACTGAAGTATTTCAAGAGTGGACTTCAACCGAACGGCATTACCTAAGATCAATAAATTATAGGAAAATTCAGCTCAACTGGGTATTGTCCGACCAAAATAACATGGCCGATCCGCCTGGTTACCCGATTAGGCAAAAAGCGTAACAGAGATTTCCAAATATTGGACAAGATAGGTGTAGCTCTTCAAAACCTATCAGGCAGAACGGTCGTTCTGCGAGTCAAGTTCAAAACGCAACCAAATTGCCATAGAAACGAACGAAAGTGCGCGTACGTACGAGCAAACGGCCGACTATGCTTATATTCTGTGAACAGGATCAGGCAGAACGGTCGTTCTGCGAGTCAAGTTCAAAACGCAACCAAATTGCCATAGAAACGAACGAAAGTGCGCGTACGTACGAGCAAACGGCCGACTATGCTTATATTCTGTGAACAGGATTTACTCTATAGCGTTTATGCAATTTTTACCGAAACTATTGGTCGTAATGGATATATTTATAGCTTATTTTGAAGATCTCGCCAAGAGCTTCAAAATAAGCCATAGATAATTACTGTACGATAAAAACTCGCCGAGTTATTAACATCTGAAGTAAGCGATTATGACAAATTTTTGAAGTTAAGTAAACTCATTTTCTCGACAACTAATAGAGATGAAAACGTGAAATTTTGTATGCTTCATCTGCATGATGTAAATGAGTGCGTGTGAGGTTTTCGTCCAAATTGGCCCCCTTTTACTCCTCCTCCCCCCTCAAATGGGCCTTAAAAATTTTTAAAATGGAACGAAAACTATAAAAGGCACTTCTACAGCATGTTTTCAATAAGTGTACCAAATTTCAGTTCATTTGCTTCATTACACTATTCCGTATCCTTGAGCAAAGTTTGGAAAATTTTAGAATATGTACAAGAGGGGAAAACGAAATAGGGGAACAGCATAAGGCACGAAAGGGGAAATTGAAATAGGGGAAATTCATAGACGTTGTTTCAATGGATCGGACTTCTCTGATTCAAGTAGGTAAAAAAGGATGAAATTAAATAGGGAACTCCTATTGCTGTTTGTGGTGTGGTAATTCAGTGGTTGAATAGAATACAGTAAATATAATAATTTCGACTTTTCCTAATTTTCATTACACTTTCCGGAATGAACCTAAATCTCTCTATAGCTGCACGATGTGCAGAATTCTAGGAACATTTCCTCTGCGTATGGCGTTTATTGTAAAATAAGTATCGTGTTTTTCAAAAAAATTATTTAACGAAATCATCATGATTTACTGATGGTAATTTCTGATTCATCTGATAATGTAAATTAGTTGAGTAGTAAGTAATTCTTATGCTTTCATACTATGTGTCTAAGTGATTCGGGTACAAACAGCGCAAAAATCTCAGTTTGACACTACAATTCACATAACAAATAATAGACATTACATCATACATTCGGCAATACTCCATAATTCCTCTAATGAAAATCATTCTACAGGACACTACACCACTATATTCATTACATCTCGTAGTCCTTACGCCGAATAAACCCATTATTCATTCCTTAAACATCATTTCTATTAATACAAAAGTAATAAAGAAAAATCTGATTACTCCTTATACCTTATTCAACTCCATTCGTCAACTGTTACTCAAGATATCGCGCATTTAACGGAAAACATTGATAAAGGCCTCCTCACCGCAACTCACGTCCCAACACGTTCAAACCCTCAAACAATACATACCTTAAAATTTGTAATTTACACTGAAAAATGTTCAGTAATTAAAAAAAAAAAAAATCAAATGATAACATGCTACCTTATCTACATCTTCACTTACCTATTTCTTATGAGTTCCGGAATATATAACAGGCCGTTATTTATAAATTAATTATTTACACATTGGTTGAATATGATTATTTAGTGAAATATTCATAACATCTGGTATCGTGAGTTAATTTTTCAAATTCATTTAAAAAAAAAAAATGTATTCGTACAATAAACGACGGGATTCAAGACGAGATAGAATCCAGGTAACTACATTTCTTATTACGTACTTCAGTACATACTTTAATTCCTATAAATTTCATTTCATTATTCTTTTGCAGTACCCCCCTACGTCGAGGAAATGTATTTCAACAAAATACGTGATGGTAGCATTACTTTCTTTAAATATTATATTCCAAAAAAAAACCTTTGATATCCGCAAAAAAAAACTTCTAACAAGCAAAAACGTCAACTTCAAAACATTTCTTAGTTACACCTATTTAAAAAAAAAAAAAAAAAAAAAAAAAAAAGGTAAAAAATAATATGATACAAGCCCACAGATCAAGTTCCCCTCATTTCAACTTAGAACTTGACGGTCGTCATTAACGAAAACACAACGATTATCATGTACCTAAATATTACATTTTCATTTCACCAAAATTTAAAATTTAACTTGTAAGGGGATCGTATTACGACCGCAGATATGTTATTGTTACTTCTTTAGTACCACTTGATAATGTTTAAACTCACCAATTACTACATTACATAACACATATTGCACCTACCTTTCGAATATGTGCGTTGAAATCGATATATATTTGAATTCAATATTAAAATTAAAGTAAATAGAAGTAATCAATTGATAATATTTAAAATTAGCAATTACTACATTACGTAATATATATTGTACATATTACAAATATGTGCGTTGAAATTGAGATCTATTTGAATTCACAATTACAATTACAACACATGAAAATACGTAATAAAATAAAATAATTAAAATTAATTCATACACATTTGGAACTTTTGGTTCATGAAATCATTTCCATTCCATAAATTCATTGCCTATTCAGTTGTATTGTTATGAAATAAACATTGTTCCATCCTTTCTTTTCATGTTCAGTAATTTGGAACAAAAATGTTAACTCACATAACGAAATCACCCCAATTGCACAGTCACATCATTAGTGAGACATTTCAATTTATAGCGATCATACTAAAAACAATCCTCCAGTGAATGACGACCGTCAAGTTCTAAGTTGAAATGAGGGGAACTTGATCTGTGGGCTTGTATCATATTATTTTTTACCTTATTTTTTTTTATTTTTTTTTTTTTTAAATAGGTGTAACTAAGAAATGTTTTGAAGTTGACGTTTTTGCTTGTTATTTCTATTTCTAACATATTCATCAGTTTTAATGAATATCTTTTCTGTTGTATAAAAAACAAACGACAAAAAAAATACAAATACAAAATATACAAAGTAAAATAAAATATACCGATGGTACTATTTTGTCACTTTACATCAGAAATATCCATACCACGTTATTAAATTTGAAAAAAATGTAGGAATGAAATAACAGATTTTCTACCTTCATCACGTCAAGTTAAACAGTGACATCCTCAACGCCATAGGCATGTTTTCAAAATGCACTTTCATGCAGTTTTCAAGTGATCTTAACCAACATCTTCTTTCCTTCTTTAACTTATAAAAAGCTGAAGGCATCCCTAGAACAGAGCTCTCTCGCTACATGTCTATATTATTAAAATGCATCTGAGCTGAATCCCTAAATGCGTTAGGGACTTGACTAAAGACCACAGAACATAAAAAGTCTTCACATCTAATTTATACAATATGACGCGAAATATGTCCACACTCCGCGCAGAACATACTAAAGCAGAAATTTTATTAACAGAAAGACGATCTAGGGACATAAAACATTCTGAGACTATGGAAAATTTCTCACATGTAATGAAAGATGGGTATCAGTATGAACCCAAATCACGCAATATGTTCAGACATAGGCCCGACTCACAGAGATCATCTAAGTCACTTAAGACTTATCCGACATTTTGGGTCCTGAAATATGAACATACGATTGCCCTCTCTCCTACCGACTCCTATTTCTAAATCAAATAGGTTGTAACAGCTAACCTGGTTTTTCTTTAAAAAACATAAAATTTTCGTCATAATTATAAGAGCATTAGGGCAGTGAATTTCAGATTTTCAGGATGTGAGGGCAGAACGTTATAGTAAAGATGAGACTTTTTCAATGAAATTTTCCACAGGTGTTTGATAAAAAAAGAATAAATTTCTTTTCAATTTACAAAATAAGGAATAAATTTGATCAATATTTTAAAAGAAAGAAAAAAGAGAAATGTACGCGAAACGCTCTCGCCAGCGGCGTTTTTTTATTTAAAACTCGATAAATTAAGTCAGCTTTCCCCCTTCCTCAACATAAGTTTTATACTTTTTGCGAGATTTCCATACTTTCAGCCCATTTAAGTACATAATGGTAAAGTAAATTTCGTATATTTTTCCTAACAATTAACTAACCTAATTTTAATATGACTGAAAACTAAGTACGACATGGAGTGGGTGACTCGAAAGTAACGTCTTGCTCTTCCAAAATCTGAATATAAATAATTCTAAGCAAAATGTTGAAGAGGACTTCGATTTTCAAGTGAAGTGAATATAGACTTATAAAATAAATAGGATAAATTCTCCAAGCCCAAATTCAAAACTATGAAAAAAAATCATAAAAAATGATATTCGAAGCCACTGATTCGAAATTTACACAAAAACTCGAAACTTAAAAATAATTTAAAATACTCGTTAACATCTTGCAGCAGACAAATTTTGGACAGGTTTTTAGAGAAACTCACTCACTTCCTCTCCCAAACACTATCTTGAATAGGTATCAAAAGTAATTAATATACGTGGAACGAAGCTTTTAATATTTAATCTAATAGTTTCCCTATTTATCCAACAACCAGGCTGAATTATTTCTTCGTTAATCGAAGGAATTCAAGTTTAAGCATGGTTTTGTCGATTTGTACCAGTTAAAATTTCAATTTGATTCGAAACTTAACGAGAAATAAATTCGAATTAATTATTAGATAATCGCAATAAGATTTTGTATAATTATATTATCTTGACTTTTTCGATCTAAATTTAAAACATGCTTTTTGAAAATAGTTCATTGTAGTAGACGAAGAAATCATAATGACAATGTGATTTCATTGTGAAAAGGTATGCGTGGAGAATTTGGCGTGGAAGCATAGCAACGAATGAAGTTGGTCGTTTTATCATGGTGTAGATAATAGCTCCAGTTAAAATGTGTTTTCGATTTAAGTTTCGTATCAAACTTGTTTGATTTGTTTGCATTGATGATATTTGGGGTAAGAATTCTCCTTAATCGATTTAATTATTACAAAACGCTTTGTTGGCATTCGAAAGTCTAGAACGGTGATTTAAACTTCAACGGGGAGATAGCTAAATTAATGATTATAGCCTACTATCAAGCTGACTTGAATAAAGTACCTTTACTATAACAGCATACTGAATAAAATTGTTGAGTAATTATTTCTTGTTTTGTATGGATATGGTTTATATTGCAAACGTTGCCGCCAAGTGTGAATTTAGCTTTTCGGAAATTAGGCACAGTGGGTGGGACAGCGTTAAACTTGTTGCATCGCGAAATTACGACGAAATCGCAAACAACCAATAGAATGATTCCGGATGAACACATTCAGCAACAAATATCTTTGTATAATTTTTATCATACGAATTATTCGATTAAATTAATTTTGAAGCATGCTACGCGTGAATTTAACGATTTTAATTACCTACGTAAACTGATTCAGTAACATAAATACAGATTTTTCTTGAGGGAACGGAGAGAGGGCGGGGTCAATCTAGTCGGCTTTCTGTTCATAATTTCCAATTTCCCATGTGAGTGAAAGTAAAATTATTTAAATCTATATCAACATATTCATTTAATTGCTTTTTTTGGGGAGATGAGATCGTTCATCATACATTTCATTCACGTTAATTTAACCCTTAATTGGCACACATGGATAAATTTCACCCATCGGTAATACAAACTCGCTGCGCTCCGGCGTAACCGGCTGTTCATCCCTGTGCACCCTTTATAGTTGAACGTTGCCACAATTTCTTCAGTTTGGGAATCTGTGTTAGTTGCATACATCAATTTTTGAAGGGGCAGATTTACTTCTGAATTTTTACGTAAATTATTCATTGCATTTTTCAGGTCTCAAAAATTGAAAATAAAACCATGCTATGTTGTAGTTCGAACGATTTGCAAGAAAAAAACATAGAAGAACAAATTGCCTATCTTCAATATTGAAGGAACTAGAAATTTTCAAAAATTGTTCTATTCTATCCTATGTATGCTGCCTCTTCAATTTTGATATTATGCAATTTTTTTGTAATGAAATTCTGCATTTCAGCGAGCACAATAACATATTATATTTCAATTTCTTGAGTGACTCAGCAAAATTTTTATTTTCTAATTTAAATTACTTTTATGTGTGCCATTAGAGGGTTAAATGGTGTAAAGTGTAATCCATGAATAGCGAGCGAGGTTAACTGTTAAAATAGTCTGAAAATAACAACCATTTTTAATAACAGAATACTGTAATCAAACATCACAGTATGATGAATGGTTGACAGAAAACACAAGTAAAAAATCAAAACCTTGTTGTAACTGAAATAAAATGTCAACATTTTAAAAATTACAACAAAAGATATTTCATAAATCATAATTCTCATATATAGCAATACAGTCGAATCAACTAAAAAATGAGCATTCGGCTGAGTAAATTAGGGAAATATTGGTTTTACTACAGAAGTATAAAATAAGAAGGTCTAAGTGAACATACGAAAAATCCCCTAAAATTTGGTCGATGGTCTCTCCTAAAATCCACATGTTTGCTCCCTCGCGTGATAATTCCATCACGAGTTCTCGCTTACAGTTACAATAATTCTTTTCTCTCGAGAAACGTCACTGATTTTGCGAGAACTGAGCTTACAAGTACATACACTGCTTTACAGAAAATTAAAATTATAAATAGCGCAGCACGTAACTGTTGAACAACAAGATTCAATTTATATTTTCAACTTTTACGGCCGAATGTATTGCTCCGATGGGGTTGGAATATACTGAGGAAAAAGTCCAGCCAATTGATTTATGAATGGCTTGTTTGTCCACGGTCAGATTAAAAGGATTCCGAAAGGTTTGTTACGGAATGTTTTTCGATTACAATGAACTCGCTGCCTTACGCTTGCTGTATACCTATTACCTACCTACATAGTACATACTATACCTATGTTCAAGTGCTATATAGTAATATCACCATAGGTATTCGTTGCGGACGGTTGTGAAAAAGTACTTCGTGGTACAAGGCTATTTGGGATTTTAAAGGGTTTTTTTCTCTTAGTTTTATACGTACGTAGTATTCATTACTTCCCGTTTTAGCAGTAGGTAATCAAGGAAGGATTTTAGGCGTTTTTACCGGCATCGTTTGTTGGAATTTTATACACGCGGCGGAATTAAAATGAGACCGAGATAGGTAGCATTTTCTCGTTTTTGAATTGAACTCGACTATCTTAGCCAAGTTGTCTTATTTCCGAATTTAATTAAATTAGCATTTTTCTCGTTCCAAAACTTAAAACCACATTCTATAATATACTCGAGCATTGGATGAAGATACTTTCATTGATACTATACCTTTCGTATATTAACCTCGAATCATACGTTTCTTAATCAGGATTCAATCGAAAAACTATGAACACGAATTAAGGTAATATACCAGCGTGTAGCGTGTATGCTGTATGGTCTACAGAAATGGAAACGTTCGGCCGATGTTGGGTTTTCCATCATCGTCCCGTTCGTTGGCTGTTACACACTGAAATCTAGACAGAGTTTTAGTATACTGTTCACCACGACCATATAGAGTTATAATTTTTCCTGTTAATTGTGAAAGCTAAATAATGCGCGCTTAATACGTTTTTCTTCGGCTCTTGCCCCTATGGAGAAGGAACGTAGCAGCCATCGCGATTGTGTCTTTTTTAAGATGTTCGTTATTTGTATTTTATGAAATTAATTAAACTATGTTCGCGAATTAAACGAGTTTGTTTAATTTCCACATCGCGAGAGAGCGAGATCATACACGATCATGCGGAGTATTGATGACATGTAATAACTACCGCCTCATCTACGTTACAAGCGAAACTGTATGCTATTGCCATTCACCATACAGCAGAGTAAAGAATTTTCTGTTTTACCAACGAACGCGAATACGCTGCATTCGATATTAATTTACCCTCATCAATCATATTCGAAACACCGCCAAGTAATCAATTCGAACTCATCCATATGGAGTAACATTTCAGTAAACATCACTCATCAGCATATAGATTTAAAAAAGAGCCTTATTACATATGCGATTTAGCCTTTAAAATAAGAAAAAAAAATGCGAATTCAATTAAATTTGGAAATAAGACAACGTAGCTAAGTAAGTAGGAAAACTAGAAAATTTTACTCGTATTGGATTTATTCATTTAGGTAATACGTTATTCCGATGCGTATATAAAATTTCAACAATACCGATAAAAGTAAAAAAAGATATATAGCGGCACAGTGCGGAGGGAAACCTTGAAATCACAAATATCCGCACATTACAATATTCATAACCATTAATCATTGAAAGAAAATGGCCAACGAAGAGATCTGCAGATTCATTTTATATAGCATGAGTACTCATATAGTAAGATGCATATTATTTTTCACACGAACTTTGCAACATTAACTTGGATAAACAGCTGTAGATACTATACTTATAGCGGATGTATTTATTTCTATACTTTAAAAGTGATAATGTATGTCCATAAAATTGTAATCAATGCATATTCGCAAACAAAAGTAAATATATCTTGATTTAACTCACTTGAAAAGTTTTGCTAGTTAATAATCCGCATAAATGGTAACGTAAGACAAGAATACATCACATTTCCGTAACCGAAACCGCAAAATAAAGAGTGATCGAATAGAAAGAAACTAAACACTCACAATCACAACCTAGGTACACTAAGGCTAGCAGGGAATTAGGGATGAATGTCGTAAAACAAGATATCATAATTCAAACAACTCGAACATAAACTGCTTATTTACGATACAAACAAAAATGGGGTAGTAACACACAACGATGTAACACAGAATAATTCGATTTTCAACAAAAGAAAATTGAAGTTAATCACGTCAAAATAAAATTCAGATATAAGTACAATATGGATGTAATGATCTACATATTATAGGTAGAGTACATACTACGGTCTAGTGATATCAAGTGAAGCAGAGAAATGGTTTAAATTAAACTCAAATGCTGCGCATGCGTCAACCACTTTCCGCAAATTTTACGTAAATAACCAAGTAATAACAGTTTATTATCAATCGCTAAAATACCTATGTATTGCTGAAATGTTTAAAACTTATGATTAATTATTAAGTATTATTTCATAATTTAATGATCACTATATTACGCGTTTCAAAAGTCATTATGTATCTTAGCTTTATGTTGTTTCATCTGAGCCATAGAAATTATACTTTTAAAAGGTGATTGCTACACACTACTACCACCACTACCAGTCTATATTCTGGCTCTGTGCAGTTATGTGGTTAAAGCTTAAAGCGAAAAAAATGAAAGTAGTTTTTGTAAAAACTGAAAATCTACTCGTGCATCTACGCGAAAAGTTTTTTTGAAAAATTAATTTTTTTTAATTCCTTAACACTAACAAAAAATGTAACTTACTTTTTTTAAATACAGATGAATAGTACAAAATTTAGAGAATGAAACCGCTAAGTTGAATATAATATAAATTAATTTGATATATTCATTTTAGTAATGAAGCTTGTACATTTTAAAATAAAAATTTTGAATCTAGGTCCACTCTTTTAACCTCTACATGAAGAATATAAATAGATAATACTTGCACTTATCCATAAAATATTTTTCAAATCTTTTGTTTCTTCCCTTATGGCAAAGCTTTTTCAATATTTTAATAAAACAAATAATTTTTCATTTCCATTTTTTTTTTTTTTTTTTGTCAAAGATGGCTTAGTCTCATCTGCATAAACTTCTAAAAGTAAATTTCACTCTGAATTGAGGGGGACATACATATGCAGCCCCTGTACGAACAATTATAATGGTCTCACTTCTGTACGGTGTGTGTCCGTATTTTGTATTTTAGTTAAAAGTTGCGCTTTACTTTTAGTCCTTTGTTGTCAATGTTTTGCATACTCTTTTTGTTTTTGTTATTGCTTTTATTTATACTTTTTTTAATGATTTGTTATGTTTTATTTACATAAGTTAACCTTTTGTTTTTGTTATTTTCCCTTTTGTTCTGTAGTAATGATAATAATATTGTCGCACCGCTCACGCCATAATGTGTACTAGTGCCGGTTATCAACACCCTGAGCACATCGGGGGACCATATATTCTTCAATAAATTAATTCCAGTTTCAATTTATATAACACTGATATCCCTAAATTCGTAGATTCGACAGAAGCAAAAATCTATCTATACGGTAGGTATATGCATAAAAGAAACCGGTAGGTTTGATTTCTTCTTAATTTAGGAGCTCCTTGAAATTTTAAATTCTTGTTCCATTCTAACACTAAATCCCGAAATGAGGGAGGGGAGAAAAGCTGAATTTGAGGTTAAGAACTTCAAAATTTCATAATTTTTTTTAAACATTATCGAATTTTTTGATAATGAATGAATTATTTTTGTATTCATTTCCTTTCTCCTTGGAGGCATTTTACACCTCAATTTTAGTAGCAAATCATAAATCAACAAATTTAACTTTTCGAAAAATATAAGCAAAATACTATTTGCTCCACACTTCATTAGTATTATTATGTAGTAGCGAATTATAAATTAACAAATTCAACTTTTCGGAAAATATAAGCAAAATACTATTTGCTCCACGCTTCATTAGTATTATTATGTAGTAGCAAATCATAAATTAAAAAATTCAACTTTTCGGAAAATATAAGCAAAATACTCTTTGTTCCACACTTTTATAGTATTATTATGTGCTCATTTGGATATTCAACATTTTTCAATCAAATTTGAAGAAGATAGATATAATGAAAAAAAAAATTTGATATTTTCCTTTAATAAAATTAAATTTTTTTTTTTGAATGACACATTTGAAATTATGATAGAAGTTATATGAAAATATCAAAAAGATCAGACTGAAAATAGGGGGGCAAATTCCACGATTTCATTTACTTTTATTTTATTAAAAAAAAAAAATTGGTAGCACGACGATAGTGAAGGAAATTTCTGTTCGTATGCCGCTCCTCCTTAAATGTGATTTTCCTCTTAAATTTGGTAGCAAAGTAGCGCAAAAATTTCAAAAATCATTAAATTTTACTACATGCGAAATACCTATAAATAAAACAACCTTTGCTCGAGACCATTTTATATATTCGTGTATATTTCCAATTTTTTTCGATCACATTGAGGGAAAGAGTCAGCAAAAATCAAAATATGGTATTTTCGTTCATCTTGATTTTTCAATTATAACATAAGTAAATGGAACTTCCAACATCCATATAGATATTGTTTTAAACTAAGCCTCCGCGGTTTTGCTTTTTGAGAAATCATAAAATTATTCTTATACTCAGATCGATTCATATTTGGTAAAATTGAATTAAAAAAATTAAAGAATTATGAACTTACTACAATGTGTTTAATTTTTGATTTCGAACTTCAACTTTACCGAAAGAAAAAATAATAAAAATTAACCGCGAACTAAATTACGTATACTCCTAACCAACGGAGAAAGCAATTCACACAACGCGTCTGTACTGAAGTTGTTCGTATACTGTTTGTAGGAATATTGCTCTTGAGCAATTTAGCGAGATGTTGATGCTGTACCAAAATGCGGTAAATGATGAAGCGAAGTGCAAGGGGATTCTTATTTTTTCTTTTTAAACAAAATCGCAGACTAGCCGAATATTGAGAATTAAGTACCATAATACGAATGAGTTGGTATTAAAAATTGTTCCCATAAAAATCAAACATAAAGAAACAGATAGGCATTTGTAAGGAAGCTTAATTAATATGACTCATGTATAATTAAAGGCAAACGCATGGGTATGTATTTTCCATCAACTTTGGTATTACACTGTTGGAATGGAAATTGACAGAGGACTCTCTGCTCAGTTCATAGCATTACTTCATGACAATTTTTTATTTTTTATTGTGTATCAACTCAAAAAGCGTTAAAAACTCAAAAATTCAACCACTTCAAGATATATTTTCTTCAATAGTTTTTCTCGAAATAATACATGGTAGTATTCAGTTACAAAGATTTTTTAAAAATGCAGGTATAGAAATAAAATTAATAGGCATATGTAGATGTAAGTAGGTACTGAACTATCAAGTATGCTTTGAAACATTTCTATTTCATAAAAAGTGACATTTTAGAGGAAGTTTTATTCTCTTATTCATTATTATTTTGGTTTCATTCCAGAAAACAAGTTATATGACGATTCCAAACATGTTTTTTATTTTTATAATATGTTAAAACTGTGCTCCAAAGAATCGTGATGACTGCAACTTGCAGTTGCACCCATAGTTTCTCTTCCTTTTCTTAACAAGCTAGCTTAATATCGTAACACGATTGACCTCTACAAATATAACATATGTAAGAATTAAATTAAGAGGTGGGAACAAACACGCCATCAAATCCGCAAGGCATTTACACTAGGCGCAGCAGTTGCGAATTATCAACGATAAAAATTTAATTTAATATCAGTTTGAACACTGGACTTGATTATCTGACTGTTTCCTTTTTGTTTCATCTCGTATCACGTGTGAACTGAGATAAAGACGAGCTTGTTTCAACAGTAACGTAACACTTACAGTTGTTAATTTAAAAAAAAAAAAAAAAATGGAGCATTTATCCCCTACGCTGGAATATTTATCTCAGCTAATTTTATAACATGAGAATACATGCATTTTTATTTCATCTCTTAAATTTTGTTATGCTATGGTTATGTGTTTTAAATAATGATCATTATGATGTGTTCAATTGTAATTTCGGTATCAACTTGGATAATTCATCAAACTGGAAGTTGCAATTACAGAACGATACGGAACTAATTGTAAGAAATTGTCCAAAAACTGCACCTAGAATGTTTGAGCAATGTTTTGATTATTGTTTTGATTATTTGAATCAATCGGACATTTGCCGCAGTGAACTTACTAATATTACTACTGAAGTTTCGGCGCCTATGAAAAATATTTTTATCGTGATTTTCTGCCACAACAATTGGTCAAGTAATGCTGAACTTTACTTACCGACAGATCATTGTATTGGAAAATTAAATTATAGTAACAATAAATTGAACCATACTCCTTCGCTCATCCAAGGTTGTTTTTATGAACTAATATTGAAGCAAAATGTATTAACAAAAGTTGAGCCAGAACTTATATGCCAAGATTGTATGCATCTAGTTAAATTAACGTTAAGTTATAACAGTATCAAAAAAATCGAAGGAAATACTTTTGATGTAGTACAAAATTTGAAAGAATTAATTTTGGATCACAATGAGCTTAGTTATCTAGCAATAAATACATTTCAGAAATTGGAAAAACTTGAAGTATTGGATCTTTCTCATAACTCGCTGAAATTTATAGCAAAGTAAGAATAAAACAATCGCATATTATTTTAGTATGATATAATGTAGGTTAATAGGTACCTACCATTAATAAATATAATAATACCTTCGTACCGTAATTTTTGTACAAATTTATACAACAGTACCTGATATTTTTCATCATTTGATTTCAGTGAATTATTTCATTCTCTCAAAAAATTGAAAGTACTAAATCTTCAAAATAACTCCTTGTCGCAATTAGGAACAGAGTGGTATAAAACAATGCACAAATTACAATACGTCGATTTGTCAGAAAATTGTATTGGGTTTCCTTACTATGATTATCATGAAAAAGCACCGACTGATTTCCATGCCAATATTTTATGGGTAAAATTATACTTAATTTCCAAGTACTATAAATCAATTACATAATTATTCATTAAATTATATGGGCTAGGTAGGTACTTTCGATGTTCTCAGCACCTACCTACAAAGATTTATTTCTGACGATAAAAATTAATAATTTACTTAGCTTTTTAGGTACTAAATGTGGAAGATGCTTTGTTTCAGCTTTATCATTTAACAGATAAGGCCGCAGCAAGGAAACATCCAATTTTGCGAGTAAATCTTTCCAGGAATGCTATTCAAGAGATTAATTTGTTTCATTTCCGTGATTATTTTTGGAAATTTTCCGGAAGCAATGACAGCATTGAAATAGATTTAAGTAACAATCCTATAAACTGCGAATGTTATGCTTTTGAATTAATACGTTACTCCCAAAACAAATCCATTTACGCATTAAATATAAAAACAGATAACCTTGTATGCTTTGAACCACCTCAGTACAAAAATATGTCTTTAAAATATCTCGATATTCATAACATTTCTTGTGACTCGACAAATTCAACAACATGTCCTGCAAAATGTACATGTTTACTGAAAATTGAAAGACGTATAGAAATTATTGATTGTCAACAAAAAAATTTAAAATATATTGATATAATAAAACTACGAATGGACGTTGGAATTGAATTATATCTAGACAACAATTCGATTAGCAATATGGATGAATTCTTAATCACCAATAAACTGGCTAATATTACAGTATTGTCACTTTCCCACAACAATTTGTCCAGTGTTCCTGAACATTTAGATTCGCTGAAGAATTTAGAAGTTTGTAGAGAAAGCTAAAACTATAATTGATATTATTTCCTACGATTGTTCAGCTATTGTAACATTCATATGTATTATGTTCTACTTCTCAGGTTTTGCGATTAGATGGTAATAGAATAGAGAATTTGAGTCGAAAATTTTCAATGTTTTTCCATCTGTTTCCAAACATTCGAGCCATTGCTTTAGGAAATAATCCTTGGATGTGTAATTGTTCGATAAAAGGAATCGTTTACATACTAAAAGATCACAAAAATCAAGTAAAAAATTTACATTAAATTACTTCCAAATCAACTTCAAGTTTCGTGAAATATTTCTGTTTTCTTGCTAATAGGTGATAGATTCAGAGAACATGAAATGCGCTGGTTCCGACTTGAGTATTATCACCCTCAACCTCGATGAAATTTGTTCAAAAGAACAAAAGCAATCTGTTCAAATTGAAATAATATTTGCAGCTGTATTATTCATAATTGGCATAATGATAACTATTGTATTATACTGCAAGAAAGAGCGCAAAAATGATATCCAAGTAATTTTATCATTTACTCATACAAGTCAACATGATACCGAGCTGCTACCCAAGAAATTCGACGCATTCATCAGTTATTCTCATCTCGATGAGTATTTTGTCGAACAGCAACTAGTTCCATACCTGGAGGGAGAACCTCATCCGTTTAAAATTTGTATTCATCACCGTAACTTTATCCCTGGTAAATTTATCACCGATGAGATAGTAAAATCGGTTGAAGAATCACGCAAAACCATCATAGTGCTGTCGAATAATTACTTAGCAAGTTCTTGGAGCACTTTCGAATTCCAAACAGCATTTATAAAGATGATACTCCAACAAAATCATGAACTCATTGTAATTATGTTCAAAGAAATTGATCTCAGTAGTAGTAAAATAAGCCCTGCCTTGAATACATATTTACAAACGCGAACTTATCTAAAACTGGAGGATCCTAATTTTTGGAGCAAATTACGAACAGCATTAGAAAGCTGAATACTAAATTTAAGCTTTTGTACAATGATAAATTGCTGAAAGACAATAAAATCGTTCATAAACTTGCATAAGAAAATGTTTATTATCAGTTAAATAATTATTTCAGAGTATCAATGTAATACATGCGCAACAATGAATTGATCAATGAATGGTTTCCACTGTTAAACACAAATATAGTTTTTAATAAATTTGAATATTAAACAAAAATACACACGCTGAAAACAATTATCAATCTAGTTGCCACGATTGTTATCTTTAAAAATTCAAACTTCATCACCGAATATTTAAATCTACGTAGTGGTATAAATTTTGGAAATAAATAGAATAAAAACATCAAATAGATAGCAGTCATTTAAAAACATGTAATTACAAGAGAAGCTTACAAAAAGCACCGAACTAGACGTTAACATTCGATATACTAGCTGATGGTTTCCAACATAACACGAATAAAAATATCGCTTTTATAGAAATATTACATTTATTTTTATAAAAGGAAAAAATTAATCGTTTTAAATTCAATAAATAAAATACATATAAAAAGTTCCTGTTAGTAAATGCAACGGCTGCAGAAGTGTGTAGTACATATCTATCCAAATTTGGTCCCACTACCCCAACATCTACACGTACATTAAATTATCTGAATTTCAGATTTTTATGAAGCAGTAAGGCTATTCAGCTGGGATATGTACAACACAAAATATCAACAAAAATTTTGGAATAGAGAAATGGTGCACTACTCAACTGACGTGTCGGCTTTCATTTTAACGTTCCGATTAAGGTGAAAAGTTTTGGTGTGAGAATTCAAGCGTGTTATACAAAGGAAATGACATTTCGAATGCCCATAATTAAAAACAAAAACTGTAAAAACTGTAATGCGATATCTTGTATTTTTTTTTCAAATTTATTTCAAGCATTATAACAAATTATTATAAATTTATAATTCAATTATGCTTTACAAGAACTTCGATCTGCAACGAATATAAATATTAATAATCAATAAAAAGAATAAACACGAAAATTCAAGTTCACCAATTATATTTTAAAGAGCAGCTTAACTATAAGACATCGAAGACATATTCGATTTGAATTTCCCACACTATATGAGGGCAACGATCAAGATATTTGTTACGTTAAAACGTAGTCGAGTTCATGCAATTTTTTTCCTTTCGTACTTCATATTCCCAGCGATTATACGATATCAATTTAAAGATAATATTTAAAAATAGTATAGAAAAAAACCACATTAACGTAAAAAAAAATTAAAAATTTAATTATAACTTCTCGAAATGTTATTAAACGACAAAATAAACATTAACATCGATTTCAGGGGAATGAAATATACGAATAGCAAGCATGATTTTAAACGATATTCGTAAAAACATTTTTTGAGCTAAGAATCGGCCTATAAATGTTGCACAGCTACATTTCAAACCCCTATTCACAGAATTGATTTACTTGTCCAATGCGGTGTTGGTTTTTATAGCGATTACGCATTCTTCTCCGCATGACTTCAAAACAGTGCACTGAAAACGACGGTTTTTAAAAGAACGAATTTGAAACTATGTTTAAGAATTAATATTGTTGATTACGTACCAACAATTCCTTCCCAGCATCGTATTCAGATTTTAACTGGGCACCTATTTCACCATCTGGAATTTTTAAGTCTTCACGCAATTCTCCATTATCAGACATCAAGCTCAAATATCCATCGTCCGAGATACAAGTCAACTAAACGCAACGTTGCTCATATAAATTTCAAAGCAGTATGAATGCGATAAAAGAAATTATTCAGCGACTAACTTGATAATCTTCGCGTTTCACGTGTGGTACATCCATGTTATGAGTAGAGGGGCATATATCTTCATATTTCTTACCGGTAAAAATATCCAATCCTACAAGGTGAACTTTAGCATGTCCGTGTTTTCCAGTTTTCGATGTAGACATGTCAACGATTTTGCAAGGACGAGACTATAACACATTCAACAAGTGATAAAAGATGCTTCTCTCAATGGAAAAGACGGAATTAAAATGAAAAACCACAAAACTCACCTTGAGCATTACGAAACCGTTTTTTCTCAGAGCAGAACATTGCATAGGATAAGTAGTAGATGCACCAGAGTCACCGGTATCAAAATGGGTATCTTCAATATCAACCATTATGAATAGTCCTAAGAAACGAGAAGATAAATAAGAAACACGAGTCAGTATAATTGGTAATTGTGTGATAATATTAAAAATACATGCACTAAACTAGCCAAACATTCATATCTCATTACGTAACTAATAACTGATAGGAATGTACATGGTTTTTGGGCAATCTTTCAATTTCAACAACAACTTCGAACGATAATATTCACTTATTACATATATTTTCCCAAGTAAAATTCTTAACAGTAATGTACTAATCAGATTGGCAGATAAACCTATGGATCAGTTGGTAGTGATCTATGCAGTACTTACTTTACAAGAGGATATAACTTAGCAACAATGTAAAAATGATAAGTAACTTAAGATTCTTAACACAGTGCTACAACTACTCAATTCAATTACTTACAATGTTACTTATAATTTAACTAAATAACAAGACGTGTATTAAACTTTAAAATACACGTGAAAGTTGTAGATTTTAATTGCCAAAATCGTGGAGTTGGCCGAAAGATCGGTATTCATAAAGAATAGGGTGAAGAACCAGTAAATTAATCGCCGTTTTCAGTTGTTTTTCTCAACGATGATAGTTACGCACAAAGTATTCTAATAAAAAACCCCACATCACTAGGTCAGTTAATAGGTAGTTCAACGATGTTAATTAAAATTTTTAATTCCAGTTTTCAGAGAAATGGCCAACATTTTGAAGTAAAATATAAATTTTAATTAACTTTTATCTACTTCAAAATCTTTAAATGATTATATTTTTAAATAAATTTTAATTTTTAATGAAAAAAAAATGACTTAATTGCATAAAAGTGCAAAATTTTTGTTGCTTTGATAACGGAATGGAACTCTTTGGAATTTCGTTCGCGAATGTACTTTTTCTTTCCTTTTCGTTCGTTTATTTGATCGCATCCCTAAATTTGCATGAAATACAACGTCTTGACATTCACGATTCAATGAAATACATCTAAGAAAAGGAATCATTTTGTTCGTTATCATCTATACTTGTTGTACATTCGTGTGGCAACCTTTGTGGCAACACAGTTTGTTTTCGTAGCGAAGTTGGAATTTGCTCTTTGTTATCGTGAATTCGTCATTGTATTTACGCTATTATTTTCTTTGTGTCCACTAACTATTCCTACTCTGCGATTTAATTGCAAATTCGTCACAAATTCAAACGCATTAAAGTGTTATTGAACATACTGTCAGTTTTCCTTAGTCATTCTGTTGTAAATTTCCTGAACTGATTTTTTTTTTCTCAAATGTTTGTGTAATGTGTATTAACTGAAACGTTAAAATGTACTTTTTTTCGTGTGTTTTATACGCAGTTTGTGTTACTTCAGTTGTATATTGTGCATCATTAAAAAATGAATGGGAGTCTGTCCTGTTAGGACCAGAAGAATGTTTACAATCAAACTACTGGTGTACGAATTTCACGACAGCCACTCGATGTAACTCCGTGAAACATTGCATTCAGACAGTTTGGCAGAATAAAAAATCACTGCAAGATTCTTGCGGAAATTGCGAAAACGAAATTCAAACTATTCGTGATTCGATCAATAGTAACGTAACGAAGGATGTATTGGAAGATTTACTCTCTCATGTATGTGACCTCACTTTTGTTACTCAAGTGTTCCGCAAAACTTGCGAAAAATACGTGGATAAGTATGTCGATGAAAATCTAAACGAATTATTGGATTTATTGAGTTCAGAAGTAGATGGTAAAACGATCTGTCATTTGTTGGGATTCTGCGCATCCCAAACAATTCAGTCTTCGTATACCGATGACGTTATCGTACGTTATAATAACATCGAATTGCACTTCCCAGCCAGTTACATAGATTTATCGGACATAGGTCCGCTCCTTGGAGCTAGTAAATGTACTTGGGGACCTTCTTATTGGTGTAACAACATAACTTCAGCGCGCGAATGCGATACTACTATCCATTGCGTAGAGAACGTATGGAACGTAAATGACTTCCCCGAAGATAACGATTCTGTGTGTCAGATTTGTAAAGATATGGTAAAGCAAGCCAGAGATCAGTTACAAAGTAATGAAACGCAAGAAGAACTGAAGGAGGTATTCGAAGGTTCGTGTAAATTAATTCCTATTAAAGCCGTTTCCAAAGAATGTATTGCTTTAGTTGACGATTTTATTCCCGAATTAACCCAAATGTTAGTCTCATCTATGAACCCAACCGCTGTCTGCTCGGTAGCTGGATTATGTAATAGTCCTCGTATCGATAAATTAATCGCTGCCAACGACGGCGCTGCTACCGAAATCGAACTCAATTCGTGTACCAACTGCACAGTCGCGTTTACCAGTGTAGAAAAATATTTGCATAATACGCCCAAGGACGAAGTAATGAGTAGAATATTAAAAATATGCGGCGAATTCAGTACTTTTTCAGATACCTGTGCCACTTTGATCAGCAAATACTTCGACGATTTGTATTTCTCTTTGATGAACATGCAACCTTGGAGTGCTTGTCACATTTCGGGTATGTGCGCCCATAAATACCATTTTCATCCATCTGACACAGATGCCGAATTTAATAATAAAGCCGAAAAAATGCTGGCCGCGCAATCGGATGATCTACCCTGTGATCTATGCAAACAATTAGTTACTCATTTCAAAGAGGTTGTAACCGCTAACACCACTGAAGAAGAGTTCTTACAGGTGTTGGAGGGCATTTGCAAACAAACCGGAAAATTTGAATCCGAATGCATTCAGTTGGTAGACGATAATTTCAAAGTCATCTACGATTATTTAACCAAAGAATTGGACCCGGAGAAACTTTGTGCCGAAGTGAATCTTTGTCCTAGAAAAAATTTAGTCAGCGATATCGATTTAAATTTAATCCAAGATCGATTTGTACCGATTATTTCGACCGATGTGGAACTTCTTTCGCAACCTCAATCCATTGCTAAGCCGAATCAAATCGAGTGTCAGTTTTGCCGAGAGGTAATCAAACTCTTGCAGCACGAATTGACCAATCCCAAAATTGAATTAGATTTGGAAACCCTGGCTAAAAAGGTTTGTCCCTTGGTATCGCATTCGAACGTACCGCAGTGCTATAAATTTATCGACAAATATGCGGCCATTGTAATCGAACTTTTGGCTCAAGAAACTGATCCTGGTTCTGTATGCGCTGCGATCGATCTGTGCCCTGACGTACGTTTGATTAATAAATTCGACTTCTGTCCATTATGTCAAAATGCTCTGCATTTCTTACAAACCGAACTTGAGGACCCGAAAACCGAGCAACAAATTGAAGACGCCGTGAAAAAAATCTGTACGATCGTACCGCAGGCCGATTTGACCCAATGTAACGAATTCGTCAGCCAATATTCGTCCTTAATTATCGCCGTTTTAGCCGAAGAAATAGATCCGTCGTTGGTTTGTCCAGCTTTGAAAGTATGTCCCGCATTACTTGCTTTCGAATCAAATGATTGCGAAGCTTGCACCTACACCATGAACAAGTTGATTGGTTCGCTAAGTGTTCGAGATCCTATTCACATTTACGGCGCTTTGAGGAATACTACAAAATCGTTACCTAAAAATTACACTATAATCGGCGTTCAAGCGCAACTCGAACACTCCAGCGAAATCGTCGACATGATGATGGCGGAATTTGACGCCGAAGAATCTTGCGCTTACTTACAATATTGTGATCCGAAATCAAAAACAGATTTCGTTCTCGGCGGAAACGTCAAAACCAACGAAATTGCACCTTCGCCTTCCAGTATCATCATTAAAAACGTCTCGAAACCTTCGTGCGAAGTATGCGAAATTTTCGTCAAATTGTACGAAGACAAACTTACCTCGAAAACTACGCAACAAGAGTTGGAACATTTGCTGACCAAATATTGCGACGACCTTGGCGACGCCGAATTACAAAAAAATTGCACCATCTTAGTCGACAAATACGTACCGATACTTTTCAACCTGTTGAAGAAGGACGTAAAACCCAAACAGTTATGTCAGTTGGCTAAAATTTGCCCTATGCTATCGAAGGGTCAATCGTTGGAAAAATGCCGCTCTTGCGAAGCTACTCTAGGATCTCTACAAGGCATTCTAGCCGATCCGTACATCATGAATATTGGCCTCAACGAAGTCGATAAAATCTGTTCGTACGTTAATCCGAAAAATCGAAACATCTGTAACGCCGTCGTACTCCAATTGGGCCGTCAACTCGAAGGTATCGTGTTGGGTATTCCGAGCTGGTATTATTGCTCGAAATTACACATGTGCCCGTATTCCGCCGATATGATTCAGTCTGAAGAATGTACTAGAGGAGAATCGTTCTGGTGTCGTGGCGAACAGACCGCCATCGTTTGTGATAAATTGCAATATTGCAGGGATAACGTTTGGAATTCCGAAAAGCCTAGTCGTAAATAAGTGATAGATATTTTCTATGTATTATATACCTACTTGCCCTTTTGTATTTCTTATTTTTATGCGATATTCGGTTGGCCTTTTTCGTTTCAGTAATTGATAAATTGGTGTCATAAAATTGTATTTATATGCATAAGTTGTAGGTATACTGTATGTTTTTTATTTCTTTTAAATCATAAACGCTGCGGTCATCTTCGATAGGTTGAAAGTCGCGGTTTACTAATATCTTTACGTTACCTTAATGTGTAAGTCTTGTTTGAATATATTCGCATTCTTATAATTCTACTGGTAAAACGTTGAAGATATTTGATTTGAAAAATTTCGTAACCTAATTTTATGTCTATAATTTTAACTGAAAAGCGTGTAATTATTGTTTCGAGTTATTTGCACAATTTTATTTTGTTAATTCGTGCCACTAATAGTGACGTGATTATTTTATTTTTACTATTACTACTATTACCTATTATTAATACACTCTTGGATTTTTTTTTTGGGTCACAATTTAAAAAAATTTGACCGAGTTTAGTATTTGATTTAGAGTTAAAGAATTCCATTTATTAGAAAAATTATGTGATGACTTTATCAAAAGTTTGTTTTTCTTTTATTAATTTTATTCATGTAATAAAAAATTTAAATTGTATAAAATGGATTGTTGATTTCGTTTGTACAATTCTATATTAATGATTCTATAGAAGATTTGGTATTCGAATTGTGAAGTATTGTTTTCTTAAAATCATTGATGAATAGCTGAGATGTAGGTATGTTGAGTGAATATTAAATCCCAGGAATAGCTGTTCGACGAAGTAATATCAATTTAGGTTTTATGTTTTTTTTTGTTTTTTTTTTTTTTTCGCGGAAAAAGGATGAATAAGTTTCCGCAGAATCATAAAATACTTCGTAGTACGTTACAATTAAGAATTTTAATTTCCTTTGGTTTGTTCGATGAAATTCGAAATTATCGTATTTCATGTCATAACTCTGAGTACCCATTTACGTTTTATTCATTTCAGATACTGAAACTGAGTGCACATGAAATCAGCCATTAAATAATAACGTTTATAAATTGGTGAATCAACATACGTACAAGTATATTTGCATTAATTATTATGGATATATGTACTCGTGCTATCTATCAAACGTTTATCAAAATCTCTAATCGTATTTGCCGAGACGATATTTACGTAGATAAATTACACGCAATGTTTATTTGAATTTCGTTTCGTTGGCAGATGATCTCAATTTATTTCAAATCTATAAAATGTATCGAAAATTTAGAATTCTGGAGGTCTCAAAAATCGAAAAATGACTCGACAATACGATTTAAGAAAACATTTTTTGAATCACCTATCATTCTGAGGTGGATCGATTTTTTTTGGAAAATGGATGATGACGAGATGAATAAGATTTTCGAAAGACCCAAATAGCATTATTCTCAATTTCAACTCTGTGATACATGTGATACCTTCAATAAGCTTCCAGCACTAGTTTTTGATATAATATCTCATAGGGTGGAGGAGGAGGAAATTACAAAATGAAAATATAAAAGATACATATACGCGTACATTGAACCAGGAACCACAGCTGGAAACTTCTGCTTAGTTGGTCTAGATAATGTGTTAAGCCCATTATTTCAATAATCAAATCATTTTCGGGATATTGAACTTTTAAAATTTTTTCTAAATTTTGAACCTTCGTTTCTTTTGTCCTCTTCCCTGCGACTGTCATTGTTAATCATTTGCTTTCAATGGATATGTGTATGTACATATTACCTATACTTATGCTTATTTTCACTCATTTTCAATCATTATTTTGCAAAAGATAAATTTAAAAAAAAAATTGTTAAAAAAAATAAAATCTAGAACTAGGCAATAAAAATTGTTTTTACGACTTAATTCAAAAAACGGAGTACTTTAAAGTAGAATTTTACAAGAACAGTATTTTTCCCATCAAACTCAAGTTACAGTACACCTGATGGAGAGTGCATCAAAATGACTAATCCAAAAAGAATTGAAAATACCTTTTGGCTCCAGCGAACGATAGAATTAAGAATAACTTTCTGGTGTTCCTAATAAGAAAATAGGTCTCTAGTTCTCTTATGGAGATGTAGAAACTTTTTCTTATCCACTGAACGATATTGTTAATTAAAAGCAACGCTTCCTGTATAATGTTCATTCCCATTCCCTCTTATAGGGGCTCTAAAATGGGGAAAAATTGAAAACATCGATTATTGCATTTTCTATACCAATGCAAATGTTTACCAGAGGCTGGGACTTTCATAGATTGAATACTGCTTTTAAACAACAAAAGGAAATGAGTAATAATGGAAAGAAAGAATTTTGACACCTCTCACCCTCCCTTTATTCGTGTTTAATATTCAAAACTAGTACTGGAAACTTCTCGGAGGCATCATAACATACAACAACTTTTGGGCAATAAAGTTCGAAAGTATAGTGAGCCTAACAACATATTTTATTTACATTCAACATTTAAAACTTCATAATTTATCAAATTTCATAAGATTCAAGGATGAAAGTAATGAAGAGTAACTTTTTGGGAGGTAACGAAAATAATAAAGAAGAGCGAAAAAATTAACTAGCTAATAAACGTGAATAGTCTGCATTTCGATTAGGTAGTAGGTATTTATTCGATATCAACTTGGAAAAAAACACAGCAGCTTAGAAGTATAAGGGGTAGGAGAATATAGGGGTTAAGGGATGAAGAGTGATAATTTTAATTAATTTAAAATGATGATATACCTTTTATAGTTGAATTAAACTATCAAACATAAGCCTATTATCTTAGGATCATACGTATTTCCTTTCAACATATTACAGAAAAATGAAGGCACCCGCATTTGTTTCCTTTATTACCTACATTTATTTTCTTTTAATATTACGAAAAATGAAAAAGTTGTTATTGTTATTCTTTTGTACATGAAATAATGAAGGGCTGCACGACTGTGAATGTCCGTAAATCTAAGTAGGTAGGTATATTGTATGTACACTACACATACAGTATGTATGTATTTTGTGTGTTCAAAAGTCATGAGCGGATAAGCAGGTTACAATGTTCATAATCTCATTTCTCACATCAGCCAATTTCATAACGATGTTGTTTAATC
The DNA here is from genome assembly GCA_009761765.1 of Phenacoccus solenopsis. Taxonomy (NCBI): domain Eukaryota; kingdom Metazoa; phylum Arthropoda; class Insecta; order Hemiptera; family Pseudococcidae; genus Phenacoccus; species Phenacoccus solenopsis. The sequence goes on along the minus strand of CM019752.1, from coordinate 4,730,193 downwards.
ATTTCCTTTCATTGTTGGTAGGTATTAGTCATTTTATTGAGTCATTTTTTATCGCACTTCGAAAGTTGAAATAACAAAATTGGTACTTCCTTTAATTTTTCCTCTCATAGCAGTGATAGTATTATTTATGTATATACTAATAAAATTCTATATGTGTCATATGACAAAATGTGCCCACATAATTATATAGATTCAACCATCGTATCTAACACATACCTATAATTTATATCTAGAGATACTTATTGTGTAGTTCATTTACTTTTCCGTTGTTCCATGTACAGCTTTATCAGAATGATAAGCTATAAGCTAATACAATCAATTGGAATTGCAATCATTATGCGTAAGCAAGTCGTTTATTAATATGACTGATTCGATGAACATACGATAAAAAAATTATTCAACTTAAGATAAAACTTCAATAAAAGATACTAAATTATTCGTTATTTTAAAATGACCTATCATGAATAGCAATCACTGAGAATTTGAACGTTACTAGCTACTGTGATTACTGAACGATTCTCTCTTCCCCCTTCAAAAAAAAAATGTTATTTAAGCAGCGCTTATTTTGTGATGAAACACTCGAATACCTAATGTCATTTTGAATCAAAGTTGAGATATACTGAGATTTTTTTCCCCTTAGTCCTAAAGGTCTTAAATCCTACTCTTACTATGGACCTGCAACTTTAACCTAACCGATTAGGTTATTTCTTATTTTCGAAAATATGTACGGGTATAAAATTTGGCACCATTTCAAAAAAAAAAAATCGTAAAAAGAAGTTTAGATTTTAAACGGTTAAATTTTGAAAGAACTGTTGGTTGAAATTTTTTTCAGCGTTCAGAAGATAAAATATAACTTTCCAATGCAAAACATCAAATTTCTCAAAAATAATTTTTTTTATTCAATTTCCAAAATTAACATTCAGATTTGTTTTGATAAAAAAAGTTCCTATCATCACTGAAAATGGATTTTCACGTGTTTTTTGGGACTTTTGCAACTTGATACTTTTCCCTCTTCCCCATTTTTCGATAAAAAAAAAACAAAAAACAAAATTCGACCACTTTAATATAATTACCAAATAATGGAAAAATGTTATACGAAATTCAAGTTTTCAATCTATTAGAAAAAAATACGAGATCACGCTCCTAAAATTTTGTTTGTCATCTGATAGACATGGTGTACTAAAGCTCTGAATCTTCTCTATTTTTCTATTGAGATGAATAATTCAAATTCTGCATATTTTCAAACATGAACAGCAAATGAGTAATTCATAGGTCACACGCATAGTACTAGGCTACGAGCTTAATTTTATGACTTCAGTACTTGGAAACAAAAGGCATCAGATTGATAAAATATTTGTATGATGTCATTTGAAACAAAGTTCTGATATTTTGAGAACATGTACATACTCGTAAGAGCTAAAAATAGGACATATTTTGTCTCCTCTGCTTTAAATATCTCAATCAAACTGGTATAATACTTACACATTACCTGTATAAATTGCCAATCAATTATTCATTTTTGAAAGTACATAAAAGCTGGAGCTTTCTCAAAAAAAAGAAAAAAAAAGATGAACAAAATTATTAGGTTTCTTAATAATTTTGAAAAAAGTTGGATATTTTTTAAAATTTTATTTTTCTTTTGTTCCTCCATTTTTCAAAAAAAAAACATGATATTCGTTTCATCCTATAGCATTTTAGGTGCCTGCATACACTATTTATTCAAGGGCCCAAAAAATCAAATAAGAATGTCATTAATTTGTTCTGAAAAAAGCATGTGTTTGCATATAGGGAAGGAAGAGGACTTTTTCTTCGAAGGGGTCAGGTGCCTATAGAATTTCACGGAGCTCGACTCTAAATGAGTGTCGTCATTTCATTCCCTATTAAAGGGAATACTTGCAATGCTGATACATAAAATTAATGAGGCAACAATTTTACAAGTAGGTAATATAGTGTTATACCACAGGTAGGTATGCCCGAATTAAGTATATTATTTGCATTTTAGATACAGAATACTTGTGTAAATAATTAATTATTCCTAATTATCATTTCATTTTTTTTGCATTGGAAGATGAAGAAATCTTAGGTTTATCTGCAGTTGATGCAAGATTTTTTTATCACAATGTATAAATAGGTAATTATAAATTTATAATGCTTGTTACAATTAATAAGAATTACTCATTTGGAGATTTACTAGCTTCTTACTCGGAACTAATTAGATTTTCCGATTTTTTGCCATTATCGCATTAGAAGATAACTGCTTCATTTATCTCGTTTATTATTATAACATAATGATGTGTACTTCACATATAAAGACCAAATAACAAAATATACTTTTGTTTTATAGGTACATATATCCGTGTAAGTGCTGAATAATAAGTTAAAAGTTTAGTAAGTACTAGGTACATCAAGTCAACTTCTTCAACTCATACGAGACTATAATTATGCTAAAATGATTTCGTTCAAATTCGCGTTACTGGCGTTATGCGTTGTTTTTGTTCGTAGCGAAAAAAATGTAAAATCTAAAATTTGCGGAGATATCGTTAAAGCTGTAAACAGCCTAAATAAGACTTTGGAAGATGTGAATTCTTGGAATTTCTACGATTGCGCTTCGGAAAACAAAAATACCTGCGTGGCTTGTGAAGATATGGTATTCAGTTTAAGATACAAGACCGAAGAATATAACAAAAATGAGAAATTTATTTCACTTTGCAAAACTTACGGTATCGAGACATTGGCAAGCCAATGCGATTTAATCAAAGAACAATGTTTGTCCGAATTTATTATTTTATTGAACAGTAAAATACCAACGTCCGCTATTTGTGCATCGATGGGTATAGAGTTTTCAAGTACATCCATTACTGCTTTACTGAACACCAACGATGAAAAGGAAAAGATTAAAATTTGCGAAGATTTTGTGCTACATTTAAAAACAATGTATACGAGCAAAGCTGTTAGATTGGGTATATTGAATCATTTCAAAACATTTTGCGATTTAACATCTGGAGCAGTGAGAACAGAATGTGTTCATTATGCTCATAAATATTACGAATATTTTTACATCGAGTTTATCGAAAAATTGAACCCTAAAACAATATGCGCGGATTCTGCTCTTTATCAAACTCGACTAAAAGAAAAATATAAGAAAAATGACCAATTCAATAAAGAACTTTGCTTTGTTTGTGAGATATTAGTGATAACTACTCAAGGATTATTAAATAACAAACATCTAGCTGGAGAAGTGAAATCAGCGATAAATCAGATTTGTACATTAATACCCAATAAAACGAAAGCTAAGCAATGTGAACAGTATGTTACCGAGTACACAGATTATATAATTGATTTACTCGCTGTAGAAGCAGATCCTTCATTGGTATGTCCAATGACTGTATTGTGTAATGTGACCAAATCAGAGAGCAAAAATTATACCAAAATTGTTGAAAAAGATATTAGCAATTTTATCTCTTCCCAGATCAACATTACTAGCATTTTCCATTCAATTGGATCCGATATCAAAAACAAAATTTCCATCGCCATTACCGAAACCTTTCAATCATTTTGGTCTGATATCAAAAACAAAATTTTCAGTATCAAATCCGACTTTTTCTCATGGCACTGGTGGTAGGTATATCTAATATGAAGAAATATTTCACCATTTCTGAATTGTACGTACATGCTAAATTTATTACAAGTAAATAAGCTCATCACCTACCTTTTTTTTCTCTCTCTATAAGTATTTATAATTTCCTTTCTATAGGTACTACATATTAATCACTTCTCTCTTTCTTAATGCCTACTAGTTATTGAGTATATAATACATATTGAATTCAATTCGTAAATAAATCTCCAAATTTAAAGTTTAGGTACAAAGTAGATATTTAGATAACACGTTCACAAAGTCACAGTGACACCTATAAGTTTTTGACGATTTTTACTTTACATTTTGGAAAATATAATAATTCTGAGCTTTGTGAGGAGGGAAATATTTGTTAATGTAAGACATTAAAATCGTGAAGTTTTCATTGAGTAAATTTCTAACAACTTTACTCATGCACCAATTATGATTTAAGACGGTGCTTCGGAAAATAAGTAGGTAAATGCGAAAAAGTTAATTTTATAACAAAGAAATGTAAAATTGAAAAATAAACGCCAAGTGCCTTCAAACAGTCTCCAAAATAATATATTTCAATTTCAAATCATTTCGTTGCGTTATTTTTGAGAAAAATGCTATACCAGTGAAAATAGAATGTCATTACGAATTGAGGTAACCCATATTTTCACATTCTATTCCATTTTGTATTCAGGGTAACATTTTAATAAATAAAAAAAAAAAAACGTAAGCAGCCATGCCGCATTACTGGAGCTGAGTTTTTAACTGGGGCTTGTTTTGATTTAGTAATAACCATGCTCAACCGTACATCACTACAGGTCACACCCAATACCAAGTCTGAAAACCCCTACCCTATCCTTTCCAAAAACACTTAAGAAGTTCAATTTGGCACAAAGGTAGTATTTCTTGCCATGAAATAATCATGCGAACACATATTTCTCAAATTATAACTATTTGAGGGTCCTCAAATTATCTTCAAATTTTGTAAATCCGCCATTTTGGATCCATTTTGACTCAAATTTAAGTGGTTATATTCTGGTCACAAACTAATCCTACACACAAAGTTTGACCATTCTAGGCCGATTTGGTGATGAGATATGGAAGATTCATGAAATTTCCTGCAGCAATTTCCCCTCCAAAAGCCGTTTTTTGCTCTAACTCCCCTCCAAAATCACTGAGGAAGCTAAAATCAAAATACGTTTGTCACTTGGGCTCATTTTATCATATGACACAGCAATAAAAAATTTTCGACCCCTCCTGTACCCCCACCACTATTTTAGGTTGATAACCCCGCCTTCCCCCTCCAACATCATGTATGGAAGTGAATTCGGGATATAGTATACAACTTATCCCCAATAACCATATGAATTCATATTAATTACATTTTTACCAACTTGAGGCTCCTCAAGCTCTACTCAAAATTTTGATAATCCGCCATTTTGAATCCATTTTGATCCAAATTCAAGAGGTCATATTGTGGTCACCAACTAACCTCACACACAAAATTTGACCTCTTTAACTTGATTTGGTGGGGAGATATGGAAGATTCAAGAAATTTCATGACTCAAAACTTCCTCAAAAAGCCGTTTTTTGATCTAACTCCTCTCAATATGCACTCAAGAAGCTGAAATTTGGATATGTTAGTATCCGTGACTCACTCTTTCATATGAAATCAAAAACGAAAAATTTGAGCTATTTGCCCCTTCTCCAGCCCCCTCAAAATTTGAGTGATCCGCCATTTTGAAATTTATCGAAAAAACAAAAAAAATTTTTGCGTATTTGCAAGAAGAGTTCCTCACCGAATTTTGAGCGAATTTTATCCACACCCGCCTGCGCAAGTGAGTGACACAAAAAACGCAATTTTCTCAAAAACAGGTTTTTGCTAACTCGCCTCAAAATGCACTTAGGAAGCTGAAATTTAAATATGTTGGTGTCCGTGACTCACTCTTTCATATGAGATCAAAAACGAAAAATTTGAGCTATTTGCCTCTTCTCCAGCCCCCCTCAAAATTTGAGTGATCCGCCATTTTGAAAGTTTTCGAAAAAACAAAAAAAATACTTCTGCGCATTTTCAAGAAGAGTTCCTCACCAAATTTTGAGCGAATTTTATGAATACTCGCCGGCGCTACGCGTGGGGGAAAAAAATATATATATATATATACCAAAAAGTTGGACATTTGCCAGATGATTACAAATGGTCTGAAACGCAAAGATTTGAATACCCCACCCTCCCCCGACCTTCCCTTCCCAAATCAGGTAGGCTGTAATAGCTATCGTTTTGTTAAAAACTCAGCTAATAAAAATAAAGGTTTTCAACACACTTTGAACAGAATTTTGTTTTAAATTTCAGTTTTTTTTTTTTTCAATGTTTAAAACATGTTTTAAACACTTTGGTTTGAAACGCTCAACCCTGCTGAATTCACTTAACAATATAGATAAGGCAAGTAGGATACTCAAAACTGCTTTCTTACTTTTTCTTATTTGAAAATAAATTTTTTGCATTTTGGCCATTTTCAAAATTTAAATTAAAAGAAAAAACTTGATATTATTAACAAAATTTGAATCATTTCGTTACTAGGTAGATATGGCGTTGTTATTTATATACAATGTAGGTATGTAGTTACCACCCCTAAATTAATTGAACACAAATAATATATCCACGACATATAAGTAATCTTACTTCAAGGTTATCTTGGTTCAGTCCGGCTGTCATCAAGAAGGTGCAGTTATGACTGTGGATAAGATGGTCCAATAACTCCAATGTGGCCTTTAAGTTTATGATTAACCCTTGGTATGTACTATCTGTAATAACCAGATTTTTTGGTGGGTTCTTTTTTTTTTACTATTTTTTTTTAGTAGGGTTTTCTAGTTCTTCGTGAGCCTTTTCTCGTTCTTCCCACTTCATCACTTCTTCTTCCCTCCAAGTTTGAAGGAAATCGATAAAATTCACAATAGTCTAACACAGATAAGTATAATAATATCTTTCCAATCATAAAAATTAAAATAAAGCTGTAAATTACTTAAACGAATATGAAATAGTTTACCAACCCGATGCTCTTCAGAATTCCATTGTAAGCCACCTTTATAACTCCTCGAACTCATGGCATGAATAAGTGATATCATTTTTTTAATAAAATTTAGGGTTCCTTCAAATCCTTCTATGATTTTCTCACTAATTAAAAATTCCACCGCCGCCGATATATCTTCACCGAAAAGCTAAATATAAATATGTGTAAATTTATGAAGTAGGTACCTATTAAAAAAATGTTTTTTTTTTTGAAAAAAATGCTTAACTCACTTGATACGCTTTCGCTACGTTCATTTTCATGAAATGAGGCGGATTTAGGTGGTCTCTTGTTAATTTCGGAAATTTTCCTTTTGTTTCATCATGGATGATTACCTCCTCCCAGCACTTCAGGCTCACTATGCCTTCTGGAGTCTATTATACATAATTTCAAAAATTAAAAAACAGATTTGAATTTTTTTAAAGAACTAATGACTTTTCATAGGTTATAAAGTTAGAGCCAATGTTACAGCTTGCTGAAAATGTGTCGTTTTTGTTTTCTACCATCCAGTTTCGTACATTTTTGACAAGATGTGGGAAGTCCGAAAAAAAACCAAAGTTTCCTATCATCAGATAGGAAATTCGTACAACTTGGTTGATTGACATCAACTCCGAACTGCTTCCACATGCTCCTATTCCAAGAAGCACTATCCGAAACGATACCATCAACATAGAAGCCGCTGTTCTCCAGCAGTACTACTGCCTCCATCAAAATTTGACAGAGAACTGTACCTGCAGCTGCACCTTTACTGAGAAAAACAGCAATACATTGCACCCATTTATTTCTAAATGGCTGAAACATTAACACCAGAGCACGATCTCCTGGCTCATTTTTTTGATGGTCTGGCGTGTATTCCCCTAAATCAGTGAAGCCAGAAACCCTATAAATTTTTTTTGTCCACATGAAGATAGGGCGTTAATTTCATCTCATCCAGTGTTGCCAGGTTGGGCGATTTTTCCCAAAATGGGCGACTTCCAACATGATTTTTGCAATCGAAAATATGGAATGGCGACTACTCGCAAATTGGGCGACTTCTTACTATGCCAAAATATATAACAAATTCATTCAATATCACCCTTCTGGCCAGTTTCATTTTTAGACATTTTTTGTTTTCGTGAGTTTTGCACGAATCAATGAATCATCAATTATTAATAACTCCAAAGAACTGGATTTCCCATGTTCAATTCAAATTTAGATGATCATAGAAATCGCTTAGGGTTCAGGGGCGTACCGAGGACATTCTTCAGGGGGGGGGGGAGAAAACCAAAAATTGTCAACTAATACCATGAAATTTTACCAACAACCTTTTTTTTTTTTTTTAGTCTTCAAAAAATTTAAAAATATCTGTTGTAATAATACTGCGCAAGGGGTCAAGTTTACCAACTACGCTAAAACTCCAAATTTACCAACTTTCCAAAAGCCAAGGGGGCTACGTCCCTGGTTGTGCGCTATACATGATATAAGTTGGCATCAGTTCGAATTTATTCGAGTTCTCATTTTCCCAAAAGAAATTCAAGTTCCCAATTTCAGCCCCCCCCCCCTTAGTTACGCCCCTGTCAGGGTTTATTTATAAGTTTGGGCGATTTGGGCGAGTTGAGTCGACGAAACTTGCGACTTCAACCATGATAAACCTGGTAACACTGATCTCATCTAAAAGGAGAACACCTATAAACAAACATTTTGATTTCAAAAAGTACGTATACTGGAACCCAACAAGTTCGCAACAAAAAAGAAGAAAAAAAGAAATAGTATATAGGAAGATATATACCACGCTTGTCTTCATGTTTCATAGTAACTGCTTTTTTCTTCAATACGTCAAATGTGGAAAGTTGAAACCCATATTTCGGTTTTAATTTTTTTAAATACCTATAAATGAAAATATACTTAGAGTAGCTAGCTAGCTACGCAATTATCTATTTGTATCATACATGTACATTAGGACTAAACACTAACCTATATAAAGTAGAAGGTGAAGGTAAAGCCATAATATTGTGTCGTCGTAAATAATGGTACGCTGAAGAGCTTTTAATTTTGAGTAATAAACACTGGTATACCCATTCTGCAGTATATCGAGTGGCATGTTTATTGGTAACCTGAGCCGCTTCTAGGCATGAAAAAATATTTTCTTCCTGCATTGGAGGCAAGTCTAAACCCTTTATTTCTTCTTTTATTTGTGATTTAGTTTTTTTACTGCTTTCTTGCTGTAGTTTGAGCACGTTTTCCAACTTTTTACACTAAGAAATGAATTTAGGAAGGGAGAAGTATAAATATTAAAAATTTATTGTGTAAGCAAAAAAAAAATACCAGCGTGTAAAAAAATTATTATATACGGGTAACTATTTTAAAATATTACTTACTGATAAATCGATATATAAATCACCTCTAAGAATACAAGTGCGAATCACTATACAACTAATTTTTCTAAGCAACTACGGCAACTACATTTTCTAAATATCTTTTCTACATTTGCTTCTATCAACAAACATTCAAGAAATTTAAGTATAAACCGCAAGAAATGAGTAATGTTCACAAAGTATAGGGTAATATATATTCCAGGTATAGGTAGTATTTGACTACTTGTGTAGGTAATTATGCATACTAAAAGTCTACTGCAAAGGCGGACTGGTAAGGTCAGTGGTCAGCGTTTCCCGGCTCACTATTAATGCGAAAGGACTTACCTTTGGAGCTGAGAATAACGAATTTCCTCTATGATTTTTATCGTATCCAGTTTTGCAACCGGGTACAAAACAAGTACCAGTCATTTTTTAATAACTTTTAAGAAAAATTTATCATACACATCGAGCAGTGAGGGTCAGGTTTTACCACAAAGTACGAAACAACTTACGGTTCTTTCTTAACAACTCAAGACAAAATTTAATCATACACGTCGCGCAATGAGGTACAAAAATACTAACAAAAACCAACGTAAAAGCATGAAAACCATCGATTTGTATTACTGGTTACCCTTTTTTCGATTGTGAAACGGAAAAAATTCGTTAGCAACTTTGTGAAATGTTGTTGATGGAAGTTACGAAAATTTGCGATTATTACGAAAATTTGCAATTGAAGAATTTTTGTAACTTTGATCGACAATATTTCGGAACACTACCGAAGAATTATTTTCTTTTCACAATCGAAAAAAGTGTGAAATTTAATGCAAGTTTCACTTCAAAAATTATGGAATTTTACGATATTTGAATTATTTATAAAATCGTATCATATGGTTTATATATTTTGAAAACGTTCCCGAACCTTCAACTTTAATCGCTCATATCCTAAAAATTTGTAAGTGGATTTTCTTTTTCTCTTCACCATCTGAAAGAGCGTGAAATTTTCTTGAGTTAATAATTAAAATTAATATGATAGTCCGTAAGTACTACCTTTATCAGATAGATGTTATCATGGATAAGATCACCAAGGGTCATTTGTTATAGATATCTATTTTTCAAAATTAAAAATTTCTTCAACGCTGTGCGTTCGCCCAAACTATAATTCCTTCAAACATTTCAATTTAATTCTGTGTAAAGTAAACGTGCATTATGATATTCGTAAAATCGTTGTTCGTGATGATTATAGTGATTTTCTTCAAGATAAATCACACTGAAGAAAACGAAACTGGTGAGAGGTACACGTCCCGCAAGTATAACTATTGGACATTGGTGAATAACTATCACGCACTATTATCTACGCTTTCTAAAGTATCGTCTCAACACCAACAAATGTCGTCTCAACACCAACATATGTCATTTCAACTCCGTAACTTGTCATCCCAAAATTATGTATTATCGTCACAAAACTATTTATTGTCGTCTAAATCCTACGAACTGGGAAACTTATATTCAAAATGCCATGAGCAAATTACTCAACAACAATGCATGTTAACGTACAGATGTCTGAAGGATTTTATGAAAGAAGTCCTTATTGAGCATCGTGGGTATGAGTCATGCTCTATAAACGAAAAATGCACCATTTTCGGATCCAATTTCATATATGCTCACAAGGTATTTATGGAAAATCCTGAAAGTTATGTAAATTCGAAGTTGGAACCTTACAAGTTACAATTTGATGCAAAACGCAAAAGCTTAATTACACGGCCCTCATCCGCTATTACAGATGAATCCAGACTAATATCTAAAAGCCAAAGGTATCCAACAGATTTTGAAATTATGATCTTTGTTACGCAGTTCGTAGAAGAGAATGGCATGGATTCATTACGACTACCAGAGCTCAAAAAATTGAAACTTTTTTTAGACAAAATGTACAACCAAAAAGGCAAGAATTTCATCCATTTTACCCAGGATATCATAGCAGGAGTGACAGCTTCAAATCTCCTTTTCCATAACAATCCATCACAATCATCAGAGACATCAACAGATTATAGCCATAGTTTTCCTAAACTTATAAATTTATCAATTTGTTTACAACGAATTGAGGTGTTGAAAGATTTCATACTCAAGGCTCGTTCCGTTTTGCCTAAGAACTTATTTTCCTTCATTATCTCTACCCTGCAGCCTACGGAAAAAAGCATAGAAATCACACTTCCAGAAAATCTTCCAACATTATGGTGAGGATAGTTATTTATCACGATTATGTAAATTCTTATAAAATTCATTAAACAAATAAATTCCTCATTAAACTTCGCACATTTATTATCATACTTGAAAGAGATTCTCTTTTCAGGTTGAAGAAGTTGAAGTTAGTTAGCATTATTAGCTTTGTCTTAGTAAGTATTACTCTTGTTGAATTCTAGAAATGGAGTTGATATGTTCAAAAATCTTCATAACGTTTTTTAGCCCAATTATTAGACCCTTGAAGCCAGTACATTCACTTGTCAACAATGGAATTTTGCCTTCCTTATCAAATGATAGTCCTTCAATGTATTCAGTAAACAGTTGAACACACTCCAGAAGCAGTTTCTTCTCATTATTACACACTACTTTTTAATGGGGTTTTTTGAAGAATTTACTTCGAACGTTTAATATGTCAAAAATGTTGTTGAAAGTTTTACAAAATTTTGCGGTAGCTTGACATTCTTTGAAATTTGGGTGTAGCATGCCATCCTTCAGCCACATCAGCTCATCGCTAATGAAATCACTGAGTATCTGCACTGCTGAATGGGTATTTATTTTATTCTCTTTAAATTTTAGGTGACGATCATATAATGGTCTTTTTTCGCCTGTTGTATTCCTAACCAATTTTATGATGTTTGTATGGTTTGGATAGATGAATATTATTTCATTTGTTGAAGGGTGTTGGAAACGAGCAGGTTCTCACACATCATAATGTTGCATCCTATGCCATATCAAATGTTAAAGCAACAACATACACATGAACAGCAGCTAATTCTTTCAAACATACAGTAACCAGACTCGCGCGTTCAGCTCCAGATAGAGATTTTATAAGGAAATAACCAACAGGAATCTTCCATCCTTCTTTAAGATTATTTAATAGAAAAACTAGAGCATTAGTTGCCTTTGGTACTTGATCTGAGAATTCGCGTATCGATGTTCTTAGGTTTTCATAGCCATATTACGATCATTTTCAACATATTCCTTAACCCTTACAAAGCAACGCATTACGCCCAACATGATATCAAAAAGGACATAATTGTTCAAAAAAAAAAAGAAATTGACAATATAATGTCGAAAAAGACATATATAATGATTTGAAAATATCCAAAAATGTCGTTTTCGACATTATGTAGCGAAAAAATTTCAAATTTTTACATTTAATGTCGTTTTTGACATATGTTGTGATATGAGGGTTTTAATAGAAATTTCATCTACCAACAACACACAGCATACAGGATTTATTTCAGTAACTATTTTAACTTCACAATTTTCATCAATTACTTCTCTGCTCAATTCAGTCTTAGCTTTCAGAGCCGTAAATGAGTCCTTCGTTAGTCTTGGAAAGTCATGAGTTCTACCATACCACTTTCCGAGTGTTGAGTCCCACATCTTCCAAACATAATTATAAGCTTTCGCGCTATAAAAGTGAAGAGTGAGTGCAAATGCCCTAAGCTCCTTAGGAAACGTGGCGGATAGTCTTTCTAACTGGTGCTCAATCTGCTCCTTCATAGATGATGGGAAGCATTGCTATAAAGATGTATAGGTATAATGAATGTATGTGTATCTCATTTCTCAAATAAGAAGAAATACAAAATACAAAATAGTTTAATGTATCTAGCATTTATTCAACTCACTACAAGTAAAAAAAAAAAAAAAAAAACGTAAGCAGCCATGCCGCATTACTGGAGCTGAGTTTTTAATTGGAGCTTGTTTTGATTTACTAATTCATGAAATTTCCTGCAGTAAAATTCCCCTCCAAAAGCCATTTTTTGCTCTAACTCCCCTCCAAAATCACTGAGGAAGCCAAAATCAAAATACGTTTGTCACTTGGGCTCATTTTATCATATGACACAGCAATAAAAATTTTCGACCACTACTGTACCCCTATCACTATTTTAGGTTAATAACCCCGCCTTCCCCCCTCCAACATCATGTATGGAAGTGAATTCGTGATATAGTATACAACTTATCCCCAATAACCATATGAATTCATATTAATTACATTTTTACCAACTTGAGGCTCCTCAAACTCTACTCAAAATTTTGATAATCCGCCATTTTGAATCCATTTTGATCCAAATTCAAGAGGTCATATTGTGATCACCAACTAACCTCACACACAAAATTTGATCTCTTTAACTTGATTTTGTGGGGAGATATGGAAGATCCAAGAAATTTCATGACTCAAAACATTTGGATATGTTAGTATCCGTGACTCACTCTTTCATATGAGATCAAAAACGAAAAATTTGAGCTATTTGCCTCTTCTCCAGCCCCCCTCAAAATTTGAGTGATCCGCCATTTTGAAATTTTTCGAAAAAACAAAAAAAGTACTTCTGCGCATTTTCAAGAAGAGTTCTTCATCAAATTTTAAGCGAATTTTATGAATACTCGCCGGCGCTACGCGTGGGAAAAAAAAAATATATATATATACACCAAAAAGTTGGACATTTGCCAGATGATTACAAATGGTCTGAAACGCAAAGATTTGAGACCCCACCCTCCCCCGACCTTCCCTTTCCAAATCAGGTAGGCTGTAATAGCTATCGTTTTGTTAAAAACTCAGCTAAAAAAAAAAAAAAAAACTGAATAGGTATACGCAGTCCAAATATTGCGAAGATGGGGTGCAATAATATAGATTTGTAAGAAATTCGGCAATTATCTTTAGTAATACGAATGAATTTGTCTTCAGGTATGTATTCTGTGTACAGAAAAAAATTTTAGAATGATGTTATGTTCCCTCAATTTAATTAAAACCCGAGTCCAAAGAAAACTTGTATTTACTGCATTTTGTTATAAAAGTTAATAATTAATGAGACTTAACATAAAATAGTATAGAATAACATGAACCCATTTAAGGGTACTCACGTGTCTTGATGATGATGCACGATGTAATAATTAAAATAAAATAAAAAGAAACAACACAACTTAAAAAGTATATACTCTTCGTAAGAAGTTAAAACGGATTCTCTCTATTAGAAGTTAAAATATATTCTGTCCGTGAGAAGTTCAAATGTATTCTGTCTATTATAAGTTTGAGATTTGCTTTTATATAAGATTTTGGACGTAGGGTTCGATCGGTTTATGTATATCGTGAAATAGCCGAAGAGTGGTAATACTTAGTTTTGATATTTCCCAGAGCCGAAAAATGAGATTTAGTATGTGAGAATGAACAAGGGTTAGGTCCGAAGAAGCGACGGCTCGATTAATTTATGTTTATGGGTTGACGTTTTGATAATTATTGCCCGCGAAAAAATAATAAGTGCCCAGACAGTGTTGATAGGGAATAACCAAAAGGGGTGAACAGAAGAAAAAGAATACAAGGATGCGTGATATTTAACACCTCCCCCCTTAAAAAGAAATTTTCGTAATTTGAAATTGAAGGAATTGAAAATGCGAAAATTTGAGGTAAATAAAAAGTATTAGTAATTACGAAGGTATAGAAGAGCATACAAATATAGAAAATACAAAAAATAACAATATATATGTAAGTATATGTATAAGATAGATATAAGCTATAGTGACATTAAAAGGTGGTGAATTGAAGATCATAAGTTCAGTGAGGAAATTGTGACTCTGAGTAAGGTGGTGGTGCGTGATAAGGTACATCAGGAGTTACAGAACGGTGCGATTCAAGGTCATCAAGTTGCTCCTTTATGATCGCGAGTGTGCGTCGTATAAAAGTGAGTTGCACTACAATGATGTCAATTATTTGTGCAGTTATTGCTGGTTCTGCAGGTGTTGGTCGATCATTATGGTAGCGACGTCCACGGTTGCGTCGTCGTGGCATTCTGCAGGAATAAAAGTACATATTTTGATAAAATTGTATATAAAAATTTATTAAAATATTGGAGTTTGGAGTTGATTCTCATTCTTCCATAACGGTTGACGAAGGAGAGTTTTCTTCATGATCCTGTAATAAATCACCATCATAATTCCGTAATAATTCCGGAAACGTTTGAATTTCGCGTCGCAGTAATCGAATTTCCTGTTTCATAGTGTTTATGGCTGCGAATAGAGCCTCGATAAATAAGGTTAAAGACTGTAATAAAGTGATATGTGTTGGGTCCATCTGAAATGAGATTGTTAATGTGTAACAATAGAAATAAGGTGGAATTTAAATGGATATTTAAGGAATAGAGGAAGGATGTAAAAAAAAAAATAAAAAATAAAAATATTCTATATAGAAGGAAATTGTGAATTTGTACATAAGTATTACAGGTATGTCAGTAAGTAGGTAGTTAAAGCAACAAAACAAAACAAAAAATTTCAGTAAGTACATGTGGTAAGTTTGTGTAAATAGTTCGTAAATAAATGAATGCTCAAGTAATCAAATAAATTTTTATGTAAGTATAACAGTCATAAAAAAAACAATATATATGTATATATATAATTGTCGAAGTATGGAGAAGTAATAAGTATGTAATGTTAGTAATAAATGAGTACAGTAGAGTTAAGGTTCGGTTATAATTCAAAAAATTGGTAGTACAAACGCGGCTGTACGATACCTACTAATCTCGTACAGATTTTTGTCTCCAATTTTTTGTCGTTTAAGTTCCGTAGATGGATACCTAAACGTTCCCTAGTTGAAGGTTAGTAAAAAAAAATATTTAACAAGTGAATATAAGTACATAATATGTATGTAAAATTTAATATATAATAATAATTGTTTAAGAGTTGCAAGTGATCAAAAATGTAAATATTTGTTACCTTTTTCAGTAAAATAAGGGCAGCGCGAATGTTTCGCAAACCTCGTTGACATTAATTGGAGGATGTTCTGCTCTTGAACTGAGGCATATATCGTATTCTTCCTCTTCTTTATTTGTAGGGATGATGGCAAAGGTATAAATGGGTAGTTGCAAAAGGTTTCCTATGGTATGAATGTTTGAAGCCATTATATCTAATTCGGGGAAACCGTTTTGGTATCCCGAACAGTATAACGGGACAGAACCAGGTTCGTATAAAGTTCTGTCCCCACAGAACACGAAAGTTTTGCATCCGAACATTACGTATATTGAAGTTATTTCGAACGCCTTTCTATACGTTAAAGTTGAAGTACTGGCTTCCATGGATCCTAATTTTGAGTATTTCGCATAGTGGTCCGTCCGCGAGATCGACAGCTCTATTCCGCACAACTTTGCGATTCTCGAACACATCTCATACGTATAAGAATAGGTTTTAAATATTTCGTTCATAGCATCGTCGCCGATGCAAATTACTTTAGATTGGTCATCCGTACGGTAGTCACTCGCGGTAAGTTTTATTGAGATTATGTCGTCTATTATAAGACGTCTTAAAATTTCCGTTAAAATACCGAGAACTTGTTTGGTTAAATTATCCGCGAAAATCATTTTACGCACACACAAAAAAAAATTTTATAAAAGAAAAAAGATAAAAAAAAAAATTATAATTATGTATATAAGAAAATAAATTTGCAAAACAATACGGTCACCGAAAATATAATATGAAGAAGGTTAGCAGTTTTTTAATATAAATGTACGCGTAAGATAAACTTGGAGGAAAACTTCGTAAAACTGTGATTTGTATTCGACTGATCTAAGTGAAGATTTCTTGAAGGGATGAGGTTGTCCCTTGTTGATCATCGTTCGTAGATCGTAGAACGGATTTTTGCTCGTGAAGTTTTAAATCCTTGGTTAAGCTTAAGTATAGGAGTAAATTAAAGAACGAATTTGTACATCTTAAAATAGGAAGTCCATAAATTTAAGCTTAATTACGAGGGTTAATTTCTGCGTAAGCGATTCTGACCTAGATCATTCGACACTTACTTTCATAGCGCCTCTTGGACGCAAGTTGTAAATATGTCGAGACTGGTTATGGCTATCTTCTTCGAGTTCAATCTCATCTGGTTCATATAAGGGTGTCTGTTGACAACAGTTAGTTATTGCTCGAAAACAATGGCAAATAGTGTGAGCTTGGGGTGTTGTTGATACTCTGTCGCGACGTAGCGGTCGCGTCGGTTTCGTTATTAGCTTGTATGGAGATTACCTGGGGTGTTGGAATTTTGTTTTTTCGAGATTTTAAACATTGGTATATCTTACGAAAAACGTATAGTGCAATAAGAAGATAGAAAACATTTACAGATACATGAAACCAATTTGTATGGTCGAAGGTATTTTGATGATTGATAGCTTCTTGTAATATTTCGTCGTATTGATCAAGTTTATGTGAGAGGTATTTTAATTCTTCTGTATGAACATTTGAAATCTTTATTGTCTTGAGAGATTCAAGATGATCTTTAGGTTTATAAGAAATAACGAAATCGTCGTTACGTAGATTAGCGAGAGGAATTACGTGATTATACGTAGCTTTAGATTCTGAAGATGATATTAAGACGGTGTTTAAGGTATAACCTCGGCAATCAGGAGGTAATGTGAGAGTACCGCAATTGGGTAAGCGGAAATCGTGAAGTAAGGGTGAATTAGCACATTCTACTGATAGAGTAGAAGGGTGCGTTAATGCAAAAAACCAAGAATTACCTTTAAGTTTGTTCCAGATTTCTAAATTTGCTTTAATTGTTCGACGTTTACAGTCACTAGGAATGTCTTTTGAAATGCTCGTTAATAATACAGTTTCACAAATTGGATGTTGTATAGTTTGATAAAGAGTTGAAATTTCGCAAATGAATTCTCCGTCGTTTAATTCGACACAATTTTCAAGGTTATTTTGAGTAGAATAACGAGTTCGAATCCGATTAATTAATAAGTAATTATAAGAAGGTTCGATAAAATGATAAAAATCATCAAATTGCAATGATTGTAAGGGATAGGCATATAAATGATATACTTCATATGCCTGATTATGAATTAAGGGTATTTTTATCGCAAAAATTAATACACCTTTTTGGGAAACTACTTCGAGTTTGCATAGATTATCAAGATAACGAAAAACATTTTCGTAATTATTTTGGATAGGGAACTCTCGTCCTGAAGGTAAATGAGCAGACTTTAATTCATTGAATAAATTTTTAGGCGTTATTATAGATGGATGGATGATATTTCGTTTTGCCAAAAGTATAGCCGAAATTATATTGTCAAATTCTTCTTCCATTTGCGTGGTAAGCTCCATTAGGAGGTTCATGTGATCGGAAATATAACTCTTAATTCTAGAGTCTTCCAATTCTTGTTTGCTTTCATTTATAAATTGATTTACCACGTCAATATTGTGATTCAATGTTTGTTCGTTATATTTTAAACTTACAATTGATTCGTTAAAATTAGTAATCGTTGATTTTATGATTTGGATTTGTTGTTTCATTAATAATTGAATGTTTCGTTCATCTGCAAAGGCTTGATTGATAGCATTATTATAATATTCGGCATCGTCAGCATCCGGCGTGCCAAAGAAAAATTTCATAGCATAAGAACCTGCATTTAACAGACCTCGTTTTACACGTGGGTCGTTCGTTTTTTGGGCAGTGATATGAGTAATAGTTTCAAATTTATCGAAAAGATCGTCTCTTTTTATCTGAATTAATTTTAGGGTTTTACTGCAGTAATTTGTATCCTTTCGTAGCTTATTTTTTTCACATAAATTTTCAGTTTTAACAATAATTTCATTAATTGACCTTAGTTGATCTATATTGAAGGTAATATTTAATGGACTTAATAAGGTCCAGTAATCTGAAGTAAGATACGCTTTACCTAAATTTTCATAATAAATACCAGAGTGATTTTGTATTGGAGTAATAAACGATTCGATCTGGAGATTCATTGCTGGATTAGTCATCCAAAGGGTTATTGTCATCACTACTGTCAGAAACTTCATCTGAAACATAAGGTTTCAGCATATCTTGATGATAGGTGATAATTTTATTTTTTAGTTGTAGTTGAACAGTATTATTTGAGTTTATCTTAATAACCTTATATGGGCCTTTATAGTTTGGAGCTAGTTTTTTATTTTGACCTTTTCGTTGCTCCTTGTTCAATATTAAAACTAAATCATTTTCCTTAAAATTGTGAGGATTTATTTTTTTATCATAATTTTCTTTAGATTTTAATTTTGCGTTTAGGGCATTTTCTCTTGCTAATTTATGAATAGCATTCAGACGAAGTTTTAATTGGTCATAGTAATTATCATATGTGTAATGAAATTCAGGCTCCGAAGTCAATGAATTTGGAATGTAGGCTTTATGCCCAAAAAGAAGTTCAAAAGGAGTTTTATTTGTGCTTTTATGAACTTGGGTATTATAACAGAACATAGCATGTGGGATGAAAATATCCCAGTTATTTTGTTTGTCGTTTATGAAATGTTTTAAATAATCCTTTAAGGTTGAGTGGCTACGTTCAAGTGCACCATTTGTTTGAGGGTGATAAGGACTAGAAAATATGTGTCTAGTCTTGTATAATTTAGTAAGCTGTTTTATAATTTCTGAGGTGAATTCGGTGCCTTGATCACTGAGGATAGATTTTGTTATGCCAAACATAGAAATAAAAAGATTTAAGCCTTCAGCTATAGTAATTGCTTCGTGATTTTTCAAGGGAAAAGCGAAAGAAAATTTGGTTAAGTCGTCTTGCATGGTCAGAATGTATCGATTTTCGTTTTCAGTCAGAGGTAAGGGACCAACAACATCAATAGCAAGACGCTCAAAGGGTTGACTACTTGTAGTAGTTATTTCCATTGGAGCTTTAATAGGGTGTCTATTAGTTTTATTAAGTTGGCAAGATGGGCATTTTTGAATATAACTTCGAATATCAGCCTTCATGTTTGGCCAATAGTAAAATTCTTTAATTCGTTTATAAGTCCGATTAAAGCCAGAATGACCTGCCAAGGCTGAATCATGATTATCAATTAACACCTTTAATACATCATTTGGGGCTACTGTAGTTTTCCTATTTAAACATAAAATAGGTTTAATATTAGTTTGATGAAATATATAGTAAAGTATTTCCTTAAATTTATCTAAGTTGATATTATCATAATCATTACGTAGATAACTAATGTATAGTTCATGCAATTTGAGCTTAATAGCTAAATTTTTTAAAACCAATAATGAAGAAAATAAATCAGAGTAAATAAACTTATCATAATGGTTAGTTTTATATATACATATGAAAAGATTCCTATTATCGTCACCTGAAAAGTGTAATGTGTCTCCGATTTTTACATCGGCGGGTAGGTTTTCTACCTTGAATCTTTCTTTCGCACCTTGTAAGAGACTGTCGTTTCCGACATCTAATGTGGCGTCAGAAAATATAACTACATTTCTTTTTGTAAGAGCCCTGTCGTTGGTTTCTTCGACAGTTATAGGATTGTCGTTTGTGTAATGGAATTTAAGAAATTTAGAGTAAGAATCTTCCGTATTCATTTTAATATTTTGAATTTTAACACGTGATAGGGCATCAACGTTACTATTGATTTTACCTGGTTTGTACAAAATTTCGTATTCGTACTCCTCAAGTTTGAGTCGCCAACGAATTAATCTTGATCCTGGATCCTTACAATTAAAAAGCCATGTTAAGGGTCTGTGGTCTGTTACAATTTTAAATTTTTTACCATATAAGTATGGTCTGAAATGTTTTACAGCCCAGACAATCGCTAGTAATTCCTTCTCTGTTGTAGAGTAGTTACATTCGGCGGGATTTAACGTTCGGCTAGCGTATGCAATGGGTAGGTCTTTGCCTACTTCCCCTTGACTTAGAATAGCGCCAATAGCAAAATTAGAAGCGTCTGTAGTGAGAACAAATTCTCTCGAGAAATCAGGGTACTGTAAAATAGAGTCACTCGTAAGAATAATTTTGAATTTTTGGAAAGCGTTTTCTTGATCTTCTCCCCAATTAAAAATAGAATTCTTTTTTAATAACCTCGTTAAGGGTTTTGCAATTTTAGCGAAATTTGGAATAAACCTCCGATAATATCCGATTAGACCTAAAAATGCCTTAATGTCACGATCGGTTTTCGGGGTTGGAAATTCAGTGATGGTCTTAATTTTATTAGGATTGGGTTTTACTCCATCCTTAGATATAATATGTCCTAAATAAGCGACTTCTTTTCTCAGAAATTCGCATTTATCTGGCTGTAATTTTAGATTATTTAAACTGAGTCTATCAAATACGGCTTTTAATCTAGCACTATGTTCATTTAAATCACTCGCGTAGATTATTATATCATCTAAATAAACGAAACATTGCAGTCCGTTTAACCCTGTAAGAACGGCATTCATAAGTCTTTGAAACGTCGCGGGTCCATTCTTACACCCAAAGGGCATTCTGGTCCACTCGTAGTGTCCTGAAGGGGTGGAAAAGGCAGTTTTTGCCATATCTTCTTCCTTCATCGGAATTTGATGAAAACCTGAAGCTAGGTCTAGAGTAGAAAAGTACCTACAGTGGCCTAATTGATCGAGTATTTCCTCGATATTTGGTAATGGATAGGCGTCCCCAACCGTTACGTTATTCAATTTTCGATAATCGACTACCACCCGCCATTTTATTTGGCCGGAAGCGTCTAATTTTTTAGGTACAACCCAAAGTGGAGCTGACCATGGGCTCACTGATGGCCTTATAATTCCTTGTTTTAGCATTTTTTGAACTTGCGAGTTAATTTCTTCCCTAAGTTTTTCAGGGTGTCTGTAATTTTTTACATAAATCGGGGGTGAGCTTCCCGTATTAATTTCATGCTTTAATGCATTAGTTTTTGTTAAGACATCATCCTTCAAATGAAAGATGTGTTCGTATTTGCAACATATGTTTAAAATAGAATTTCTTTCTTCATCATTTAGATGGTTAAGCCTTAACTCGGATTGTAGTAATTTTACGCGTCCAGGGTCCGTAGAGTAAACGCTATTAGTAAATTTACTATTCGAGTTAGGTTGCGATTTTGTAAAATTGAAAGTTTGAAATTTAATAGAATTAGAAATCGAACGCAATGTATCTGAACATTCAGGGTCCGTAGAATAAATGTTCTTATTGATAGATTCACGTTGATTAGAAAAATTTGAATTAGGATTGTTAGAATTTAAGTTTGTAAATTCAGTGAAATTGGAACTTGCGTTAATAAATTTAGTAGAATTTGGAATTTTCGTAAAATTAGAAGATGAATACGAATTATCTAAACGTTCAGGGTCCGTAGATTGAGCGTTCATATTGATATTTTCGTCTTCGCAAATTTTAGAGTAATTTAAGAATTTAGAATTTTCAGGTATAGGCTCTAAGGGAAATTGAAACTGTTTGATGGTTACACTTTCCTTTAAGGTATTTAAAATGGTGGCATACGCCTTATTTCCATCATGTACCTTAGTAATGGCCTTAGATAAGTAAACGCCGGGTAATAATTCTAGGTTTTCTGGAATTATTCCTTCCTGTATTTCAGGATTGCACACCGTGAATTCAATTAAGGTTTCAGACCTAGGACCTAATTTATATATTGGCTTATTTTCTAAATTAAAATTAGTATTTACATCTTGTTCGATAAAAAATTTAATAGGGTAATCTAAGGCTCTCAACCTTAACTCTTTATTTTTATAATTAATTATAGCTGATTGATTTAATAATAAATCATTACCAATTAATCCGTCGTAAGGGATGTTCGAATTATTGTCTACTACGTGAAATTTTATGTCGCCACTTTCTTTAAGGTTTAATTCTACTGTAAGGAAGGTATACCCTAAAGTCCGGATAGTAGATTCGCGAGAAATACCTTCTAAAGTAACGCGTTGATCTGTGTAAATTTTTGTATCTCCCTTTAAACTACTTAATTTAATTAAACATAACTCTGCGCCACCATCTAACAGAAATTTTAATTTCCCTGTTTTACTGAAACTAGAGTTCATGTGTAAGTACAAGAGAGATGATGTGTGGCACATTCCTATTCTTTGGATACCTGAGATGGGTTCATCTCTAATTTTGCCACGCGACTCGCGTCGGTATCCTGGACTGGTCGCCGCATGTAGTTTAAAGATCCCTTCGTATTATTGACATTTTTCTCGTCATTCCTTGTTCTACGACACTCGTACGTATTATGGTTATTCATCTTACAGTTAGCGCAGTATTTGTTTCCTGTTGATTGATTTTGGGTTTTAAATTTTAGTTTTCGACATTCGTTAATATCATGACCCTTGTTTTTACAATAGCGACATATTTTCGTGAATGCGGCTTGAACTTGAACAGTTTTTATTTGCCCCTTTTTAAAACAGTCAATTGTATTATGTGAATTATTCTTGCAGAAGCTACAGTATTTATTATTGTTATTAGATCGTCTACATTCGTTAGTATTATGGGTTTCTGTTCTACAATTTCGACAGTATTTAGAACTCTTGAACCCCTTCTTATGAATGTTTAGTGCTCTCTCTTCAGCTAAAGCGAGAGTGAAAGCTTCATTTAAATTCTTTATTTCACGACCCCTTAAAAAGGCAGAAATTTGGGGATGACTATGATGTATAAATCTGCTTAAGGCATTCTCTTTAATAGTAGCTAACTTCCCTTCAATCAAGTTCTTATCATCGCAGTTTTGTTGAGCAGCAGATAATACCCGTCCAGAAATTTCCTCAACTCTTTGATAGTATTGGGTTACGTTTTCGTTCGGATTTTGTTTGAGGCTATTAAGTTCTTCCATAAGTTGGACATAATGTTTTTTATCCTGATAGAGTAATTTAAGTTTTTCCTTCAAATCTTTCCAAGTTTTAAATGTATATGGACATAGTTGGGTTTTTGCAGGAGCCTTAATTTTCGAAAGTACTGTAATGATAAGTGGGCGATGTTGTTCGGGGGAAGCAAGTTCGAATGCGTTATTACAATCCGCGATAAAATCGGGGAGTTCGCTGCGGTTACCGTTGAAAGTACTACCTATTAATGAAGCTAAATAAGTTAAAGTAAATTCACTAGTTGTTCGATGATTGTCGTTATTAGTATTATTATTGCTAGTATTAGAACTTGAACTAGTGTTACCTGAACTTGATGCTACGGTACTGTTAGTCATGATTAAAGTTACCTATTTGTAAGTTAAGGAATTTCTTATAGTTAAACAGTTAAACTAATATGCAAAGTTCTTTGTAACGTTACCTAAGTAAAGTAAGTGTACCTAGTAAAGTTAAAATTTAGAAAATTAGTAAATTAGTAATATTTCGAGTAATAAATTCAGTGAAAATTGAAATTGTTTGTTAATGCTCTACCTAATTTATGTTCAATATAAGGAATGAAAAATTTGTAGTAGGTAATAGTCTAAATATTTGAAAAATAAAAGAGAAAAAATAGAATAGTGTAGTAGTGCATAAAAAGGACTCGGAATTCAATTAAAGGAGTTCACTATAACAATGAGTTTGTCGTTAGAATACTGAACTCGATGTCTAGAGTTAACAGAGGGCAGAACCGTAATAACAAGTCTAGAACTAAGTATCGAGCAAAGTATTGAACGTAAGAGACACTGACAGAATTTTTGTTAATTACAGCAAAGGGAACCTGTTGTGAAATTTTATGAATCAAAAAGCTTTTCGGAGGATACTCCCTTGAAACATTGATTACGAAAATTAGCAAAGGTTGACTCTTAATCGAATTCTTTCAGAGAATACTCCCTTTGTTTTCAACAAGGTTAACTCCTATTCACCTTTTGGCACACTGCGTATCCCTAAAATTTACTGACAGGTATGTTTACCCCTTTTTTTAGGCTTCTAACAAAAATTTCAAAAAGTCAGATCCTACCGACTGCGCCAAAATTAAATCTCACTGTTATGTTCCCTCAATTTAATTAAAACCCGAGTCCAAAGAAAACTTGTATTTACTGCATTTTGTTATAAAAGTTAATAATTAATGAGACTTAACATAAAATAGTATAGAATAACATGAACCCATTTAAGGGTACTCACGTGTCTTGATGATGATGCACGATGTAATAATTAAAATAAAATAAAAAGAAACAACACAACTTAAAAAGTATATACTCTTCGTAAGAAGTTAAAACGGATTCTCTCTATTAGAAGTTAAAATATATTCTGTCCGTGAGAAGTTCAAATGTATTCTGTCTATTATAAGTTTGAGATTTGCTTTTATATAAGATTTTGGACGTAGGGTTCGATCGGTTTATGTATATCGTGAAATAGCCGAAGAGTGGTAATACTTAGTTTTGATATTTCCCAGAGCCGAAAAATGAGATTTAGTATGTGAGAATGAACAAGGGTTAGGTCCGAAGAAGCGACGGCTCGATTAATTTATGTTTATGGGTTGACGTTTTGATAATTATTGCCCGCGAAAAAATAATAAGTGCCCAGACAGTGTTGATAGGGAATAACCAAAAGGGGTGAACAGAAGAAAAAGAATACAAGGATGCGTGATATTTAACAATGACTATGTATTCGATTTGAATTCTTAAATCCTCCTCCCACTCCTCCATGTCTTGAAAGAATTCTCAACAACCAAGGAATGATTGTATAATACCAATCAAACCGCTAAATCATGTCAAACACCACTCATTCGAGCCGTCGATAGTTTTTTGGCGAGTTGATAAGTTCATTACATTTAGTTCATGCGCAGAAAACCATGAATTAATTTTGATAAATTTGAAAATAAAAAGAATAAGTTCAAAGCCAGTGCCAGTTTATGGATCGCTGCTTGGGGGTTTTCAGTTCCATAAAGTGAAGTGGGAAAGATAGTAAATAGAACCACTTGGGGGGGGGGGATTAGACACTCAAAAACCCCCTTCAAACCGGCTATGTTCAAAGCCAATTATTGCAAAAATGTTTATCATATTATCTTGTTGAATACCTATAATAAATGATAATATAATTATAGTGCATACCTACATCAAGAATTACCAATCTGGGAATTTAGCTTGTTATTTCTGACTAATTAGATGTACCGACTTTTCGATATTATCATTTTATGTAAATAACTGTACCATTTATCTCATTAATAAGATCACTCAAGCGCTCTAATGCTATACATACACTTACATAATATGAAAACAAAATAACAAAATATATCTAAGAATACAGGTATACACCCTAACTAAGAATGTGTAAGTTAGGAGTTTAGTGTTTACATCGAATGTATGAATTTAAATCCTATAAGACCGCGTTAAAAATGATTTTCTTTAAATGCGCGATATTTGCATTATGCGTTATTTTCGCAGAGAACAAAAATATTGTCAATAATCCATACGAACCGATTTCTGCGCAATCTGAAATTTGTGAAAATATTGCTATCGCTGTGCATAGTCTGGAAAGCTTAAACGAAGCGGATTTTTGGAATTTCTACGATTGTGCTGCAGATAACAACGATATCTGCGTGGCTTGCGAAGATATGGTATTCAATTTGAGAAACACATTCGGAAATTCCATCAAGGAGGACGAATTCCTTTCAATTTGTAAGGCCTACAATATTGAGACATTATCGAGCCAATGTGATTTAATCAAGGAGCAATGTATGGCGGAATTTATTCTTCTATTGAACAGTAAAATAACATCATCTTCTATTTGTACATCAGTGCAGTCATCAAACGCAACCATTAACGCCTTACTCAACAGTAACAGTGAAAACATCAAGTGCGAAATTTGCGAAAAATTTTTACAGGATGTAAAAAATTTTCTAAACAGCGAATCTATCAAACTGGGAATACAAAATGTGCTAAAAACTATCTGCGATTTAACACCCGATAAAGTGAAAAAAGAATGTATCTACTATACTCATAAATATTACGAATACTTTTACAAGTTGGTTGAAAAACTTGACCCGAAACGTATCTGTTCCGGCTTCAGTGTCTATACGAGCCTAATAAAGGAAACCGTATACGCAAATAATTTTGAGAACTGGGCAGTTTCACCTTTCAATACGGAACTTTGCTCAACTTGCAAACAATTGGTGAAGTTCATCCAAAAACTACTAAATGATCAGCAAACAGATGAAGAAGTGAAATCAGTGGTAAAAAAAATTTGTAAATTAATACCTAGTAAAACTAAAGTGGAGAAATGCGAACAGTATGTTATCAAATATACAGATTTAATAATTGGTGTACTCGCTGTGGAAGCTGATCCATCATTGGTTTGTCCAATGATAAAATTGTGTAATGCGGAAACAGGAGCAGAAAACATTTCTACAATTAACTACGCCGATATTGATACAAATGAAATAACATTTGATAATAACAACCGTATCGATATCAAAAGTATTTCTGATTGGGATACAGCGTATAGGAAAAAAAACAACGACGACAATGAAATCGCCGACGTCATACTAAAACAAATAGAAGCTATTTGTCTTCAATTTCATGCCAACGAAGATGAACAGCTGGAATGTTACGATACGTTTTTAACTCAATTATTAAATACAGAATAGAAGTACAAAGTACTCGATTAATTTAAATAATGGATCATCTATAGTGTTATTATGTTTATGCATGCAATGTATGAATGCGAAAATAAATTACTTTGGTAGGTATACTTGGTATAAAAACTCATTCGAATAAATATGACTTCATTTTTTACGTATACATATATAGCTAATTAGCTATACAGTAAATATTAATAAACCGTACGCAATTAAAATCGTGTTAAATTTCATTGAAACTTTTTGATTTTTGAAGAAAAGCACGTATAAATAAGGAAAATAGTATGCAGCAATATGCACATGAAAATACCATTCTTTACCTTCTAGATTAAGCTTTCCTGTTTTGGTATCACAGATAATAAAAACCTGCACACGCTTGCAAAAGTAGAAAACGAAGGTCATTTCAGTAACATATTTTCATTATGCATTCATTTAACGTATACACAAGACCAAAACGTGGACACGGTGTTAGGTATTTGATACGTTTGAATAGACGTGTATAATAAATAAAAAATTACTTCATAATATTAAATTTTTTTCGAGCAGATGTATGCAGCTTTATCGATTTTTTGGGCAATAAAAACTTTAATTTCCTGTATGCGAATTCGTACATTGCTTTGTCAAAACCGCAATGAAAATTGTTCAACTGATAACATCTACTTGTCGCGGCTTGGTGTCACTAACCGTTGAACAATGAACATTTTATGCCCTACTTACTACGACTGATTGGATTATTGACGAACACTCTTGTATTATATTAAAAATAATGACTTCATAATGAAATCACAGAAGGGAAAAATACACTAATACAAATATACCTACTTTTTTGAGAAGATGCGTTGAGCATAATGCCTTTCATGCTTGGTGTTTTTATAATAGCGATTCAAATCAAAATGAAAAATCATGTATAATAATTTTTCATTCCACCACATAAACACTCCTTCATTACGACTTTATTGTGTAGTTGATATGACATTTAAATAAGTTAAAATTATAAGTAATGAGCATGTATTTCCTACAAAGATAAATTTTTTTCAACTAAAATACGAGTATTTACGCTGTTTCCAATACATTTACGTCATTTCTATTTACATGAGAATACAAAATATACCTATTAGTGCTTTTCATAAATGAAGGCGATGTAAATTCATAGAATATTAAATGCAGATAATAATGTTATAAGTACATAAATTACCGAAATAGTCTCAGGGTTTATACCATTTTCATGAATAACTTTCCAAGAAATAAGCCTAGTATCAGGGAAATAAAATGAAACATATTCGGCTAATCTCCACTAGTTTTTTTGTTCACCAACTCATGCTAACAAATTATCAAGATTTGATGAAAATGATTAAATCAGCGCATTAATTTACTGAATTAAAAGAAATTACCCAAAATTGATCAACTGAAGTAGGAAAAACAAAATACGATAAAATGTTTCCTATCATTACCAACGATATATACAAACGATTTGAAATTTACTAGATTGAAAATACATTGTATAGAAATAATATCGGTAATGAGGGCATCCGGTAGGGAACGTTCTTTTTTTTTTGAGATGGAATATTTTTTTGAAATCCATGAACCTTCAACTACGAGTATACATAACTACACTATGAGTTCAACTTGTAGTTTCTCAATATATTTCTCACGTAAATTACTGAATGCTTCACCAGTGTAGAGTGAAAAAAGTCCCCTGTACGTTGTCTCTTTAGACAAAAAAAGAGTAAAAATGTTGGCAAAGAAAATCGGAGAAAAATTTTGGAAATATGCAATCACATTTTGTCAGTGTTAGCAATGCACCCCAATAAAAATTGGTATATTTTGGAAATGAGAAAAAAACAAATTAATTATAAATTAACAATTGAAAACAAATTTGAATATTCACTTTTTTATTAAAATGGATTTACAAATACCTCATTTTTGTCATATTTTGCTATACAGGAAAATAACGAAGAAAAATTTGAGCGATTCAGTTAATTAAACAATGCAAAATCTTTTTATTCATTACCAATATTCAAGCCTTACAAATATTCTTTTTATGTAGTAAAAGGGAAAGGGCTCAAGTCATATATGCTACTAAATATTAGCGCGAATTGGGTACATTGAGAAAAAAATAGCTATAACTTTGCGAAGTGTCACAGTTCGTATCAAATTTTGGGAGAATGAGTCACTTACATACAAATACCAACATAACTCCACTCCAATTTAAAAAAACGCAGCTACAACTTTGCAAAACTTCTAATATACTCCGTTAATAAATGTTTATTGCGGTATTGCTGATTCATGGTGGTACTTGTACACAAGTGATGGCCTATCTCCCCCAAAAAAATTTGAATACGAGATATGACACTCCAATTTCGACGATTACGCCATAAATCGTTGTTAATGAAGCATATTAGACGTTTTCCAAAGTTTTAACTGCTATAAAAAAAAAACGACAAACATGAGATATTTGAAAAATTCATAGCTCCTTTCCAAATGTTTAAAGCAACTGAAATTTTGGAAAGAAGTACCATAGACATGCACTTTCAAATGAGATTTGTTTCGTCGAAATCGGAGAATCACAACTCAAGCCCTTCCCTTGTGAGAAAGTTTTTTATCGATTTATTTTTGAAATTTTTAAATTGATTATTTATAACGTTGTCAATCCACTTCTGGAATTATTTATTTATTTCCAATATTTGAATGGCTACGCACATGATCACAATAGCCAATTACAAAGAGGCGCCGTAAAATCATCAAAGCCCCTCAATCCCGATTTAGTTGCTTAGATACCAATCCCTACTCTTCATTGCGCTTCATGGGAATACATTCATCTTCCCTTCCGCTCTATTATTTCATTTGTTAATAATAGTCCAATTCATGGATGATATGTTTGGACAGTTTTTTGTTAAATAGGCTAAATTAGAGTTAGGTGATTACTAATACGCAGATTATCCTCCAAATGATCCACAAGGTAGAACATAAGTTCATTTTGCAAATAAATAATAGTTTAAAAATTCTTGATTAATTTGAAAATATATACGGTATAGTATTCAGTTCTATCGATCAATCTTGACATCCTTTTCAAGTTGAACAAAAACTCTTTAGTGCCCATCAGCCGAAAATGTTGAAAAGTTGTAGAAGATTAACGACTAATACATGGAAAACAAGGTAGTAAAAAGATATAAGAAAATACAGAAACAAGATACATCAAAAATAAAAATGTAAAAGTTGAAGAATTTGAAACCGGTAAAACAAAGGAATAAATCGCTGAAAACCATAAATTAATGCATGAAAGAAATCCACAACTTTTCCCAAGAAATACGTAATAATCAAAATTCAAAGATAACGAAAACAATAAGTACTCACAAAAAAACATCATGAAAAACATTCATCATAAGTTGCTACTTTTGTTACTTTTTTTTCGTAAGGATTGAATAACAGAAACGTAACGTTTTAACCAATCAACGAATTCGCGATTTGCTACCATCATATTTGTACCTTTTGGAATTATGTCGTTTACCGATAAATCTATCCTGAAAACATGGAGAACGATTTGAAAAAAATGCTTGAAACAACAGATGAAAAATTATGCTTGAATAATATATACCATAACCCAATATTTTTGGAACATTCGCTAGCATATTTCTCAACATTTTTCAGATTACTCTTCGCTTCGTGGACAGATTTTTGAATTACAGACAGAAATTTCTCTTGATCTTTCATAATCTGCACTTTTTTTTCATATAAGCATTCTGCAAGAATGAAATGTTCATAACATAATATTAAAGCACATTATGCAACATAGGTACTATTAATTTCATGAGGCAATTATTTCCTTGTAAATCCTAATTTTAAAAAAGCTACCTTGAGAAAAATGCTCGAGTCTAAAATTAATCAACATGGTACCTAAATTGTATATTGTGGCAATTTTATATGGAGCATTAGTTACATCGGATTTATTTGAATAACAAAGGAAACAAATTGAAAAAATTCGCATAATTTAAAACTTCTTGTTTTCTTTATCGACGAATAATTTAATTTTAATGAGACCTTTGCGTTTGTATAATTGAAGTGATTATCTTACCATTTATTTTTAAGGTTTAGTTATCGAATCAAAAAACAGATAAGAAATGGATAAATGTTTACAACAAAAATTCAACTTTTATCTTCAAACATTAAACTAACATTTGTGAACAAAGGAAAAAAAACGCACCTGGCTTAACGACTAGTTGGCCAAATTTTGCAGTCATATTGTTGTACTTGTCAGTGAAATAAATGATGTAATAACACTGCTCTGTACAGAAGGTAATGTAATAATCCGACAAGTCATGTTTGTTAGTTTCTAAAATCCTGAAATATGACAGCTCTATTAATACAGACATTTCATACAAATACTTCAATATAATATGGGTAAATAAATTCCACGAGTTCAATATTGATTATAATTTTAAAAACAAATGCAGTATAAGCATAAAGTGTAATCAAAAAATGTTTTTTATTAATTAATTAATTAATTTATTTATTGCAAGTGTTTTATTATCGCTATTCTATTAAAGATTAAATAATATGCACACTCGGAAAATCGAAAAAAAAAATTAGCGAAACATTGTTACTAAATGTACTCACGCTATGTGATTTAAAATCGCATGCAGTTCGAGCTGCTTAAATTCACTAAGTTCATTATGAGTTGAACTTTGAATGCAGTCATTGATAAAATTTTTTAATTTTTCTGATTTTTGTTCTTTAATGAAACCATCAATTCGACTGGTACAATATTGCTGACAACTAATAAACATATCTATTGGTTCGTTGGACAAGTGAATTATATTATCCATTATTTCTTGATCTAATGCCAACTGAAATTAAGGAAATTAAGGTCAATTATGATTTCAGCTACGTAGCATATCAAAAAAATTGGCTAAACAACCACAACTTGATCATTTGAGTCCGCGTTACTGGTGAAAAATTCATTTCTCTCAGTTTGGTTGGAAAAATTAACAACTTTGTCTATCTTGTTTTTAATAGCATCGAATTCTTTACGAAGATAGTTTTCTCTGGTAACTAGACGCTGCTTTTGACACTCCGATTCCAACCATGTTTTGAAAGTTTCTTTTTGAAATCCCACATAATTATTCTAAAAAGATGCATAAATGAAAACATTTCTTTCTATTACAAGGTGAAAGAGAAATTTGAGTTTCTTACACTAGTCATCGCATCGAATAGCTCTAACTTGTAAGTTTCAATTTCGCTATGAAGGTTTTGTAAATGTTTTCGTTTATCAAAATTTTTAAAAAAATATTGAATGCATTCTTTTTTGAGCTCTGTTAATTTTGATTCTGATAACCTGTAGAGAATGAAAAAAATTGGAGGTCTTGGTTGAAATACGATATTATTTCGATATACTCAAGATGATATATTTACCACGAGCTCTCTGCGTTTTGTTTCGAATTAACGTGATCAGCTAATTTCAACAAAGAGCTCAATTTTTCTTTCAACAGTTCGATCACCATTTTATGTAAACTGGATATGGATATGTTCGAGGTTAATCTTACGATATTATACATTAAATTTTCTTTTTCTCTTAACAAGTTTGATTCTGGCAGAATACTTCGCTGTTTGCTAAATTCGTTGACATTTCGAAGACAATCTTTGATGATGTCCAAACGATCCTTTCCGTCCTAGAAATGTATAATTTCAAATCAACTATAAATTAACTTATTCACTGAGCGACGACTAATAAAATGCTATTATTTACTTCTTTCGCATTTTTCTCAGTACGCCAGAACGAAATTACATAATTTAAGTAAGCATGCAATTCTAATAAATCTCTGATTGTTTTCTCTCGTTCACTGATTTTCAAATCATTGAGTATATAGATATGATCTAATTTTTCCTTCTTTTCTAAAAACTTTGTATGTTCCATTTCTGCAGATGTCAGTAAGCATGAACAAAAATTACATATAATTCGAATTTGCTACGAATACACCAGAGGATGAATACTACCTTTACTTGTCACTTTTGTCTTGAAAGCTGTTATTTCATTTTCACGTTTTGCAATATCATCATGGCACTTTTTAAGCCGACTGAAAGTTTCTTCACAACTTTTAAACTGATCAAAATCTTTCAAACTTTTAACAGTTTTCTATGAAAAGAAGTAACCGTTAATGAAGACAAGCGATACATCAAAATGATCAAAAGTAATTGAAAAATACCGGAATAAAATACGTCTTTCCCTTATTTGCTTTTAATTTGTTGAGTTCATGTAGCAATAGAACTTTTTTTATGTAACGGGCTTCCTTTACAGGAACAACATGAGCCATTATATTGCGCCATATGTCTCTCAATTCCGGAGGAGATAACCTGCATATAGTTAGAGATTCCATTAAAATGCGAAACAGAACATGGAGTAAGATGTAGAGAAAATTTGTTTCAGTTCAAACCTTCGAAATTCCTCTTCAATCTGCTCTGTAGATAAATCTTTATCTTCAAATTTTAAGGTAAGAAACCAGCTTTTAAGTTCTGATGCTATTATTTCCGACATTGTTTAAGGAAAACAAGTTGCAATACAATTCTTATCAATATCTCAACTCATTTTATACTTCAAAAAGTTTCTAAAGAACAAAACAGATGAATAAACATTTTGCCGGTTTTACCGCGAAAATTCTCCAAGTAGTTGATAAATGATAAGCTGGATTTAGACGGTTGTTACCATTGACTTTCATATATAGACTGCTAATGACTGCATAAGTGTAATGTAAAACGGTGTCCCCGACATACAACTCAATATAAGTCTCGAAATGCGTAGTGCGCATGAGCGGAGTTTATAATCAGTTATCATAATATGGTTGATTATAACAGATTATAACCAATTAAAACATATTATACAGATGTTATGTTTATAAATTCAAGACTCGCGCATGCGTATAATGCATATCGCGACTTATAAAATTTCAATGTCGGGGACAATTGAGCTAATGTGCATTAGCAGTCTATATATAAAAGTCAATGGTTGTTACGACTTACGAGTCACATGATTTTCCCCTTCACCCCCGTGTATACTACCTCAGTCTTGCCATCACCTACTTCGTTTTTTTTCTTTTTTTTTTCTAATGAAACCCATTAAAAATGATGATGAATGAGACGTAAGATGTACTATTGAAATTCTAATAAATAATAATATGATTATGACTTCAAATAAAAAAAAAAAACCGTGTCCAATTCAAAATTTCAGTGGAGTAATATAATACTGATTCATTGTAATATTAATATTATTAAACGTTCATTCGCTAAAAAAATTAATTAATTTCTCACGTTTCCGCTGAAGTCAAAAACATAGAAACAGTTCTGCATCGATCTTTCTTACTGTCATGCTTTTTAGCTGAGTTTTTAACTTGAAAGTTGAAAACGACAGCTATTATTATTATTTTTTTTTTACACCTTGGTAAATTGCAGAATTGGTAATGTAATGAATGTATGATTTCACCTTTGTTATGAGATGAAGATGAAATGAAACTCACCAGATTTTTGCCAAATATTCTTCTGTTGATATTCCTTCGGTGAAAAATTATATATTATGCAAAAATTGAAACTCGAGTCATAGGTAGATATAAATCATATTTTTTTGACCAGTGATGTTTTATTTTTTTCATTTCGATGTAGGCTACACCATTGTTATGTTATTTATACTTCTTTGAAGCTTTGTATGATTATAATCTATATGTGTATTGTATTCCATGTATTTATACTAGTTAGAGTTCTCTTGGAGTTCTCTAATTTGTACCATTCATTACTTTTTAATTTTGCTCAAATAAAAAAAAAAAAAAGTTTTGGATGACGGTAAATACTGTAATGACGGAGAAAATTGTTATATTGAAGTATATTATTACGTAACATGTTATCACTTTTCACTCTTATCATGATATCGAAAATGCTACAAAAATTTACTGGTTGTAAGTTCAACATAACTGATTTTTATGTAAGGAAAATAATGGCAAAATTTGAATTTTGAAAATAGCAAAAGCCGGAAATTTAGAATTATATATTTAATTTATTAATAATTATTTTCTTGCTTCATGCTTAATGTATCGTTTGAAGTAAATGATTTATAATCTATTGATTATACCTATCGCTATAAGTATTCAAAACAACGCTTTTCGTACACTGGATGTGCACTAACTTGAACATTGTTAATATCATTATATATAATATACTACTATAATCGCAATCAGTTTTGAGATATGTTATCTCTCAGTCGATTTTCCGAATTTCAAGAAGAAGGCCATGTAGCTACATGTGAGGTAGATGGGAAAGTACGATATTCTTTGCCTTCAGAATGTGATTCAGTCATATCGAGACTAATTCCTTTTGTGAGTAATGTTATCTCATTTCCTGATATTAGTTTATATCCTAATGTGTATTTATTCTGTCACTTTTAATTTCAGGTTGCTGAGCTTCCTAATGTAACATTTTCAGAAGCTTCAATCAACAGTATATCTGCGAAATATACTGCAGCTAGTCCTAAGGAATTATTCCTTTCCGTGGAAGATACTCGATGGAGCAGAATTAAAACTGCATGGTAGTTAAATCTTAGATTTATCCTTTCCAAAGTTTGTAGAAATAAGTTAATGTATCCTTTTGTTTTTCTGTAGGTTCGAAAATGGTTTTATTTCGGCTTTGCTTGTATCTCTTGAAACACATTTGAAAAGTAAATTCACTTCATTCGATAATTTAGCTCAGAATATTTCCAAATTTAGTAGTAGATATTTCATTCGAACGAATATTGAAGTAAGAAAACGATTTAATATTAGTTGAAAATAAATAAAAGCATCATTATTAACTTATTATGCATTTAGGGTGATGAAGATACTGTTTTGGCAGAATATAGCTTGTGTAAAAATTGGAAAAGCGGACTATTCAGGTATATTCAGTGGCATCCTCACTGTAGTAAATTTGCGGTTGTGACAACTAAAGATGACGTTCACATTTATTCCGCTGGCACAACAGTCACATCGGTTTTGAAACACAGAACTCAACAGTACATCACTTGCGTTGCATGGAGGTAAATACTATGTATTTCACGATTCTTTGAAAATAAAATTCCTAAAACAATAAATATTTTCATAATTGTAGACCACTTAGTGCATCTGAATTGGCTGTCGGATGTTCAGAAGGTGTTTATATTTGGAATATTGAACCAAATTCAATTGTAACAAGACCATCTATCACCTGTGC
This sequence comes from Phenacoccus solenopsis, assembly GCA_009761765.1. Taxonomy (NCBI): domain Eukaryota; kingdom Metazoa; phylum Arthropoda; class Insecta; order Hemiptera; family Pseudococcidae; genus Phenacoccus; species Phenacoccus solenopsis. The sequence continues at coordinate 4,693,463 of CM019752.1, read as the reverse complement.
CACTCTATTATCGAAACCCGGTCATAAATATGTCACCAGTGTATCATGGAATCAGCAAGTAAGTGATGAAATTTTTTTCGTGCATCCCCATGAAGAGGTATCCCGTGAAATGCTGTGTATTTTTTTTAGGGTAATTTATTGGTTAGCACTTCGTTGTGTGACCGTGCTATGTATGTTTGGGATGTTTCAATGGAAATAGCAGTGCCTTTACAAAAATATGGTGGTGGAATTCCCGCTTTAGTTTTATGGTCACCAACATCAGAACACATTTTCGCAAGCACTACTAATATTCTATTTCGGTACGATTTTTCACCTACTCGATTTATAAAATAGTATAAATTATATTCATCTATTATATCAAACTTCACTTTCTTTATAGCATTTGGTCAAGCGTAACGTGGAGTTCAGAAAATTGGTACACTGGTTCGAGCCGTATTAAATGCGCGTGTTGGTCAGCTGACGGATCAGTTCTGCTTTTTGCCACGACTACTGATCCAATTATTTATGCGATCACTGTTTCATCCGCGTTCAATATTTTTGCCGATGCCACTAGTGGAAATGGCAATGCTATTTGCGTCGCTGATTTAACCAGACAAGAAATGCCTACTGGCGAAATGTACATATCATATTGCCTTTATTTACTTAGTGTTTAAATTATCGAATGTTTATTTTAACACTGATTTTAAATCTTTGTCACAGTATCGGCGGCAACATCATCAATATGGCATGGGATTCCACTGGAAAATTATTAGCTGTGATATTCAAAGATAGCAACCTAATTCCCGTGTTCAGTACCACGATTTGTTCGAGGCCTAAAGTGCTTCAACTCACTCCTAGGTAATTTTTAATTTCATAAATTATCATCTTGCATCACATATAGTTGTAAATATTGCGAAATTTTTGTATTCTTCAGGTGTTTAATTCGAGGACGATTAAATGAAATTCCGAACTGTATAGATTTTCAAAAAAATGTAAAAATAGGAACTAATTTGACTATTGTAAGTTTTCAGTTGTATTTTTTTGGGAGGGAATTATTTTCACCGATTTTGAAAGATATTTTTATAAAACTGCTTTATTTTAGGCATGGTCCAGCGGTCGTATCCAGTACTTTCCATTTTATACATCCGATGCTATTTTTATCTGAACAAATTATGAAATGAATTTTTTGAGGGTAAATTTTAACTTGGAGTATGTATATCTGACTTGGCGATGCTACTATTTCTGTTTCTCATATTGCAGGTTAATGGCATTCATACTGACTTCGTATTGAAAATGTCGCATCTTACCTTTTAAGTAAGAGTGTTGAAAAAGTCATAGCAATATGCGATATAGTCAATTTATGTACCTAATTTGTTCATTATTTATTCAAACGATTTTGTAATTTTTCCAATCTTCGTTTTTTAAATTGTAATACCGAACTAGAAATTAAACTTGAATTTTATATTTTAAAGGATATTAACTAAAGCTTGTTTGCTTTTCTATCAAAAGTATCTGTCCCAAAATAATCGAAATTTTTCCCACTTTATTTCTCATAGAAATGAATACTGCACAAATACTTTGTCATTCATACTAGAATAAACCGTAATTTGTTTCACTTAGATTCTCTGAATGAACTATGTACCACGAACTTGGAAATTACGGAAATGAATTTTTAACAGGATTATTTTCAATAAAATTCTATTTTAAGAATCGATATTGAGAAGAATGCATTATTTCTTCACAAAATTTATTCATTTCTAACGAGCAGAATTTTTTACTTTTTATATTTTTTCTTCGCTGTATTATTGTGGCCAAATTTCAAATTAATTATTTCTAACAATCCGTGTAAGAATGCTCAAAATTATGTAATCCTGTTCTTGTTCACGTAGCTATGCATGCTTTAAAAACAATATATTTATTCAATGATCTATCGACATAGCGACTATTCAAGACGAGTAAAAATACCAAACCGCATTACTGGAGCTGAGTTTTTAATTGTGGTTTTTTCACATTTGTACATGATATTAAAATTTTTTTCATGCTCATTGGCCACACCTATTACGAGTCCGAAAACTGCCTATCTCTTCCAAAAGTAACTAAGTGTTGAATATAGAATATGTAGTGTTACATACCCATAGAAACCACATGAGCCCAAAAGTTTGAAATTTTGATTATTTGAGGCTTCTGAAACATATCTCAAATTTTTACTATCTGTCATTATGGACCTATCTTGGATCCATTTTGATCTAAATTCAAGGGGTGGTATTCTGGTCAACAACTACATACATGGATTTGATGAGGAGATTAATCAAGAACTGATGAAACTTCGTGTCTTAAAGATTTACCTCTAAAAGCTTTTATTTGCTTCAACTTCCTACCAAATTCACGCAATATGCTGAAATTAGAATAATTTTCATCCATACTCTCTGGTACTACGCAAGGTGGAAGCATGTAGTATATGCCACAAAATTAGACATTTACTATATAATTACAAATGGTTTGAAACACAAAAATTTGAAGGTTTCACTCCCAAATCAGGTAGGTTGTAGTAGCGATCGTTTGAAATTATATAGTAGTACTGGTGGTACTGTTGTATTAATAGTTTTATTTCATATCGAATGGGTTATAAATAGTATTTAAAGTAATCGTCCCAATATGCCACCTAGTTATTTCAGTATAATTATTTGTAAAACATCCTAATTTTCAAGTAATCATTTTTTAAAATAATTTTTTGCTTTATGTATTGTTTAATGAACTAATTCTGGCTTATAAAATTAAGAGCGTACATTCATATTTTTTGAAATTTTCATAAAATCATGAATTGAATTTTAAGGGTCTATTCTACATACACGATTGCATACTGGTTTGCCTGCCAAATGGCCATTTTCGTGCTCTTTGATTCTCAAATACTACTAATCTGTTTCAGAGCCGTAACTAAGGGGGGGATGGGGGGAGCTTCCCCCCCAAGTGTTTTGAAAAGATGGGAAATTTATAATTGTTCAACGTTGAAATTGGGAACTTGGAATTTCTTTTGGGAAAATGGGAAAATAAGGAGTGGAATAAATTCGAACTGATGCCAACTTATATCATGTATAGCATACAACCAGGGACGTAGCCCCTTTGGCTTTTGGAAAGTTGGTAAATTTGGAGTTTTAGCGTAGCAGTATTATTACAACTATTTTAAAATTTTTGAAGACTAAAAAAAAAAAAAAAAAAAAAAGAGGACAACAGTTGGGAAAATATCATGGTATTAGTTGGCAATTTTTGGTTTTCTCTCCCCCCCCCTCCCTGAAGAATGCCCTCGTTACGCCCCTGATCTGTTTCACTTGAAATTTGAAATATACACCAATAATATGAATTTGAGAAACTTCACAGAAGGTTTTTTTGATTAAGTGATTATCGAGAAAAACGCAAAAATAAATTGGCTTTTGAGGAGGTCATATTTCACTGCTTATAACTTCCTTATAAATTGGAATTTGAATTTTTCGTTCTGAACAAATTAAAAAGAAGTGTCTTATCTTCTTCATTTACAAATTTCAAAAGTTTCCATAAGAAACTCACGAAGAATTTTACTCTCAAAAATGTCACTTTTTTAGCGTTATCAATTTTGGTTCCCATATAGATAACATATAGTGCCTGCGAAGTTTAGTTATACTAAAAAAAAGAACCGTGTATGTGAAATATACCCTTAATCAAAGAAAAAGTGAGATGCTTTTCTAAATACGAATGTTTATACGTAGTATACTATTCGTATTGTGCTTTTTGTTTCATTATTTTGAATGCTGGAAACTGCTATACGACTCAATTAATTACTTAGATAGCTTTATTTTAATATCAGTCGAACGGCTATATTTATTTAAATTTTATGCAAATTTAAAATGTTGTATTTAATCTTACGTAATGCTTGAAACCATATGTAGGCGCAAATACAAAGTCTACACGTTAAGAAATATAATATATATAACATGCCAAGAGGTGAATAGGAGTCGAATTTCTAAAGTACTCGTATTTTCCCATCTTGCGAGTCAAAATGAAAATGATGATTTTTATTTTTCGATAAAACATTAACCTTTTGTGTAGCCGCTACGTCAAGAAAGTTGGTGAGAAATTTAAAATGTTAACGAGATACGATATCTAAACTTACAAAATCCATTAATGTATCTGGTTCTAGATAGGTATTTAAATTTTAAAGTTTGTGTTTTTTGAGCAATAAACGCGAGTTAAATTTTGATGTTTGAAGAAGATTTGTTGGAATTAGAAGTTTTCGACGGTAATTTATGTTCAGCTTCTTTTCGGTTGTTTTTTTAATGCTCTATCAGTTTGTTATAAAGTTAATTCTGAATGTAGCCGCTTCCAGGGTTATTTATAAAGTTTTCATTCCTTTTGGTTTCTGCGGTATTACTTTCGAATTTCTGGTGTGTTATATGTGGGTTTTCGAATTATTTTCCGGTCTTTTTAATTCATTGGTGCTGAATACACCACGCTCTATGAGCAGCTAGGCATAATTTTCAATACTTTTTATCCGACTTAAGCATTCTCCTTATTTTTATATTAATTTGCCAGTTGGCTTATAAAGAGAATAGCAATATGTAGTAGGTAAATGTGGGCGGATGTAACGACTACAAGTAGTATTATTTCATTTCGAGGTTCGAATCTTTTGAAACGACGAATAGCTGTTCAGGTATTTGCGGTGTCGAATAAAACATGATGCCGTCGGGTATACTTTTACTACATGAAAATGCAATCAACCTGCGACATCTCGCCATTTCACGAGTAAAAATAATTGTCGAAGAATAAAAATTTTTCGTATCTCATTGCGAACTCGTTTATGGGTACCTTCGAAGTGCAGCTAATTTTTGTCGCTAGTAACGTGTAAAAATTTTGAAATTTATTGATCTAATTTTTTACGCTCGCTGTTAACAATACTAAAATACGAACATTTAACGTGTTTAGTCTACAGAACACGTACGTCGTTTTGAAAAGCACATAACTCAGAGAAATTGGTAAAACCGTAAAAAACACCGCGTTCCGGTTTTTTTACCTTTATACGCGACAATTGGCTATAGCGGATTTTTGTCGATCGACTATCGGCCGAACTTCTAGTCGAGTGGAATTTATTTGCAACGTATTTCAATTGCAACGTGACATTTCTGGTTAATGTGCATTCCTTCGAGGATCGTATGTAATTAGAGAATACCGACGATAGCGTCTCTAGACAGTTCATTAAAGTGAATTATACCCGAGAAAGTTTAAAGTCGCGAATTATTTTATTCCTCCCTCAGTGTTCGTCTTCTCTCGTTCATGTTATCCAATTAAAGTAATTGCCGAGTTTCTAAATCAATTTCACGTATTCGTGACTTAACGTGTAAGGTTTTGGGAATAAAAGCGTCGAAAAGGGTTCCACATTTCAGATGTGGTTGATGATGGAAGATGCGTTAATTTTTCAACATTTTAATAATTAGCATTCGCACTTTCTTCATTTCTGCTGTATCAAAACGAATTGTTTCTAAGTAATCTATTCGCTATTATACTAATATCCTAAGGAATGTAACTTTGTATACGAATATACCAGTGCCTAAATTTTAATTATGATGTTGCTCAATATAACAATTTTAAATATAAATTAGGTTTTAATAATGTGTAAAAATTTATAATTTTTTAATTTTTTAGAGGTGGTATAAAATTCTGAAAAATCACGCTAAAGGTCCTGCGAAAGTCCTGCATTATGCTCAAAAATTTTTGTAGACGTTCTATTTAAATGAACCTTTATGTCATACACATCAAATTATAGGTTTTGAAATTCTCTGTATGGAATGTAATTGTCATAAAGGTTTCAAAACGACAAAATTTGGAAAATTGAGCTTTAGATGAAACATGGCAAAATACGTTTATAAAAACAGAGATTTTTGCCATTACCTCATTGCTGTATGAAATCAATTTTTAAATTCAGTCGCCCTGAGGGATTCGAAGTCCTATCATTTTGTGAAAGTGAACTTCAAAATGAGAAACGAATGATTTCTCATTTTATTTGTGTGTGTTTTTTTTTTTTATAACTAAAAGACTTTTATTATTTTTTGTAATTTTTTCAAAATAAAAATTTCTTACTTCTATATTTTTTTGTTGCATAGAGTAAGTAGTATGAGGTGTTGAGAACAGAAGATAATAATGTGCGTACAGTGAGAAAATGGTAAATCCGTTTCTGGCTGGAAGATGGATTATGTTGTTGGCAGGTGTACCTGTGTCCTGGGGATACACATGAAATCTCTCCGAATATTTATTCTTTCTAAGTTTTAAATAAATATGAAGACTTTTACGATAGAAGATGGGTATTGAGAATATTCTGCAGTGATAGGCCGATGGTAAAGGCCTTGATGCATCCATCAGGATAAAGTGTCTTTTTTGTTTTGATTTATATGGTACTGATAAGTTAGTGTATATGATAGAGTGAAATATAAGGCCATTAATTAATTTTGTAATCAATATTAACTCATATTAAGGAATTTCATAATGAGAACTATTTTTATCTATTTATAATTATAGACAATGCATATCTGTTATCTCTCTATATATTAAAATCAAAATGAAATCGGTTTTGAGATGCGCGCGCATCCTTGTTCTGAATAGCAAGTATAAAAGGTATATAAAGGAATAAAAGGTTGTAAATTTTAATAAAAGCCTTGTACGTACATGTACAAGGGTAAAGTCATAAAATTATTTTGAGTAGCAGGTATAAAAGGTATAAAGGATAGCAGGTATACAAAAGGAAAAAAGGAGATAAATTTTAATAGAAGCTTTGTACATGGGCAAGAGCAAGGGTAAAGTTGTAAAATTGTTTAAAATAGTAGTATACAAAGGTATAAAGGGGCGAGCCCATTCTGAAAGGAAGAACTCTTGGTGGGGGTAACAAGGAAGAATGAATTGGGTTGGAATGTAGCAATACTTGTTCGATAAAATAATGTTTTTTCTTCATTTAATTTTTATTGCGAGCCCCGAAGGGGCGAGGAGGTACTAGTATAAATTATGTTTGGATGCTCCGAAAGCACTGTATATGATGTTTGAAGCAAGCGAGTTTCTGGTTGAAATTAGTCTTTATTATGATATTGGATTTTGAGAATTTGATACAAGGTATTTAGATATATATTAATGAGGAGTTATCAATCACTAAGGGGAGAGGAAATCATTCATACCATGTTAAGAGTTTTTAGACAAATTAAAATTTCGGCTGCTTGTTGGTCCTTACTACCTAATCGTGGCTTGATGTTATTCTGCAAAATTAATGTTTGAAAAATTTAGAACATAAAATTAATAATTATGCTAATAATTTAAAAAAAAAAAAATATTATAAAAAACAAGAGAAAGCATTATATTCTATTTTATTATGACTTCATTAAGAGACGAAAAATTATATCATAATATTAATTAATAAACGATGATTAATAACGTTGATATTTTTGTCGCAAAGAAAACTGATTAATTTCCCTTGAAGATATCTTACCTTTGAAGGTATTTTGAATAAAAAAAAAGTATCATTCGTACTTCAAAACTTTTATCATTTCCAACTTGTATTTTCGTTCAAAATTATTCGAAAATTTATTTAAATAATTTCACAGAATATTAAACAGTCTGTTACTATACTTCTTTATCGCTTTCATTATTTCTTATCTTAATAAGAAAAGAAAAAAAAAGAGAAGGGGAAAAGGCAACCTAATTTTATAAAATTTCCAAAAGTATTCCCCTTATTTGCACTTACCGAAGCCAATGATTTGAATTAATGATCCCAACAGTAGAAAACAAAAACTGGAAAACCTTTCTATTAAGGGTATCCGACGAGATTCGTAAAAAAGAAAATTGGGGTGCCGAAAAACGCGCGCCATCATCATGCAATCGCATGCGCCAATTCCGTCGCTAAATCTTTTAACCTGTGGAGTTCAATAGCTCAGTCCTTTGGTTACTTCGGTTCGAACATGTGTGTTGACTCGGGTCACGTCAACGAAACCGCTTTACCACTCGAAATGTCGTATATATTTCAACCTTCCGAAATTATTATCGAATTTTGATTGGGAAAAAAATCGCAGCTTTATAATGTTGCCTTTGCCATCGACGTCGTCCGAAGAATTGGAAGATTTTCATTGTAAAATAGTGTTGGTCGGCGATTGCAAATGTGGTAAAACGGCGCTCATTCATCAATTCGTAAATGAAGAATTCTTACAGGTAACTTCATTAAAATATCTCCTCTTATTGCCCAAGTTTCCTTATTGCGTGAATTGCCTTCGATAAAAGTTTTCAAATTTAAAAAATCGTAATTCTCAATTGGCACGTGTAACATTTCGAAAACTTTTTCCTCCAATTCCATTCGAATGGAGAATTTCAACTGTTTCCTCAATGAGTTGAATTTATGACTGTGGGGTGTCAGAATTGTCGCACGTACAATCGAGAAAGTTTCACGATGAAATTTTCCAATCATTGAATTTTCTTACTACACGTCCAAGTAATTTTAATATAAAGTCCGCTAGGTATTTGTTCGCGAATGTAATCAAACTTTGATTCACCCGCCAGTTTGGTTTATACTCGGATTTTTCCTCCAGCTGTTTGCTGACAAAGTTTTCTTCTATCTTCAAGCACGTATTCAAGAATAGGCATGCCTGTTCTTCGAGTTTACTGTATAGTTGTTCTTCGTAGAAGTTAGATGTTATTGATATTTTTTAATTAATGCCATTGCGTTTCTCGTGAAATTCATTTGAGCTTTTTAAAAATTCAAATGTATATGTATACATTGCTATAAACACTCTATTTCAATCTTCAGCCTACACCATAGATCCTATTGAAACAGCGAACACTGAACAGTATCCGTATTTATTTTGGATATGACTCTCTATTAAATTTTTATAATTCAAAAATTCCATATTTAAACGTTTCTTTTAAACAATAGGTATAATATAATGATACCTACATATAGCATTACAGTAAAATGTTGCAAAATTAATGTTTGAAATGTGATATAATTTGCATAAATAAGGAACCTACTTCATTGACAACTCATAAGCTGAAATACCCATGAAGAAGGCCGGACATCGAAGTTTTTATCGTCTACCCATATCGAGGGAATGAAATAAAGAAAAATGATTTCTCCGAAATCACCGCGCTCCATTTAAACGAAAAAAATACTCGCACAACAGTCGTTCGATATCTCCAACGAATTTGGAGCGTAACATCGTACTAAAGATAGTGAAGAAAAAAGTTCCACTATATCGCTATTAAAAGAATTTTTCACACCAAAATTGTATTCTTATCATTTTGGTTTCGGGGTCTATTTTCAAGCGCAAACCACCCTTATCAGGCATTCGAGAAAAGTGCAAAATAATCAATGAAAAACCGCGAAAGCGAAATTTTCCTCAATATCGATTCAGTCGTATCTATTTTCGCGCTGAAAATATGAATTTTAAATATCTCGTAACCGCTTATCAGTTCCTTTGTTTTGTTCATATTAGCCTTCAAACGAGTCCGAGTGTCGAGCAGGGTAAACTTTGTCCTTTCTTTATAACCCATTTCATCTGGAAAGTTTTGCACATCTCGGCGATTCCGAGCTTTTTCTTTATAGTTACGGTCATAAAGAGTGACGCATAAAGCTGGTTATGAGGAATGTATGCTGGTGCGTATGAAAGCCTAATAGGTGCTTACCGAAACGAAAGAGGAAATATTGTCCCTACTTATTAACGCTTTATGAGTCTTGTTTTATTGGCTTAGGTATTGTTTTTTTCGTTGGCTTTTTTTACTATCATCGGGTATTAGAGTCATGGTGTTATTTCTTATAGGTAGAAAAGCAATAAAAACTCGTCGTAGCCTATCGACAGGGTAGCAGAATTTTCGAAAATATTTTTTAAATGAAAAAATTTCTGCGTAATATCAAGGTACTAAACACTTGAACAGTTATTAATAATAGAATGATTTCTCATGACTTCAAAATATACTTATACGAACAAAATGTTGGGCCTAAAAATTTGAAACGCTCATATCTCCACAACTCATGAATCTCTCTATACCTATATTGAAATCAAAATGAAATCGGTTTAACTATTTAAAGATTTTAAAAGTGAAGAGTTTAATTTATATATTATGTGTTTTTTGAAAAAAACTTATTGATATTAGTTTGTTTAAAAGAACCTTGAAAGAACCTATATAGAAGATGGTAAATTTTTCAGTTTTGACATATTGGTTTTGATAGTTTTAAAATTGGAAAAAATCTGAAGAATTAGAAGTTACGATCCATAAGCCTTGAAATATATTTTTATGAAAAATTTGGATTGGTCAATCGTGAAAATTTCTCCATGTTTACATTTATGTCAACTTGATACTAGACTAAACCTCTAATACATTCGATTCAGATACCGATGAAGCTTTTTAATTTTTTCAAGAAGGAAATTATAGCAAAATATAACTTTTTTTCATCAAATGTTTTCTCAAAATTAAAATCAAGCTTTCTAGTAACACTGCTTTTAAATTAATAGATATCTCAATAACAAGACAAAATTAATAATTTCTGTAGTTGTTAATTAAGTTTAACGTAGAAATTCTTAACGATTCTACAATTCTCAGATTGTGAGTTTTCCTAAAAAGTTAATATTTATTACAAATAAAATACCTTTAGCCTCTTGCGTCTACATGGTTAATTTCCGCCTAATTGCGAACCTCATTTCTTATAACTCTTCGTTACTCGAGAACAGATGGATTATTTTCAATATAATTATGATTATGATCCCTCAAAATTTGCTGCAAAGAGACTATCTTAAAATTCTCCAGTTCTTTCAATTTTTCTCAATTTTTACCTCCTCCTTCCCCGCTTCCTTTAGTATATTAGTTAAACTCAGTTTTAAGGTATCTTTGGAAACCTCCATTTTGAAAATCTCAGTATATAAAAGTTCAGTGTACGTCTGTTAATGTTCTAAACACGTTAAATCAAGAATTTGTACACCAACTTTAAAGTACGTGTAAGGAAATTAGTTTAGTACACAATTTTTACCTTTGAGATCTTAGCTTACTCCACACTCCTTACTCTAGTTCTACTTTAACTTTCATTGGGTGTAAAAAAGTGTAGGCAAAATAAACAAACCTGCTGTGTGTGATCTAAGGGCGTGAAGAGATTAGCATCGTTAATCGTTATATGAAAACTTGTAGAAGCCCAAATTAAAAACTAAGCTGCAGTAATACTCGTGTAGCTTAGACTCCTCTTTCTCATTCATTACATCACGATTAAACCGGTCTGTAGACTAGAGGTATCAAATTCGCAAATTTCTAACCACTCCGCAAATACTTTATGAAGATAGCTGAAAGTCTGAGCGTTGTAAGTATCTAATTAAATTCCACTTTCTTCGTTTCTCTGTTGTGTGTGTACACTCGACGTTTTTACGCACATAATTAATTTCGTCTTAATACGTATTATGAGCTCGGTAGGCTGGATGTAAGGGATATACTTCCATCACGTCATCTCACAGTGAACGATAAATTGTTAACATTATTCTCATTTAACCTTCGTTGTCTATTATTTCCATTTGTTAGCTTGATCTGAAGATGTTGGCAAATAAGAATACTAAAAAAGCTATGTTACATCGAGGGTTGCTCAAGTTGAAAATTATTTGTAGTGCTCTAGTTGAATCTGAAGAAGTTTCCAATTGGTGGGAATTTCTTGTAACCTTTGAAAAAAAGGTTTTATACTTGTTTAAGGACCTAGCCATTGTACTCTCTGAATATTTTCAACATTCGATTTATTACAAATTTTTTTCTTTTTCTCGCAATCCATCGAAAAGAACGTATACATTTTTCATTTTTTCCCTCTTGAATGAGATTGAGAAGAAAAAAACCGCAGAATGTTTTCGTTCAATTTGGGCAAAGATTTCGTAGCAATGTTCTGTTCCCGAATGGCGAATATGTAGTTTATGTAGCTAAATTTCGAAATATGATAAACGTTGAACGAAGATTTGAAGGGTAGGTAGCGAATGTTACGTTTCCTCGGCGAAGAAATGCTATACTCGCGGATTTCATGTTATAGCTCGAAATTTTATCGTGGTATCGAGCGAAATGAAATAATGTAGTGAAAATAAGGGTTGAAATTTATAACTACCAGTGAAGCATCTCACCTCCGGATCTACGGTAAAATGCATATTCATAATTGGAAAGCGGTTGAAAAGCACCTGTCGCGTAACACAGTCTATTTAACGTCTATGCATAATAAATTGCATACTTAATTAGTACGAGATGTACGAAAGCTTTGTTAATATTTTACCAACTACGCTGCTGTATATTTACGATTTTAAATGGTTAGATAAAAAGGCGTCAGACAGTTTTCGTTTTATATTCGCACACTACATATAATATGCGGCATAATTGGCACGATGTTGAGGTTGAAATTTTAATAAAATGTACGTACAGTCCACTTACCCTGCCTAAGCCAGCCATTGCTGACGAATAATAAAAGACCTATTTCGCTTTTACTGCTGGAGCAATAAAAGTGCTCAAATTCACGGTCAGTGATAATTTATTCGGCTTCGTCGATGATACTCAGATTGCCAATTCATGTGTTTCACGTTATTTCGAGAAAAAGGGTTGAAGAAAAATTTATCTCGGACATAGGGCGTTCCATATTAACGAAAAATTTCATATTGGAACTTTTCGAGGCGTAAAGTTTAGCTGACGTCAGTTTGACAAGAGATCGTGGTGCTCGGAGAATTTCCATGGCAAGAATTATCGCTTCTTTCTAGCGAACCTTCTTTTTTCTTTTTTTTTTTTTTAATCAAACAAATACATAGAACTTATGGCGTATCTGATTCGTAATTTATAAGCTTTGAATATACGATAAACATGCTGAAAACCAAACCGTGTTCTAAAGTAAAATGCGATCCCGTCAAAAAAACTAACATACCTGAGACAGATCTCATGCATCGTATCAAAGATATTTCCGATACAGATTTGGAAAAATTACGGCAACACATACGTGTTCTCAAAGGTCTCACTTTAACAGAGGAAAAAACCAGAAAAAAAATAGACTTCACCAGTCCACCAATCATATCTCCTAGATTAAATGCAGCTGCCACGCTTAGAGCTAGTATACACCGGAGGTGGATCGAAATAAATCTACCGAGTATCATGAAAAAATATTCGCTGACTGAAGAAAAAGTCGATGAAGAATTAACTGATTTCTTAAGAAAAGAAGCACTCAGTCGATCGTACTGCGATTACATCGAAGAAAAAGAAAACGAGTATCAAGAAAATCTGAAAAAATTATCGCAGCTAGCTAAATCAAACGAAGACCCTCATTTCCGAGCAAATAAGAATTTCGATCTTCGCCTTAAAACGGCCAAAGGTTTGCCTATCATTACTGAAGATTTCAGAAGAGCTTACGAAAACTTCGAAAAAACTCCTTTCCATTTTTCGAAAAAATGCGAACTAAAATCTCGCCAATTGCAGCCAATCGATGAAGAAAATGAAATGTGGTTGTATCCCTTCATCGAAGATGAACCTATACCTTTACATAGACAACAAAAGCCTCAACCCGTCGATACAAGGAGTGCTAAAGAGAAAACTAGACCTCCTGTTAAACCTGGAAAATACACACCATTGGCCGAAAGGAGGTCTGTTAAGGTTCCACCAACTAAAAAACCTCCTTGGCGTTTCGTCTCATCGTGTTCCAGTTTTTTGTGAATTCTGTAAAAAAAAAAATCTTCGTAGGTTCATTCGCTCGCGAAGGTATGCTTTAAAAAAATTCCATTCTTTAGGTATTTATATTTTTAGTCGTTAACTTTAATATCTCATTTGTACAGAATATTTTGCGAAACTTGTCGAATAAATTTCCCTCTCATTTGTGTCATCTAGATAAAGATTTGAAAAGACGAAAACCAGATACTTTCTATTTACATCTGCGTGTATATTCTCAAAGGTACATTATTTCCATATAATTTAGCGCATGTGTAAGATAAATTGCATTATTACTGCGAACGATTAAATTTATTCCATGAGATATTCTCGACCGCTTTTGCCAAAGCTGAAATATTTTCATGTAAATATTTAGTTAGGTATCATATAAAATATAGATAACTTTGTTGTTTATTTTACGCTCTAAAAGACCCGTTCATTAGAACTAGCTGTTGCCAGTTGATTTCGTTTTAAAAAGTATATAATCGACATTACAAACTTGGCATTTCCGTGCCAAAAAAATTTACCGAAGTTTGAAATGATGTCGATATTGTAGCTGAATACATATTCACTTGGATGAAAAGTCTTGACTAAAACGTATAGCTGTATCATTATAGCGTATTTTATATTCGCAGTATCGTCAAATGTCCTCCCCCTCCCACTTTCATATCAAACCAAAGTTTATTGACATATATCAGGTTACACCATTTAAGATCGAGTGAATAAAATATTATTTCAACTTTATTATTTCAAGTGCATTATTTACTGATGACGTCAATATGAGCAACTGTGGGTTGATAATGTCAACAGACAATAAGGCATCAGTCATAATGAGTATTGATAAAATTTTAATCTCCCCTATCACACCGCAAAAGGGATAAGTGCACGAGTGTACTTTTAGCTGCGCCATGACCCACTCGAATAACAGGCCGAACAAGTGAACTATTGGCAACATCATAATAAACACAAAGGTGGTGGGCCCATGTGCGTATGTTTACATTTGTATTAATTGTGTTTCCATAAGAAAGAGTCTTTCATGGATGCACATGGGCCTACCATACATCAGCTGATATCGGTGTTGTCAACTTGTGTTGTTCGGCCTGTTATTCGAGTCGGTCATGGTTGCGCTCATATTGACGTCATTCAGAACCAAATATTTCTTATTTTCATTGGTTGTTGTTCTTAGACTCTTATGGCTGGGAGAACCCATAGAAATGTATTAAAATTTTTTGGTGGCCAGGCGAAATGGTTTAACCTGTTATAGGTCATTCAACTTTGATATCAAACAATGTTTTTGAAATACCGTGTGTCCAAATGATTCGGGTACATTCAGCGAAAACATCTCTTTTTCAATTATTTAAAGCTGTTTTCTCAAACGTATAGAAATATTGTAATGCAGTTAAAATGAATTCATCAACCTTAAAATTCATTAAAGTAATTTTAAAACTAATTTCTGATTCAGAAATTATAGTTTAACTCTTATCATGTTATCAACAAACTAAGATTTTTGCGCTGATTGTACCCGAATCACTTAGACGCACGGTATATGCACTGTGTCGAACTGATTTTAACACCCTCGAGCGCCAAAATTCCCTTTCATAAAAAAAAAGTAAGCAGCTATGCCGCATTACTGGAGCTGAATTTTTAATTGGAGCTTGTTTTGATTTACTAATAACCTTGCTTAACCGTTCATGACTACAGGCCACACCCAATACCAAGTCTGAAAACCTCTACCCTATCCTTTCCAAAAACACTTAAGAAGTTGAATTTGGCACAAATGTAGTATTTCTTGCCATGAAATAATCATGTGAACACATATTTCTCAAATTATAACTATTTGAGGGTGCTCAAATTATCTTCAAATCTTGATAATCCGTCATTTTGGATCCATTTTGACTCAAATTTAAGAGGTTATATTCTGGTCACAAACTAATCCTACACAGAAAGTTTGACCATTCTAGGCCGATTTGGTGATGAGATATGGAAGATTCATGAAATTTCCTGCAGCAATTTCCCCTCCAAAAGCCGTTTTTTGCTCTAACTCCCCTCCAAAATCACTGAGGAAGCTAAAATCAAAATACGTTTGTCACTTGGGCTCATTTTATCATATGACACAGCAATAAAAAATTTTCGACCCCTCCTGTACCCCCACCACTATTTTAAGTTGATGACCTCGCCTTCCCCCTCCAACATCATGTATGGAAGTGAATTCGGGATATAGTATACAACTTATCCCAATAACCATATGAATTCATATTAATTACATTTTTACCAACTTGAGGCTCCTCAAGCTCTACTCAAAATTTTGATAATCCGCCATTTTGGATCTATTTTGATCCAAATTCAAGAGGTCATATTGTGGTTACCAACTAACCTCACACACAAAATTTGACCTCTTTAACTTGGGGAGATATGGAAGATTCAAGAAATTTCATGACTCAAAACTTCCTCAAAAAGCCGTTTTTTGATCTAACTCCTCTCAATATGCACTTAGGAAGCTGAAATTTGGATATGTTAGTATCTGTGACTTACTCTTTCATATGAAATCAAAAACGAAAAATTTGAGCTATTTGCCCCTTCTCCAGCCCTCCTCAAAATTTGAGTGATCCGTCATTTTGAAATTTATCGAAAAAACAAAAAAAATATTTTTGCATATTTTTAAGAAGAGTTCCTCACCGAATTTTGAGGGAATTTTATCTACACCCGCCTGCGCAAGGCGAGTGACACAAAAAACGAAATTTCCTCAAAAACAGGTTTTTGCTAACTCTCCTCAAAATGCACTTAGGAAGCTGAAATTTAATAATTTGTAATATGTTGGTGTCCGTGACTCACTCTTTCATATGAGATCAAAAACGAAAAATTTGAGCTATTTGCCTCTTCTCCAGCCCCCCTCAAAATTTGAGTGATCCGCCATTTTGAAATTTTTCGAAAAAACAAAAAAAGCACTTCTGCGCATTTTCAAAAAGAGTTCTTCACCAAATTTTGAGCGAATTTTATGAATACTCGCCGGCGCTACGCGTGGGAAAAAAAATATATATATACCAAAAAGTTGGACATTTGTCAGATGATTACAAATGGTCTGAAACGCAAAAATTTGAAGAGCCCAACCTCCCCCGACCTTCCCTTCCCAAATCAGGTAGGCTGTAATAGCTATCGTTTTTATTAAAAACTCAGCTAAAAAATATATCACCTATTTCATTTTATTTGATTTCATTATAACATAATGAATAATTTAAGACTTTAGTAACTCGAATTTTATGATTTAAATAATTTTTTACCGGTCATTTGATTGATTTAAATTCATTTCTTCCAAAATCAGTGTTACAAAATTAACTGGAATGAAACGTTGAAACTTTAAAAACATTTATAATCTTGTAAATTATGGATAGAATTCATAGAGAATTAATTATCTACGTGTTAGTTTCTTAATCCCGTAAAAAGATGAAAAGAAATGAAATAACCAATACTTTTTACAGATGAAGAAAATTTGGCGCTTGGGGGTGTTGAATCAGTTTTTTTTTTTAATATGAATATAATTATGATTACGAATGAAAATAGAAATTGAAAGAGAAAACTGTTGGGAAACTAATTTTTTCAAAATTATTGTTGTAAAAATATCACTTCAAAATTTGGATTCAATTAAAGAAAAGTCATCGTCCAGTTTATGGGTACAAATTTTTTCAACGTGTTTTTGATCTCGTGCAATAGTTCCTCTTCAGTTAATGCCGCTTCACCTTAAAAACAAAAAAACAAAACCATATTACTAATTTGGGAATGATATAGGTAAAAAGTGTGTTATTAATTTATCATACGTAGTTGTGGCTTTTCGAAAAGAACTAGTTATTCACCCATTGCATATCATTCCCGAAGTAAACGGCAATTCTAAAAATGTATCCCAAGTAAAACGTGTGACGAATTTAAAAAACGATTTATAAGCACGAAATGCCTTTGGCGATGGCAACGCAAATTATGCAAACGTAATCATTCACCAGTCAATCCATACCGTGCGGAAAAAAGTGTACACGAAAGCGGAAAAGATACAGAGTTCATAAAATCGACGCTAAAACCGCAATAAAAAGCACTAACGGCGTTCGATGATTGTAAACAGCACCGAGTTGCTCGTAAACCAACCTTTGCGACGTTATAAAATGCACAAAAGAATTCATATCCATGTAAACGAAAGGCTACGGGCATAGCCTCGACATTAGAAAAGGTGTTAGCGAATACCGCTGAGACGTCTTGTCCGCTCCGTACCGTATACCCGTGAAAAATATTAATTTCGTATGAGCTAGCTTACATGGACTAAGACTTGATACGAATATTAATTAAAACTTGTGAGGCGGGCATTATTAATTTAACTTTTTTTCTCTTCTTATTGCCGATACCAGCAGCCACTTTACACTCGTGCTTCAACAATGTACTATTTCGCGTTGGTTTTCGCCATAAATTAATGGAAAACTCTCCGATGACTGGTTAACCTCGTAGAACGCCGAGCGCATAATTTTCCAAAGTAGATTAAAACTTCTGTAAAGCATCGCGTATAAGTTTTACTCGCATAATGGTATTTAGAATTTATCCTTCTGCAGCAGAAAAAAAAAAGAATACCCCGCAGTCGGATAGAAAACAAAATTGATTTCGACACCGACTTTTTGTTCCGTATTTAATTTAAAATCATCGCTTCTTTTCATTATTTTAACCCACCAAAGTACTTATTCGCAAGCCAAAAACACCCGATTTCCCAATGCTCTCAGCTCCTCGAAGGCTTGAATATTCAACAAAACTTCGAGTGTGATGAAAATCAAAACTACCACGTTTTTACAACGAACCGGCGAAAAATCTATATTCATTTTCACGCGTTTACCACCCAACTTCAGTAAAATTTGAATTTCAAATATTTCCAATCGATTCCACTGCCAAAGAATGAATTTCAATTTTTAATAAACTCCGCGCGTAATTTTCACCTACGGTTCCTGTTCGTGAACGAAATTCTCGCCTAGATAGAAAGCCTTTCCAATAAAACGCCCATTTTACCAGCGCCAAACAAGCTACAACGAAATAAAACAATCAAAGCCATGCTCAAATGTCACATTCATTCGATGCGAATGAATTATGAGAAAAAGCTTTCTCATATATTTCGCAGACCTTTTAACCTTGAAATAATTTCGCCACTCGTGCATGTTTTATTGTACGAAGACGAGTTTTTTCCTCTTTTCCCGTCGCTACGTGCTCTTGCTCGATATTACGGCCAACTTATATGGAACGAAGTTACTATCGAGTTGTATCTATTGTGGAAAATTATTTCGGCTAAAAATTCCGAATATAATGGAAATCTTCCATTTTCAAGAGGTAGGACCGTTGGAGAGTGCTTGAAAAGTTTCTTGGACTCGAAATAAAAGAGCGCTACAACCTATTTCAGCACCTTGTTTCATCCGCTGATTTATTGAATAACTGAACACAGCCAGAGTTTAAAGACAAGAATCGACTATTTGAATAGAATTATTCTCGGAATTAAATTCCTAATATCAAAAACAAAAAAAAAGGTAATAACTAATAAGAATTTCAAATGATAAATATGAAAAATGGTTATGTTTAATCATCATTTGTGGCTAAGCTAAAACAATGCCTGTCACAATGTATCTCATTCCGAAGGAAGGATCGAGAGATAGGCTCATCAGTCATCATATCTTTGCGTTTCAGGTAATTTCCAACTTCTTTACGTACGTATAGATACTGGTACTACCTCAATATGAAGTGACGCCGAGTCAGGAGGTTTCTTGAATCGTCCATATGTTCTCGCCAAATGCACATACTGGAAAAGCTCAAATTTTATATGGACTACTGTAATTATGATCCCTCATGTTCTAGTCGAATTGGACCCCAAATGGCGGTTATAAAATATTTGAGAAGTCTAGCAGTGCTCAAATTTATTGGGTATAAACTTATATATTTAACTGGTCGTAGAAGGAGTACGTAAGGGCTTCAACCTTAGTTGTGGGTGCGTATGTAAAGAGGCCAACAGCATTATCTGTAAAGTTAGGCAATTGAACATGCCTCCATTACAAACTCAGCTCCAGTAATGCAGCATGACTGCTTACAGTTAAAAAGAAAAAATATCATTTAAAAATTAAGTAGATGATGATTTTCATTATAAATAAAACTAAAATTTCTTTGAAAATTCAAGTTACTGCAAAAGAAAAAACGTTATTATAAAAGAATAAAATTTTCTTGATAATCTTAATTTGTTGTTTGAAAAAATACAATTTTTTTTATTATATTGTAGAAAATTTTTGAACATTGCTTAAACTGTTTTTTAGATTCTTACATTGGCTATAAAAAGAATAACAGATAAATAAGATGGGAAATTCTCAAATCCCTCATATTAAAGGAATAAAGAAGCTTACTATCTTCCTGAGCAAATTTTCACTGGAGTTCAACTAAAATTCTACGAAATTACTAAACTTTTCGAAGCAACGAGAAATAGACTTCTCGAAAACACTACAATGAATCTCCCTACTTGAAATTCTTGAAGGAAAATTTTTACACCAACGTTAAAATATACTCGCCAAGAAACTAGATATCGTTCCACATAATCCGGCTACGCTTTCGAACTTAAAATTTGTCTGCGAATTAACGCAACGAAAAGCAAACCGAGAAACTTCGTTGTAAATTTTTAATAAACGCCGTGGCTTTTTTTTTGTTCTTTTTTTCTTTCTACTATGAAGAAAATTTTTTAAAACCATATAAACGCCCAGCCATCGTTAAGGTCTATAATTAATGGCTATCCTAGTACTCCATTAGCACGAATTAGCGCGTAATTTTGGAACAAGTCTTTTTCTTGTGGCTTCACGTTGTTCGTTTTTGATGATATTCACCAGATATTCGTTGTTTATGAAATTATGACTTTAATATAGAGTGATATCGGCGATACCTATGTTATTTTTTCGATTTGCTACCTAATTATCTGTTAGTAATCCGTTCATTCTGCGCCGTACTTTGAAAGTTTTCAATAGAATTTTATTTCTAATATTCAGGAATTTTTAATTAGCGCATTCAGCCATCCAAAAGCTCTACTGAAAGTGTCTTAATAGTTTTCTAAAACTTCAGTCCATCTTTCAACGGCAAATGAAAAATAATTGGCGTAGGTTGTTTTAAAATTTCACCTCGCTATAAGCAGCACTCTATCTACGCGTACAATTTTGAAAAATAAAGGAATGTATTTAAAGAAATACATCTGAGCCGGTATAATAGCCTTTTCCAAACAAAAATTAAACCTAAACTAAAGTCATTAGGAATGCTTCATTTTTCATCGTCCAAATCCTTTTTTCTACCTGATTTAATTTTTTATGCTGTACCGAATGGAACTGCGAAGCTCGAGCACACTAATAAACCCGAAGTCCCGACACTTGTTACAATAGCTGAGATAATTTCCGTTTTCGACGTGGAAGAACTAAATTGCCATTTTCGCGAAAGGTGAGAGTTTACGTTTTAATTACAGTAATACCCACCTGAAGGATTTTCCACCATATTTTCTTTTCCTTTTTTTCCAATGGGCGTGAAAATCTTATACAGAGCCGTAGTCAAGGATGGTTTGGGGTCAGAGCCCTCTTGACTTTTTTCTTATTGTTAAATAATATCAGAAATAGATACATTATTCGCATAAATGTGGTACTAATGGAACGAAGTATGAGATTCACATTTAAACGATAACATGTATAATTACTACATGTGCGCAATATAAAGGGAAGATTGAATTGAAAATCACAATTTTCAAGTAAAAATCTAATGTTGTTTTATAACTTTGATTGTAAATAAATATTTTTTGTTTAGGTTAAAATTTAATTTTTATATTTACCTATTTATTTATTATTGTTATTGGCTTCCACTGTTCTACTATATTTTGACTAAGAACTGAAAATTTATGTTCACAAAAAAATTAACCTTACTCCACATCGATCTGTCCTGGCTATTGCCCTGCTCTTACATTTATTGGTTTGGCTGGATGATATTCGATTGAGAAAATGAATTTAGTGATGCGTTTTATAATTTTTAATTCGCTTGTATTTTTATATATACTTCAATTTATTTACCTATTTTAAAAATTAATTTTGTAGGTATGCACGTTGATATGTTCTTAATATCGCAGTTAATCTATAAAATAATATTTTCTTTATTATTTGTTTATTTTCAAGTTGCCTTTCTTCTGCTTTGTTTCTCATTAAAAACTTAAAAATTACAAGTTGTATGAAATTTGTATCTATTTAATTTTCTAGAATTATTATTATCTATCTTAATGAGTGTATTCAACAGTTATCATTTTCTTTCAGAGGTTGACGTTCTTTATGTTTATTTAGATCTTGAAATGAAGTAACTAGTGACGTTATACACGTATTTACAACTGTTTGAAGAATTTGTCAAGATTTAAAAGTGGTTGAGTACACAAATTCATTCTTCTGAAATGAAGGCTAATGTTCCCTTTGATCAGAACAAGTTTCTTCCTATTCTTGTAACTTTTCGAATAGAAAACAGATGAGTTTCTGCAAAATAAAAGAATAAATTCGATTTATTGCGTAGCACGTACATAAGCGAATTTAAAAATAGCATCATAAATCCGGTCACTCGGACTCGGTCATTGATAACACAAACGTTGAGGTTTTGGTTAAGGTACTAACGCGTACGTATTTTACATGCGTAAAAACATGCGTTAAATACGACCTGTACTGATCAAACGATTCGAATCGTTCGTTCTTCAGTCGATTCGAGAATATTAAGCTAATGTTACGCTTATGTAACTACGTCACACCTAACCTTGACGCCATGTTCGCGATAAAAGAAGTTGAACGACATCGCAACAATGTTTAGTGTGTACTCATCGTTCGTCAGAAAATTGTGAACAATTAAATATTCGCAGAAAATGTGTGGAAATGGCAATGAGATAAACCGACTTAAATACAAGTTGAATTAACGTTTTTTGTTAGTATTAGAAATGTTGTCGAGTTCTATAAGATTGAGCCTCGTGTTGTACAGTTTAATTTTCGAGCATTGAAAACAGTTTCGCCGTCCATTTGTGCACGTGTTATACCTACGTAAGTTATTTTGTTGATATTACGTGCGTTTGTACATAGTTGCAAAACAAGTTGATCGAAGTGTACCTACATTATGTTTCCTCACAACTTTTATTTAACGTGGCTTTCGATTTATTATAATAGTTACGGTTATTAAAGTCTATGTCTCTTTTTCTCGTATAAAGATGGGAGTATTTAATTCATTTTAATCGAAGAAATGTTAAATTATGTAACCATAATAATCAGTAGATAGTAGATATTTTTGTTTCCAATACCTATTAATTGGGGCCTATGGGTTGGCTCATTTTTGAATTGTTTCGAAAAGTGGAAAAGAGTAGTGGATAGTAACATGCTTATGGGAGGTGCGCCATTCTTTTTTGGTATTTGTACACCTGAATTATACACTCCCAAAATTTTGAATTTTGAAAAATTAATAAACTAATTGTTTTTTACTTTAATCAAAATTGTTTGAAAATTTCTTAAAATTCCTAACTTTGAAGGTTGTAATTCTTTCAATGTCTACATTTAACATCAGGCATATTTTTAACCTTTTGAATTATTTTTGCATTCGATAATATAATTATTTTTATCGCTCGAAAGATTAATAATTTCAGTTGTCAGTTTCTCCAAAACTGAAAATATATTGAACTTTTTTCTATTTGTTGGTCCGTTTCCAGGGTGTTTTATCTCAACACGAGCTCCTTCATACCACTTTTACGACTACTCATGCGACATTACGCGTAATAGTTGAGTAAACTTAAATGATGACCTAGCAGTGTTGCCAGATTTTTTGGGAATAAGATCGCCGATCTCATATGCCAGTGTAGCCCAAAATCGCCGATAGTTCGACTTTTTTTCCGCTATATAATCGTGCAATTTACCGTAAAATAAAAATTTTTTAATTAATATGAATTCATATGGTTATTGGGGATAATTTGTATACTATTATCCCCAATTCACTTCCATACATGATGTTGGAGGGGGGAAGGCGGGGTTATCAACCTAAAATAGTGGTGGGGGTACAGGAGGAGCCGAAAATTTTTTATTGCTGTGTCATACGATAAAATGAGCCCAAGTGACAAACCTATTTTGATTTTAGCTTCCTCAGTGATTTTGGAGGGGAGTTAGAGCAATAAACGGCTTTTGGAGGGGAAATTGCTGCAGGAAATTTCATGAATCTTCCATATCTCATCACCAAATCGGCCTAGAATGGTCAAATTTTGTGTGTAGGATTAGTTAGTGACCAGAATATGACTTCTTAAATTTGAGTCAAAATGGATCCAAAATGGCGGATTATCAAGATTTGAAGATAATTTGAGCACCCTCAAATAGTTATAATTTGAGAAATACTACATTTGTGCCAAATTCAACTTCTTAAGTGTTTTTGGAAAGGATAGGGTAGGGGTTTTCAGACTTGGTATTGGGTGTGGCCTGTAGTCATGAACGGTTAAGCAAGGTTATTAGTAAATCAAAACAAGCTCCAGTTAAAAACTCAACTCCAGTAATGCGGCTTGGCTGCTTACGTTTTTTTTAACGATTATTGTCATCGTGCGATTAATCGTCGATTAATCGAGAATCGTGACACCTCTGGTATTTTAACGTTTATTGGTAGGTAACACGTGTTTTACAGACGAATGATAAGGCGACAAAACGACGATTATTTATTTTGGGCAATGTATGAGACATTTGAAATTTTGAATATACAAATAGATGAAATAAAAAAAAAAAGAGAATCTGAAATCGCCCAATTTGCGAGCAATCGCCGATGCCAATTTTTAGTAACCAAACGAGTAGCTCGAACAGCCCAATTGGCGATAAATCGCCCAATCTGGTAACACTGTGACCTAGTCGAGATACTAAATGTTTGAAAAATGTTTGAAAAATATTTTTTCAACCTAGTGATGGCCAGTTTCAAAATTTGAGGGAATAAATGGGAAGAAACAATGAACGAGTATAAAAATATGAGAAAATTGGTATTTTTTATAATTTTTTGCAGATAATTTTGAGAAATGCTCTTTGAACTTCATGTTATGAAATTTTTTTGTATACCTTCATTCTACTACCTCCCCCCCTCCCGCTACTCTGAGTAAATGCCACCTTAGTAGCTTTAAAACTACAGAAAAGTAATTTTTGTTGATTTTTTTCGGAAATTTTTACCTTTAAATTTAAGCTTGGTAACAATATGCGATTGGCTCCAAAATGTAGGGTATGTAGTGTAGTGTTACTAACGAAAAATTTGTAACAATAAAAGTCGTGGCCGGAGAAATAATGAAAAAAGCTTAAAAAATTATAAAAAAGTTTTTCTCATCTTTTCATATTTTTTTGCAAATCGCATTGAAAAAGGCTTCATTGACCTCTGGTTTTTGTTAGTTCTTAAAGTATTATTTCTTTAGGGCTGAGATTGATTATTTCTGTTATTTAGAAGTACATTTTATGATACAATGAGTTCACTTGATAAATACAAATTAAATATAGTTTTATATGAAAAATCGCTCTAAATTTTGAAAAATTAGTCAGCCAGTTTTTCTTGATGTTTCGTAAATATAATCCTCGTGCACAGAAAATGTAATCGCTCCAAAATATTTGAATATTTTATTTTTAACTTTTACTTTTTTCTTTTGCGCGCCACGTGTGAGTTTTGTAAGGGAAAAGGTAAGGATTTTATTTATAGAAGCCGGATTTGGAGGCTGAGATTTTTACATTGTTAATTTAAAGTCACTTGGGTTACTGTTCAATAGCTCTTGCATATTTCCAAAAAGACTAAAAAGGATGGTCATCGAATGCGACATTTTCTTAATAAATTTTTTAAATTTCTAACATAAATTGCAGATCCCCTTCAAGTATGTCGACCTCAAACAAACAAGACGACGACCATGTTCACGACTCCATTGTGCGCGCCTTACTTGAACTATTCGAAAAGGAAGGTAAAATCATAAAAAGCCACAGTTTACAAAAAAACGTCATCGGCGCTGGTAATAATTTTTGCAGCATAATTTCGAAATTGAAACTCCAATACGAAGAACCCGATGGCATTATCGCTGAAAAATCGTTAGTTCTAAAAATTCCAATTCTATCCAATTTCTATAAGCAGTTGAGCGCGTTGAATATGTACCGAAATGAAATCCTCATGTATTCCACTATTTTGCCAGCTATGTACGAACATTCAGCTGAACTTGATTGTGTCGTAACAGCCAGGGCCTATCCTTTACCCGAGGATTACGATACCTTGATACTTGATGACTTAAACGAACGCGGTTATACATTGATGGACAAAAAGAACCAACTAAACTTAGAACACAGTATCGCGGCTGTGAAAGCGTTAGCAAAATACCACGCTTTGTCTGTAAAGCTCTTCGAAACCTCCGAACAAACGATAAATTTAATCAAAGTTCCACCCAGAGAAAAACCAACCACAAAATCTCCCAACACCTTATTCGATAAGTTCAACAATACAGTCGACACGCTTTCGTTACCCGAACATATACGAGATAAAGTGAAACGATTTCAGTTTGAACACATCCCCGAAGCTTTCGACCAGACTATGGTGCCGAGTGATGGGTTCAATGTGCTTTGCCACGGTGATTTCTGGCTCGGTAATTTACTATTCAAACACGACCAAGATGGACGACCTTCGGATGTCAAAATAGTCGATTTTCAAATGGTTCATTGGTCTTCTCCGGTCATCGATTTGATTGAATTCTTCGTCACTAGTGTTTACTTCGATGTTTATCACAATAATCGAGATGTATTGATGAAATGTTATTTGCAAACATTGAACGATTTTTTGGACTCTTTGAAAAGCAATACCAGCCCTTACACAAAGGATAGTTTGTTGAGTGATATGCGAAATTATAAACTATTTTATTTGTATAATTTAGGAGCTTATATGCCGGCTGTACTTAACGATAAAGAAGATCCTTTTAATTTTTCTGGAAAAGATACCCAAATTTATACCAGCGATTTGTATAAGAATGCACTTCACAAGTGGATCACTCATTTGAACGAAGAAAATATGCTATGAATTTATAATTGACAAGTACCTACTAAAGTATTTCTAATATAATGATTAAGGCTAGGATTTTTATGCACTTAAAATATGAAAATATGCGCAATAAATATGCGCTTAAAACCACCGAAATATGCAAAAATATGCGCTATAAAACTACCGCATCATATATATGAAAATGCAGGGATTTAAAAGGGTAGCAAAAAGAAACATTCATGTCAACAGTTACTGAATTAAGATTTACAAAAAGCTGCGATAACAAGAAATTTAAACGAGATAATATTATTCTTTGAATATCGTAACTCTTCTTTGTGCTTTCAAAAAAAAAAAAAAATCATCAAAAAGACAAATTTATGCAAAAAAATTTATGGAAACTGCGTCAATAAAAATAATTTTTGGACTTTTTTTTTCATTAAATGCACTAAACCCTTCAAATATGCGTTAAATATGCAAAATAAGCCCACTTAATGGCAAAAATATGCGTTTTCATGCATTTTTGACCAAAATATGCAAAAATATTCGCTATAAAATTTCACCAATCGATCCAAAATTCCATGATTCGCAAAAAAAATTTAAATATGCGCTATCTAGTACTACAAAAAAAAATATGCAAATGCATAAAAATCCTAGCCCTAAATTAATGATGATACTGTCTTACCAGCTTGAGTATATTCAGTAACCCCTTTTAGCTATTTCTGCATTCCTTTTACGTTCCTATCTGAATATGCATAATACTTTTTTAATTTTTAGAAGCCAAGTGTTACCGAACTTGTATTATTTTTCTAGTTGAGTAGAGATGTAGGTCATGGATGAATTTTTCGGTTAGAAATTTTTAGCAGGAAAGACTAGCGAAATGTAAACTACCTATTGACCAACACAAACTTTTTAAGATTTAGGTCTACATTTTTGTACTTCATAGGTATGTACACGATTTTAAATAGGCTATAAGAAGTTAAATTGGCTAGAAGAAATAATAAATTTTATTAAAATTTTCCCTAGAATTTGTTCGTAATTTTCACAACTTACTGAAGTCACACTGAGAGAAATTTATATTGTAAAAGTGACTATAAAATTATAGTAAAGTTGCCCCAGTTCGGATATATAGTAAACATCACCATACATATAGTAGTTACAGTACTACATGCATAGTAATGGAAGTAATACATATATACCAATTAAATCACCATATGTATAGTAGTTAAATTACCATACATATAGTAATTAAACTACCATACGTATAGTAATTAAACTACTATAAGTAGAGTAATGAAATTACTATATATACACTAACTAAAGTACTACACATTATAGTAAATTGAAATATTCACTATAATTTGTAGTAACAACCTATGTACTACAATCTATTCTATGTTTAACCATAGTAGATATGTATGTAAAACTTTTCATAATCAAAATAATACAAGTTTGGTATAAAAATTGCATTTAGAATTGATAAATTTTACAAAAAATCAATGCAAATGTTGCATTCTTTCTTATCAACACATTTAGATTATACTTTCATGAGATTTATCAATTTTAAATTCAATTTTTATACCAAACTTGGATTATTTCGATTATGAATATTTTTACATGTACACAAACTATGGTTTAAACTACTATAAATTGTACCATAATAGTGCTTATCAAAATTCGAAGCTATGCAATATACAAAAAAAAAAAAAAAAATGATTATTAGGTACAACATGGGTACGTGAAAAACTTATATTTTGTAAAAATTGTTTACAAAAATATGCGAGTAGGTAAAAACGCAATCCTCTAATTTTTTATTAAAATATTGAAAACATTGAAAAAAAATCACATTTAGTCAAGTTATTTAAAAAAATATATGTAAGATTCAAATAAACTATGAGAGCTTTACATTTAAGAAAAAATCACATTTAGTCAAGTTATTTAAAAAAATATACGTAAAATTCAAAAACTCTTAAAACTAAAGTAAACGAAATGGAAGGAGCTTCAAGTTAAGTACTAAGGTATTGCAATATTTTGAAATGAAAATTACTTAAGTTTAAAAAAATAAAAGTACGTAACTGCTACGGTATGAGACCTTCATTTGTTGTTTTCTAAAATTAAAATTACCTAAATTATACAGTCAATAAGGAGATCATAATTAACATCTTTGAGCACATAAAAAAATTGCAAAAACACACTGGGGCAACATTTCACATTTGTACTTTTAAAAAACATTTTGAGGCATAATAATAACATAATTATATTGGTAACAAATATACTGCCGCATGTAGTTAGAACGTCCTATCTGACATTTTGAAAGTTTTGAGATAAATGCAATTTTGTGAAAATTTCTCTGCATCCTCATTTTTTAACTTAACGACCTCAAACTTTCAGTAGAGTTGTGTACCCAGTTTCTCTATTTCACAATATAAAGAAAAAAACTGCGCGAGCATAATTGTTGAATAGGGCGTTTTAAACTAGTAAAACAGGGTGAGAAGGTAGATAGGACAAAATTATTAGCCGTATTTCTACGGTTCTGTTGTAGATAGGACATTCTAACTTAGCTGAGGAGATGGGAAAAATATACAGGAACAATATTCATCAATAATAAAAAAAAAAGTGAAAATTCAGGTAGGACGTTCTAACTACGTGCGGCAGTATAAATAATTAAGGAACATAGTACACCTCATTCTAGAGCAACGCAGATCAGTGCACAAAAGTTTTCAAATACCTACTTAGATAATAAAGGAGTATGATTACTTTCAGGGTAGGCTTTTTGTATGCGTTCTCCATCGATGTCATTTTTTAATATATTGCTAATGAGAAGATCGTAAATCGAACCGCTCACGTTTTGTAACCCGTTACCGTCACCAAGCTCTAAAATAATCTAAAAATCCAACTGATTATCAGACAGATATCAGTTTAGATACGAGTAAATGCGCAAAAAATTGACTTATTATTGGTTCAATGTTGTCGTTGTTATTAACATCATTATTACCTTTCTCCATGATTAAAAAGCAAAGGACATGAACGCACAAAACAAAATCGCACTATACTGGAAATGTTGAAACGAGTTGAATATTTAGTATAACTATCATTGTCACATGATGATAAAATACTATACACTATAGCAACAAGTACTATATATGTAGTAAAAATTACTATATATTATGGTGGTATTCTTTATATAGTAAATTTAACCATACATATAGTAATTTTAATTATACAGTATTGTATTTGGAATGCCAAATAGCTGATGTACCATATTTTATAGTATAATAAATTATAAATTATAGTTAAGTATACTATACATTTTTCTCAGTGCAGGGCTAAGAATCGATTATAAATCTGGACCTTCATTCCTATTTTATGAATAATTTTCGTTTCTACAAAACACGAAATACAAATTAAGAATTCTCAATTAATGAAATCCATTCTCTTTTTTCATCATCGTTGAAGATTAATTAATTTCCAATGGATTGATTTATTAAAAAACACTACCGACCGTCAATAATTATTCGATTCGTACGAAAATAAACGAGCAGCGTAACGCCATAACGAAATTAAATACCGTTGCTTTGTGAAATGGGAAATTTATACCCTTGAGGTTTTAGCCGCAATAGTAATTGTTTCGCTGGTGGTTTTTGGGTCAAAATCGAATGGATTTTTAAAACTAACTAGGTATCTGTGAAAAGTTATCGCCACAGCATTTCTCTTGTTTCCTCTGTATTGATTAAAATTTATCCGCATCTCGATACTGATACCAATACGGTATGCAAAACGAATTAGTAATCGATATAGAAGTGAATACGAATCCTCGTACTCCTAGTGTGCTTGATTTTTTGTAACATAAATTAAAATATTTTAAAATTTAGTAGACTATAACTGTAAAGGAATTATACTCATCTTGTAGATACTAAAAATAAAACTGATCTTGTTCCTGTAATGTAGTATTGTTTTCTCTATCGATCGTATACTCGTAAATATAAGATTTCTTTCTACCTATGCTACGCTGTGAAAATATTTTTTTCATCCCTTTTATGTGTATTTTCGGAATTAAGACTTTTCCGGTTTTCTTTTATATTTTGGTTGCTAGAAATCCTCTTAAAATTAAATGTTACATCGTACTCGTATCTTCGCTAAAAATATACCAATGTATTTTTTTTTTTAATCTTTGTTTACTCAAAAAATACACTACCAACGGACGTAACAGTTTTTATAACTTCATTTCATTTACCTAGCAGACCAAAAAGCATCACCTTTTTATAAAAGCGTTCTTTTACATTCATCGTATCAATTGTAACTAAAATTAAAAAAGCGATGGCAGCATTTCAAATTCCAAAAAAAAAAAAAAAATTAGTGCACTCGTGTCCAGTGTCGACGATAAAATATATTTTTAATATACTATCCATTAAATAAAGTGAA
The DNA here is from genome assembly GCA_009761765.1 of Phenacoccus solenopsis. NCBI lineage: Eukaryota > Metazoa > Arthropoda > Insecta > Hemiptera > Pseudococcidae > Phenacoccus > Phenacoccus solenopsis. The sequence goes on along the minus strand of CM019752.1, from coordinate 4,662,338 downwards.
AACGATTTTTTTTTTCAGTCGACAAAAGGTTGCATTAATGTGTTACAAATTTTATAGTGCTGAATATGTACGTATTTAGCTAAAGAAGGTATAAAACGTCCATTAATTCCTATCATACTGATATACCAGTGCTGATGTATTTTTTTATCGTCTATCTTCATCTCTCTCTTTGAAAAAATTTTTCATAATAACTTCAGAAAAAATAGCTTAAAATCGTCGCTTACTACGTAACTACGAAAATGAGATTATTCGTTTAAACGAATTAGGAAAAAGTACGCTTTTAGACTACATCTACTTTTCAATTATACTTGGATTTTAATACGTTTTATGCTTCACATTTTTTTCCCAGTTCTTATTAAATCCATAAAAAAATTAAACTCAACTTCTTTCGTTTTCAGATTGTGCCTGCTATGATTTTAAATAAATTGAGTAGTTATATCTAGCAAACAACTTACGACTTGACTTAATTTGAAATCTCAAATAATTATTTACAAGTTTTTTGAGAAATTATATTTTCGAAAAGTGTCCATATAAAAGGAAATTTTCCTTCGAATGGGAATGAAAAAAATACCATGGTGATGTTATGAATTCACCTTTGTGAGTAGTTACTTTCGAATAAATGACATAATGGAAATGAATTTTAATATTTGAAGATGCTGAACGAGGACAAGTGATTTTATCCTTGTAAAATTCATTCGAATTGCTACAAACGTTTTTAGCTGAGTTTTTAACAAAACGATAGCTATTACAGCCTACCTGATTTGGGAAGGGAAGGTCGGTTGCGTTTCAGACCATTTGTAATCATCTGGCAAATGTCCAACTTTGCGGTATATATATTTTTTTCCCCACGCGTAGCGCTGGCGAGTATGCATAAAATTCGCTCAAAATTTGATGAGGAACTCTTCTTGAAAATGCGCAGAAGTGTTTTTTTTGTTTTTTCGAAAAATTTCAAAATGGCAGATCACTCAAATTTTGAGGGGGCTGGAGAAGACGCAAATAGCTCAAAATTTTCGTTTTTAATCTCATATGAAAGAGTGAGTCACGGACACCAACATATTTAAATTTCAGCTTCCTAACTGCATTTTGAGGCGAGTTAGCAAAAACCTGTTTTTGAGGAAATTGCGTTTTTTGTGTCACTCACTTTGCGCAGGCGGGTGTGGATAAAATTCGCTCAAAATTTGGTGAGGAACTCTTTTTGCAAATACGCAAAAATGGTTTTTTTGTTTTTTCGATAAATTTCAAAATGGCGGATTACTCAAATTTTGAGGGGGGCTGGAAAAAAGGCAAATAGCTCAAATTTTTCGTTTTTGATTTCATATGAAAGAGTGAGTTACGGATACTAACATATCTAAATTTCAGCTTCTTAAGTGCATATTGAGAGGAATTAGATCAAAAAACGGCTTTTTGAGGAAGTTTTGAGTCATGAAATTTCTTGAATCTTCCATATCTCCCCACCAAATCAAGTTAAAGAGGTCAAATTTTGTGTGTGAGATTAGTTAGTGACCACAATATGACCTCTTGAATTTGGATCAAAATGGATTCAAAATGAGGGATTATCAAAATTTTGAGTAGAGCTTGAGCAGCCTCAAGTTGGTAAAAATATAATTAATATGAATTCATATGGTTATTGGGAATAAGTTGCATACTATATCCCGAATTCACTCCCATACTTGATGTTGGAGGGGGGAAGGCGGGGTTATCAACCTAAAATAGTGGTGGGGATACAGGAGGGGTCGAAAATTTTTTATTGCTGTGTCATATGATAAAATGAGCCCAAGTGACAAACGCATTTTGATTTCAGCTTCCTCAGTGATTTTTTTAGTTCTGTCGTGATTCGTTATGTAAAAATCCGAGAAAAATTTCTGTCTAATCGACGACTTTATTAAAAGCACAACTACGAATTTACCAAAAATATCTAGGAATAGAAGCCAGTCAAAAAAATGATCCAACTCTTACGTGATTTTGTGTTATGTTCCTTACCTATTTGACTTTGACTATTGAAACTTGCCTTTCGAGTAAATCTTGAAACTTGATTACATGTGAAATATAATTAAACGAATGTGATTATATGAAAATAATTAAAATAGCAAAATAAAAAGTAGCCTAATATGAATCGAAAACGAAAACTACATATATTTGATACAATATGTAGAGTATAGACTATAGACTAACGCATGTACAGAACGAGTAAACATAATCATTCGTCTGCTTTTAATTTATTTATAAAAATAGGGATGTATGAAATGGCTACAAAATGTATAAAAGCACGCAAGCACTATACTGGTACCCTTTCTTACCTATTCTTAATTTTGCTACTTTGAAGATTGCGTAAATACGTTCTTCTTTGTTAAATACTGAAACAGAATACGCCCCGGTAGAAACAACCGAGCATTAATCACGCCGTAGAAGAGTTCGTTTCTTTTTTCAACAATGAAATTAATTAAACGCGCATTTCGATTTTTTCTCCCTATGATGCGAAATGCCCTGAAAAAAAAGTATTTTTCTTTCGTATACCTTATTCGAGCTTTTCCCAAGTGTCTAATTACCGTCCAAGTTGTTTGGAATTATCGACTAAACCATCAGCCGTATTATTTTAGCTGCGTTTACATTTGTATATATACTTGAACAACGCGAACGCTGTCGAAACAATCGCGTCGATCTTTCAAAGAATACGAACCTTCTTAGCCGAGCAAATGTCTGTTCTTACATTTTCATAAAGATTGAAAAAATTTAAAGCCTCCTAGTCGCCTTGGTATGTTCTTTCATTTTACTTTCAACGAAATCTCTCTGATCTCTAGTGTTTTCTTATTTCGATAAAAATCTCAATTCAAATACTTATATACTTAACTCCCGCGATAGAAATATTTTTTCTCGTAGTCGGATATTTCTTGTTATTTTGGTAAAAATATCTGGAGAAAAACGCTCGTATACGTGTTCGATAAGGCAACGTAGAAATACATGTGGCTCAAACTCGGTACATCATGTACTCGTATATATAGTGGATGCTTAGATGTGCATAAATTTAGTAAATAGCAAAAGCATTATTTTTAACTTGGTTAAGTCGCGCTCGATGCTTAAGTGTAACGTTGTCGTGAGAGCTTGTTTGTGTTGTAACATAACGCATTGATAGTTTATAAAGTACTAATAAAAATAATAGAACAAACTTTTGACGGGTTGCAGAGTTCTTATTCAAAATGCCTTTGCTATTGTGATGTTAACAAACCGTCATACATAGAATGGCTCTTACTTCCACCGACGTTTCAACCTTATGGTAGAATTCGCAGTTTAACTTCAAAGTAATGTAAATAGTTTCAAACACCCGCGGTGTTTCCTAAGAATAATTGTAGACCTACATCTTTCCCTATACCCATGCCTCTAGATGATGCAAAACACAGAGAAGCAGGATAGGGTTTTACTTCTTATAAAATTGCGATATTGCTGTCGATTTTTTGCCGAAGGTAAAATTTGATATGTTATTTTAAGGAAGTGAAAAAAAATTGAACTAAAAATTTATTAAAAGTAAAATATTCTCGATGTTCAAATTTTTGGGAAATCTTCAGGTTTTACTATTATTTTTTGACAGCTTGTATATTTTACGCACGCATGTGTTTAATTGTTTTACTTTTCGATCTTCGTTTCTTCTTTAAAATTTTTTACTTTTTTTTAGTTAAGTTTTTCATGAAAAATAATAGCTATTGCAGGCTACTGATTTGGAAAGTAGAGGTCGGGGACAGGCTCCGATCCAGCAGGTGAGTCACCGAGAAAATCTCGCTGGGTCGCGATGTATTTGGGCTGATAAGGTAAAATTGGTCCACTTAATTTCTAAACTTTGATAACAAAAACAAAAGAAATTTCAGAAATCCATAATTTGAAAAATACGAGAAGAAATTGCGCCGATTAGTACTGAGTGGGCCATTAAAAACAAGATTTCTCGGCGGGTCGCTAAATTTTTCTATTTCTGGATATAACCCTGGTCGGGGAGAGGGTATTGGAACAGACTAGCCGAGATTTACCTCTATTCAATGGTCTAACGTTATGCTTCAAAACTCATTGAACAGAATTCAAATATAACTTCTTGGAGGCCGTCAAAGAGGTAAGAAATATTCTAATCTGAATAATACGCAGGAGTTGATGCTGTTATTTGAGGGTCACTTCAGATTTGTCATTTTCAGTCGAAGACCTAAAACTGGTCTCCAATTGATAGCATCATACTGGGTCTCGAATTGTTCGAATTTGCATAAAAATGTGTACATCCAGGGATCTCTCGTATGAACTGGCATAGAAATTAATTCTAATACGATGAAATAATTTGTGACCCAAACACCATTATATCCAACGTTGAGCCTATGTCTTTACTCTTTACGTCATTATACCAGGTGTTTATTCGATTCAGGTACCCTTGAGCGCTAAGTTCCCTGCTAGATTTTCCCATATTATGGGTTGGTAACAATGATGTAATGCGGCTGTGATATCTGATGACATAATGAGAAATTGAAATTGAATATTTTTTGTTTTTTGTTTTTCTTACTGTTGACTAATGAAGAATGTTTTATGTAATTTTTGATTAGTTGTGCATTATGATATCAATTGTATTCATCTTTTAATCGTACATTTGTACATTGACGAACTTGTCCATTTCTGCTCCATTGCATTTCCCATTGGATGAACGGAGTGAACACGAAAATCACTAATAACTAAATCTTTAATTATTTTTAATTAATTTTTATCATTTTTAATAACTTTAATACACTTATCACAATTTTCATTTCGTTTTTATTATCAAAATGTACACTTTGTTTTGCTAGATGCAACAAGTTGGAATGTGAATCTGTATAATACAGAATGAAAAAGGAATCAAACTAACCAGCCTTACACCAAATCGTTCTAATAGATGTATTTATTTTAATTTTAAAAAAATTCAATATTTATTTTAAAAATGAATATTTTAATTTTTTTTTTCATTAATCTAATTTTAATAAAAGTAAATATTTTCCCCTCTCATTATTGAATAATAAATTAAATTGAATTAATATTATTTACTTAAATTTTATTGTAAAATTAAAATATAAACTTCAGGATGCCCAAAAAATCAAAATAAATGTTGATAAAGAATTGGGTTACCATTTCCTAAAGGATTAAAAAAATTTATATTTAAATTATTGTCTAAAATAATTATAGTAATAGCTCTTGAAAGCACAGGAATTGGTACAATTAATAAAAATGTTGTAATTATAATTGATCATGTATATAAAGTTAAATTATTAAGAAAAAAGTTATACAGTAATAGCAGTGCTGCACGTAACATTATGAAAATAAGATGAATATTCATTTAAATGCGAATAATTTTAATTATGCATTTGGTTGCTTTGTTAATAATGTGAAAAATCTCAAAATTCTCAGCTTTAGATTATTTTATTATAAAAATCCCATACATAGTGTACTCATTTATGTGATTATATTATGTTCGGGATTTTGGCGCTCTGGGGTGCCTGAATCGAATAGACATCGAATTTGGTGAGAAACTCTTTGTAGAATTTTGCTAAATTACTATTTTTTTTTACGCTCCATGTACAGCTACTCTGGCTAGAGGTGCATCGATGTGATGGTTTTAGATAAGTGTGTAAAGCTGGATGGTATGTAGAAATGCTAATAGATTATTGATTCGGCTAGGATCATTTGCCAGAATTTGGTCTGGGTTAGGGCTTCGGAAGTAGGTTGATATCTGGTTTTGATATTTTGGGCAGATATGCTCAAGATGTGAACTATTGTAAAGGGTGATTTTGATTCACCTCAAAATGGTACCTCATTCAAATTTTTGAAAAAGAGTGGAAAATATGAAATAGGTAGCTCAATTTTTTTTTATTGGTTTCGTATGAAAAAGTGAGTTACAGGTAGAACATATTTAAATTCCAGCCTCCAATATGCATTTGGAGAGGAATTAAAAAATGTCTTTTTGATGAAATTCAGAGACATAAAATTTCTTATTACTCCCGCGCTGATTTTTTTCAAAATTTGGAGTACTATCTTCCTTCATGAGGTGCTCGCCATTTTTAAAGCATGGTCCAAAAATCACATTAAAAAAATTTAACACGATTTTTCACCAATTTTCAAAGTGTAGTCTAATAACATTTTCTGAGTTATAAAAGTTGTGATTTTCATATCGAAAGTTCAGCTCTCAATTTTTAAAACCTTCATCAATCCCTTATCACTTCTTAAGGATGCACTACTGACCTATGAAAACTGTTCGTCGCTTGATAAAATGATTATCTTTAAACAAGCACCTAAAGTTAACCATAATTGTTGAAGTCATTAAATATCAAAAATTAAAAGGACGTCTTCGCCCTCAAAGGGTTGGGAAGGGGTTTTCCAACTTCTACGTTCAGACTAACTGAAAAAAAATTTTGAGAAAAATCGAAAGACATGAGGTCAGAATGTTCAAATTGATCCGGTATGACCCTCGTTAGATATTCTTAAGTATTTTTTAATTTTAGAATTTTCCATTTTTTAATATTTATTTATTTATTTATTTTTAATTTTTGATTTTCGAGAAATTTAGACAGCTTAACTCTTCATTTCTATCGAGTTCAGATCATATCTGTTCTCTTGAAGAACCAAAGTTCCATGAAATTTAAAAGCTGTCCGCTTTACCTCTTCCTCTGGACGACGTATCCTTGTAAATATCACAACAATACTCCGACAATTATCGCGTTCTTATCACTCTCAATTCATTTTTTGATTTTCAGCACGTATCTTTCATCATATATGTATTCCGTACCAAATACTTGAAAGCTGTATAGAATTTCTATATGAAACACGTTCTGGTTTAAATAGTAATTCGAATTTTTACAATTTTTAACACGTACAGTCGTGCTAACTGGGTGAAATTTCGTTGGAAACACTTCAAAATATACGAGTAAAAATGAAAAGAAACCACAACGAAAAGATTATCGCGAAATCTTTGTACAGCAACTCTTTCGGGGATTCTGAATCCCAGAATAACAGTTCTACACTGATGCACGTCATTGATTATTCGATAAGACAATGTTGGCAATCAATAACCACAACAAATGCCAATAGAGGCTTGAATTTGAAATTTTATAATCAGTTCTATATCTACTGAGCTACTGACCTAGTTCGAGGCGAAGAAATTTCGCATATGACTAGAAAAATTCAACGAACGATGAAAGAGAAACAAAGAGATTGCAGAATAAATTTAAATCGAACGCTCGAGTGGAGAGAATTTCTCTAAGATGGGAAAGCAAAATTAAGGCAAATTATGAATGCGCGTGATACCCACAAAAGAATTCGAACCGAAGCTCTCGTGTTAAACAATTGTCACCGATGGTTTTTCATCGAGCTTTTATCGAGTCGCCGTTAAGTATGATCCTTGGCATAATTTTTTCAACAATGCGGGTATCGATTATTCGCTTAATTTTCCCTCGTGTGAATTTTTTTTTTTTTTCAAAAATATTTCAGCTCTGTCGCGTTTGTTCTTTAAATCTTGATTAAAAATTTCCTTTCGACTGGGAACATTTGGTGTTGATCGCGTATTCGGTGTTTTTATCACGTTTCACGCTTCATTTCTTATTAAATACGTGAACAGGTGAGACCTGCGAGTAGCGAATGTTGCGCGAAATTTAATTTCAGCTCGTTCATTTACAGTTTATGAGCGGCGAAACGCCCAGGTAATGTTAGGCTGGTGTTGATACGCGTCGAAAATATGTTTTGCGTATGGCTCTTTCATTTATATAGCTACTTGATGAAAGTGTACGAGCATGTATCCACGTGTTGGTGTCATATGGTTGAATAATCTGTACGACAATTACCAACAACTTATCCTTACACAATAATTTTAACATCTGCCTTTCAATTGTTCAATCGTTTAATTGTTCAATTCCAAAATCAATGCTTCTGCCCAATTCCATCTTCACTCGTTTCGTATAAATTATTGTAATCGAAGCGATAATTATCTAGTCGACAATTCGTAAAATTAACAACTACTCTGCGAGAGAATTTCATGGCTTTATCGTCATCACCCAAATGTATACGCCAGTCCCTATTCGTGGAATCGCGTACCTAAATTATTCGCTGTGTCGGTCACATCGAGTCAAGAATGATGGAAAAGAAGCACGAATAAATTACCACTAATAAAAGCGAAATGTATCAAAGGGAGAACAACTCCATTCACTATTCACGCTTAGTTAAGTAATTATTCAACTTGCCGTCTGATGGCATTCATTCTGCCAACGACTACGTAAATTGAACATTTCAACGATACAAAAAGTAGAAATTTCCATCCTTTTTGTAATTCGACTCGAAACTGATAAGTACTTTTTTCGTTTTCGTTTTTTTTTCTTCTTCCTCAAACAACACCTCCCACGTTAAAAATTTAATGCATATACTATGCCTTCAGACTACCTACGTGTAGATTGGCATTCTATAGCGCTGAGCTTTATTATTTTACCTAGTATACTTCATTCTTTCACACGTAATCTCGCCAAAAACTACGAGACTGGAATTTCGCCACGTGTTAATGTATATTTTCGCATCTAAATAAGATTAAAATATGGTAAAATATTCGATAATTTTCTCATTTCAATCCCTTTTCCATTCCATTTATGTATCCTACATGTGCATGTTACAAAGACATCCTATCTAATTGAACTGACCATTCCATATAGATAGGAAAACCCTTTTTCTATTGGGGAAAGATGTACTTTCCTTGTAACAAATCTAATAACAAAACTCATGCTATCCTCATGGAAGAGCGATACGAAGTACTTACAAAAGTGCTGTAACAGAATGCACACTCAGCGAATAAAATATAAAATGCATGATAATAACTATTAGATTGCGATGTAATTTAATTTTGCTTAATCTCAATAAAATTTTCAACCCTTAACTTATGCAGTATCACTTCTTTTCATATGGTTTCGAACCATTTTATCCTCATGCTTTTCTTCAGTTAATCTTTGAGCTGGCCTCTAGCGTTCTAGCTATATTATTTTTGAAACGTAAGTACTGCTTTTAAGCAGGGCTGTAATAACGGTAACGGAACGTAACGGAATAACGGAACGTAACGTCTAATTTTTTCATTAGTAGCGGAACGGAACGTAACGTAACGGAACGAAATTTTTTGAGAACTGAACGTAACGGATCAATTTTGTTAGTGTCCCGTTATTTTACATTTTTTTCATTTTTTGAAATTTGAATGCTGGCAAAATTGTTCCTAGCTTCCTATCTTTCAAGCCTAATGCAAAGTACATTTTTTGATGTGAAATTCGAATTTGATCATTCTCAATTAACTTTAATACCTAGTGCCGTAGTAAAATTATGAATTTGTAAAAAATAGGGTATGGTAACTCGATTGCTAACCGTTAACTTCAGTTAACCACAAAGTGACTGAGTATTTTTACCCTGACTATAACCTTAACTGATTGAAGTGTCTGAAAGGCTCTAAGTAACTTCAACTTGAAATGACTCAAACGTTTTCAAATTTGTAAAGTGACTTGAACCGATAATTCAATCAATTATTAATCAGTCTTCAAAAAGAAGAAAAAAAAGCGGCAAAACTGCTCAGTGCATTGTCTTTGATTCATACAATGTGAGTCATTTTGTGTTATATGCAACTTTGAGTCATTGTTTAAATGTTTATGTTTGATTTTTAATGTTTTTTAAATTTTAAATTTTTTACCATTACTATCATCAATAAAAAAAAAAAAGACGAAACTCCAACTCGTACTAAAAAAAAAGTGGTAAAGAACGGAACGGAACGTAACAGAACATCCAAAATTGGAACGTAACGTAACGGGAACGTAACGGAATGACTCAGGAACGGATACCGGAACGGTAACAGAACGAAACACAATCCTTATTACAGCCCTGCTTTTAAGCATAATCTATATTTTTTAAAGAAGTCACATTTGCTTTATCACGAAGAAACGACAATATGTCGAAATTAATTTGCATGGCTTTTTTGCTGTAAAACATCTTTCAAAATTTGAAATGTGTGTGGAGTCATACACATATAGTATTAATAAAATTATTTGCATCATTAATTGCCCTATAAATGTATAGGACTTCATTTAAATACTTATGTAGGCAATTTCTTGTCTAAGTGTTGATAAATTTGCGGAACGAATTCGACCTGAGAGTGAAATTACCTTCAAATTCGTAAAAGTAAATGCGAGATTCGCATGAATGTAGATAAATTTGCATAACTACTATACCGTAAATATAGTATCGCCTACAGATTTGTGTATAGGCAAGTTCTTGCATAAGTATTGATAAGCTTGCAGAAGCAGATTGCTGCAAAAATGAACTTATCATGCCTATAAACATGTATCTATGTGCAAAAAATGAATGTGTAGTCTACTTAAATGTTAATAAATTTGCATAACTAGTTTGCCGTAAATATAGTATAGCCTACAAATTTGTGTATAGGCAAGTTCTTGCATAAGTGTTAATAAGCTTGCAGAAGTAGTTTGCTCCGAAAATGAAATTGCCATGTCTTCATATAATATCTATGTAAAAATATTCTATGTGGAGTCTACACAAGTGTTAATAAATTTGCATAATCAGTTTGCCATAAATACGGCATAGCCTTCAAATTCGTGTGTAGGCAAGTTTTTACAAGTGTTGAAACCTTCTTTAAAATCGCTTTTGTATAAAATATCTAGAAGAACATTTTAGATAATATACATTAGTTAACAAATTTTGATATTATTACCTTCTGAAGATTTGAATGTTCTCATGATGTTGATAATTGGTGTACTTTCTGTGAATGATTTTCGTTCATCGTAAGTTGAGGAAAGTAATGCACGAAGAATAAAATCACGGAAGCCTTTAACCAAAATACGTTCTATATCCAAAAAGTATGAATCGATAAGGGAAGTGGACTTCAAGTAATTTCTGATGGCATTGACAGACATTGGTTTTTTCGATGAAGGCTATCTTAGGAATGAAGATTATGCAATGTTTTCAACACCATCCTTGATCAATGACGTATCAGCCCCCTTCAAAAATTCGACATCAGCATATATTATGTATACAGTGCCGTATTTAAATTTTTGCCGCCCATAGGCTAATTTTGTTTGCCGCCCCCCTCCCTCCAAGAAACATACTTCCAAAAAAAAATTATTTTAGTTCTTTTTGGTGACCAGTAATTTGTTTTTGAAAATTTAAATACATGATGTTTGGCAGTCAACAATTTGTGCATGTTATACCTAAAAATTAAGAAGAATTTATTCCATTTGGTGGGTAAGTGTTTGTATTTTTTCCACACTGCATAATGCTTTTTTTTTTATTATTTTAATGAAAGATTGTAGGATTGTTGAATTTGTTTTAATTTTAAATGATCTCATTTTGAGTGTATATGTCAAAATCTGCCGCCCCTAAAATTTGCCGCCCTAGGCTATAGCCTAGTTAGCTTATTGCTAAGTGCGGCACTGTATGTATAAAAATTAAAAAAAAAAATTAATTTTCGACATAGTTGCAGAGATGATTGTTATATTATTTGCTTTATCTTTCCCTTTTTCATTGAGTTACCAGCCCTCTTCAAACATTTGACATGTACTTCTTATTTTAATTTAAAATTATAGTCCTTAAAGTGCTTGTTCCACTCGATGTTTAATTCGAGGCATATACAATTTACAACTGGGAAAACCGAGTCGAAAGAAGAAAAATTATCAAAGTTGGATGACTATATTGACAGGCATTACCAGATTAAAGATTTTACAGCACGCACGACATTTGTTACGAGATTATATTGCAGGATATTCGGCGCTCGAGGTTTTTTTTTCTCACAAGTAGGTCTATCTTTTCCTAGCCTTTCGTGAAAGTCGCTTTTCATTTCGACTTTCGAGTAAATTAAAAGAGGCGGAAAATTGTGGAAAGTTGTGATGACACCGCACAAGAAGAGAAAGCCTCGAAAGTAATAAAAATACGAATTCTAATACAAACTTGACGCACGCTTCAGCGAAAGTGAGAAACCATTCACGCGAAAATATATACCTGCTATTGAGTATAGACTTGTTAGTATAATGAAAGTTACGCGTCGATACATGTAAAGCAATACTTTATTGATATCATCCATGGCGCGAGACTTTCATTATTTCAAAATACTTATTTATGGTTGTATACCGCAGATCTAATTCGTTCTCATTTCAGCTATGTAACAATGTAACTTAACGCAAGTTAATTAATGGAAATCAATTCGTATTCGATTTTTATTTTTATGTAATTTCATAAGCAAAACATTTTCGCTTCTATTCTGTATTAGCTTTCATTCGCTTCAGTTGATACACTGAATTTCGATGAGAATATGTAAAAACATTGGCGTAGCATTGCGGGTTTCTTATTTAAATTCAACATTTACCGCGATTTGTACGTTGTCGTTTTCTTCAAATAGATGTTCCATCTCTTCAATTTAACTATCCGCTTCTTACAATTTATCCTTCGTCTGCGAAAAATCCTTCAATACATTTACAAGTTTTTATACGCTTGGCATCTCCATACTTATTTGAATACAACAATTTCATATCTAACTTAAAGTTGATATACAATTTCGATGTAATTTCTGATTGATTACGTTTTGTGGAGTGTAAATAACTCGACTACATTATTCATTTACTTCCTCAGGTGATATGTGTTATTAATTAAAATTTTTCTTTCTACTTGGGAAGTTCTGTATTTTAAAATATTGACTTATAACGAAGCTTGCAACAACTTGGCCAAAATCAGAACAACTACGAAACAAGAATAACCCTCTGTTCTCCATCCCAACTCATCTTCGAGTAATATTAATTTCTTCTCATCTTCGCCTGCTGGTGTAGACGATGGTGTATATTTACACACTTTTGAAAAGGGACAAATTACAAAAAAATCGAAGAAGGGCGTACAACTATTTTAAACGAAAATGAAAGAACGCTAAGGTAAAAACTAGATGCTCGATATCTTCATAAATAAATATAAATGAAATTACTGAATGCCATTTATTAAACGACGAAAAAGTAGAAATATCGAAGTTTCCAGATAGTACGAATATCTTTGGTGGAATATTTTGAAATTCTGATTTATGTAGTTTATTTTATTTTGTACCTATTTTTTTTTTTTTTCGTTATGTTCCCGATTCGTTAATAATATTAACTGGGACATGCTCTCATGTTTTTCCTGTTATGATTTATGGCGATGCAATCTTCATTCTTTATTCTTATTGAAAATCGACAAAGCAGTAGTTTTTTTTTTCGTGTACTAGGGTTAGTTATTGATTTTATGTAATGTACAAAATAGAAAAACTTCGAAGTATAATTTCAATTGTTAATTCAATTACTAATTCGAATGGTTTTTTTTTAACAATGTTTCAAAATATTGCTCTTCACTTTTTAATTTTCTTACTTATGATTGTTATTCATACGGCAAGTCGGTAACTATATTTTAAAGGATAACGTATCCTTAATTCAGTCAACTTTATACGAACCTTGAGGCGTTCTTTGATTCTTGCTTGTTTAAGAATATCTATTTGCTGGGCTTTCATTGAAAAACTATATGAGGGGCTTGGTTCCAAACCTGGCTTTATCCAAAATCAACTTTTTTCAGGACAGATGAAAAACCGCCACAGCCAAAAGCGGTTGTGCAAAAAGGTGAATATAGAGTATTTATAACGACTGGTCTATGTTGTAATTGGTCATATGTTACGCGCGTAATGACCAATCATAACACTAGAATGTGATAAAATGTAGGTAGTTTCATTTCTACCTTCCTAAATAATATCGTTCAGTTTTCAGTAAACGACAAAAATTCGTTTGTGATTTGAATCATCAGCTGATTTGTGTTTTTATTTTACGAGTTAGTCGAGGTAAATTTACCACATTCCAACTTGCTGATTGGTTGTTACAGGCGTGACGTATGACCAATTAGAACATAGACCAGTCATTATAAATACTCTATTACGCACACGTACTCGCATTCAGGTTAGAAAAACATTACATAAAAAATTTCCCCAAATTTCCCCACCTGGAGGGAAATATCCCTCTGTTTCACTTGGATAAAGCCCACTTTGACTCCATGGTGATTTTTTTGTCCTAAAATCGCTGTTGAAACGCAAAATACATCGAGATAAATAAGTATAAACGGAAAAAATACCATTATTGTTAATATTATACAATAAATTCGGGGGAATCGTACGTCGCGTTGCATTCGGCTTCTTCCACTTTCAAAAACCACTAAATAAAATAGCAGCAGTCTACTACACCTCATTGACAACTTTTTATTACGTATTTGCCCCTTATCAGTAAACAAAAAATCACCTTGGACCCAAAGCCACCTTTATGCACTGCATAAAGCCCACTTTGACTCGAAGGGTGTATTTTGAGCGCGTTTTTCTACCAGAACGAGGCATTGTAGAATGGCGATGACTAGCTCACGTCATAGCCCGTGTCGAGTACTACCAGAAACTGTACCTACTGTCTGTCCAATATAGCTTGAGACTTTTTGACAGCGCAAAGTTAGGCAAAAAGCGCGACAATTTTTACGAATTCATTACTACTAGTGATGGAAACTATCAATAGTTTTTTGCTATCGATAGTATCGTTGATGAAAAATATCACTATCGATAGTATCGATAGTATGATAAATCGCTATCGATACTATCGATAACTATCGATAGTTCCAAAATTGAAAAAATTACTAATATGAAAAATAAATAAATAAAAAACTTCATGCACGATTATTATTTTTTACAAGTTTTTACATGCAGAAAATTTTTAAAAGAGCATAAATAAAGATTTGAAGAAATAAAAAAGGTCATTATTTACTTTTCGCTAGTATCTTTTTCATTTTTGATGTTTCATTTTCATTTTTCAGCCTGGTAAGCATAAACCAAGCCGTTTACTTAGACTATCGAAACTAATCGACGAAAATACAAAAATAGTATCGATAGTATCGATAGCCAAACGATAGTTTTACTATCGATATTTTTCGATAGTTTTTACAAAAGCTATCGATAGTTTCCATCACTAATTACTACCCAAAATGTGTTCAAAATGAGAATGCTGATCAAATCGTCGAAATAGTAAAGCACAAAAAAAATTCTGTGAATATGTTTCCTGCTAACTTCGATGAGCTAATAGGTAATAACATATTTACCTACTTTGTAATACAATCCACATTTTGAGTAACCATGTATGAATTGTTGCCTAACTTTGCGCTGTCAAAAAGTCTCAAACTATATTGGACAGACAGTAATTCATTTTGCTCAAAAATGGATAAAGCCAGGTTTGGAACCAAGCCCCTCATATGAAATATTATATTCTACCTGATTGGTCTAATATCTTCAAGCTTCAGGACATTCGTATAGTTGATTGGTCGATGTTCCTCACGATATGAGTGAGTGTATGTATGTAATATATGTTTAATTTATTAAATTTCTTGAAAAACGTATTAGATATATATGAAAATCACTCAAAATTCATTGAGAAAATTTTGAGAATTTCCAAAATATTTATTATTTCAAATTTTTAATTCGATTCAAAATGGCGCTTCACCCGAACTTCATGGAGATGAAATCATGGAGGGACATCAACCAAAGTCCAGGTACTTCGTTATTATTTTTTAACTACCTTCTTAATTGTTCCATCGAGTTGAAATTTTTATGGTATTAATTTCCTTTTTTTGAATTTTCATTGCCTTTCATTATCACATTAGAGTTTATCGTTTTGGAATTTCCATTTTCATTCCAGCATACCGAGTGAAATTTATTTTTTCTTAAAATGAAAATATAATAAATATGTATATGAAGTAATAGAATAATGTATTTATTAAGAATTTATCGATAAATTGTTAAGATTGCTTTTAGTTTTAATGCAATTAAAATCAAATGGGTATTTATTTAAAAACAACACACTAAAATTAAAAATGGATTGCTTGAACGAGGTAATTTTCATCATCGATCTACGTACTGTATCTGTGTGTGTTTCCTGCGCCTTTTAATGAAATTCATACCAAGCTGAAATCTTGCATTCACGACTCACGTCCATTACGAGCAACGTTTCATAAAATGCAACGACCAAGATAATCGCCTCACGTAGACAATGAAAAAAAATCGTGAAATGTTCGTACCTACAAATATATGAACTTCAAAGCAAAAAATAATCCCAGCTTAACAAATTGTTTTAATTAAACTCAATATCCAGACGACTCGACGTGAAAAGATCAACATACGAGGTTTATTCAAAATATTCGTCCTCATAAACCGCCTTCAGGTGTAGTCATTAACTTCAAAGTTCAAAAATCTTTTTCAGTTTCATCGCTGCAACGTAAAGGAAACACGCGACGGTTATTTGAAAATCTCGCTTTTTGAATCGCCGCCACGGATGCATTTCTTTGACAAAATGAGCTCTATATTATTGAACAGAATGTTGTCCATTTTCGCGTTATGGCCCGTCATAACGAACTCGCCTAGTCTGGATTACCACTATCAATCATCTATACCTATACTAAGAAGTTTTCATTCGGTAAACGTCAATTTTACTCACAAACTGCTTGAAATATGGCCGACTTATACCTAAATTGAAAATTTCGCTGTACGCGTGCCGACAATAGTTTTCTCGCGAATTTATATGCTTAAGAGATGGAAATTTATTGAATAAGAAATAGCCTTGTAATGTTGCTCAACCCTAGCTCTTTGATAGTAGCTTTTCAAACGATATATTTTGCAGGTAAATTTTTAATGGCGTTGATCGAGTGGAATCCTGTAAATATTTTGTATTTTGATATTACAGTAGATTTCACTGAGTAATCAAAAATTGCTTTTGCAACTCCTTACGAAAATTGAAATTGATTTCACTGTATAATAATAAATGATAGTTATAGCAGCCTATTTGATTTGGGTTGAAGAGAAGGGAGAAGGATCTTTGAGTTCCTGATCATTTGTAATCATATGAGACATGTCCAACTTTTTAGTGCATAGATATATATATTATTTTTAATTTTGTAGCGTAAATGGATGTTTTAGTGAAAGACTCTTCGCAGAAAGATGCAAAACAACTTTTTCATTTTTTTTATTCGCCTCAAAATGATGTTTCATTAAAATTTTGAGAGAAAACTTGAAGGAAGGGCAAGTACCTCAAAACTTTTGTTCGTGATGAGTCGAAGACTCCAACACATTTAATTTTAGCTTCCCAAGTTTATTTGGAGCAAGACTACAAAACTGCGCTTGGAACCGAAACCAAAACCTACAAAAACCTAAAATAATTTAAAAACTGGAATTGGAACCAGAACAAAATTATATGATTCCGGATGCTCAGTCTTTCTTTTTGTCTTTTTTGCCCTCGCAGTTTTCACATTCCACAACAAAACAAACTCGTAAACCTAAATCAGGTCTGTAGAACCGAGACTGCAACTAAAACCAGAACTTGGAAAAACCCAAAACTATTTAAGAACCAAAACAAAAATGAACCCAGAACCAGAATCAAAGCTATAAACTCAAAACCAGAACTGAAATTACGAACTTGAATCCAGAGTTGGAACCAAAACTGTCCCAGTTGTGCTGCACTGATTTAGAGGGGAGTTGAGATTTTGAGTTATGAAATTTCTTGAATTTTCCATGTTTCCTTATTAAACCAACTCAGAAAAGTCAAATTTTGTGTAGAATTAGTTGAAGAGCAAAATACGACCGCTTGAATTTATGTTTAATTGGATCCAAAATTGTGTATAGTAAAAATTTGAGGAGGTCTTAAAGAAGTTGTAGGCATATTTCATGCCTACACTGCCGCGAGTGTTCGAGTGACTTCGCGAATAGCTAAAATGTAGGTTGGCTATGCTGCGGTCGCTCGCGCACGCGTGGCAGTGGGGTAAGCATTATAAATACAGCCTGCGTGCTGCAAAGAAATCATTCTCTCCGCTGTACGTTCACGAATAAATATCGCTTCTCTCATACTCTTGCGTTTGTTTTTTAACATTATTCACGGTAACCGTCCGAACCGAAGGTATTTACCTGGTAGGTCTCATAGGTACCTAGTTGTTCGCGTCCGCACATTGCGGACGAGGAAGCCTAAACCAGGAGCCTTTGACGTCCGCTCTCGCGGACGAGGTGCCTTTTCCGTCCGCCCTTGCGGACGAGGTGTCATTTCCGTCCGCCCTTGCGGACGAGGTAGGTACCTACTTAAGGTAGTACACTGTTTGTAGGTAAGTATAGCGCACCACCACCTACAAAGTCTTAGATTGGGAAGAAAATGTGTAGCTTTTTTCGAATTCACTTTCATAGATGATGCCGGAGTTGAGAAAGAAGGGATATTGTCCTCATAATGCAGTCATGGTGAAGGAAAGTTCACGAATATTCACCAAAGAACTTGGGAAGTGAAATTTGGTATGCAAAGTTTGTTGGAGTTATAATATAACTCCTCGAATTTAAGTTGAATGCATCCAAATTTTAAACTAGATCTAAAATAATGGATCATCAAAATTTGAAGAAGGTTTAAAGAGGTTCAAATTTTTGAAATTTGTTAATTATGAGTTCATGTGATATCTATGATAAGAAGTACTTTATTTCACCCTCGATACTGGGTATTGTCATGAAGACGTTAACAACATTATCTGTTAAGCTGAAGAAACCCCAACTAAGAACTCAACTTCAGTGATGCAGGATGGTTGCTTAAATACATATATCTTTTTTATTTAATATGGTGTAAACACTTATGCGGTTAGAGGCGCAATGTTGACATTCTTACATAAGAGAAAGAAAGTCCGAAGGAGAGAGAATATGGTTGTCCTGTAGATGGTTTGGAGGAAGATTAAACTTTTGATAGGATGTACATATGTAGATGTGAGTGAAAGTAGAGTGTACAATACATCGTAAAGAGGCATCCATAGGCCCAAGGCTAGTTTTATTCAATTTTTTTGGTCGTATAGGTTTGTTGGACCAACGTTATCGAAACGTAATATTCATGTTTTTTTTTTCTCCGAGAATTTTAAAATCAATTGATGAAGTGTGAACGATTAGATTCTGGAAATAGTGAAGCAGCTTTCTTGCAGCTTCATCTTTTGGTTCGTTCCTTATGAAATGTTGATAATTAATGGTACCTAATTAAAGGAATAAATTGCATAAGAAGGGAATAGTTTCATAGCCTAGATAAAAAGAATACTTCTAAAAAACACTATAATGGCTGAAACTGAAAGGTAAAAATGAGAAAGAAGATGAAATTATAAAACAGATTATAAAATTCTCCACGATGCTTACAAGTGAAGAAATATTTTGAAGATTGAAACTATAAGGCGAGCGTATAACAGTAGACTATGGCAAAGTTACGAATTCCTGGCCATAGTTGATGGCTGCGCGTACACTATTTGAAAGGTAGAAAATGTTCGAACGAAAAAAAAAGTCATCGTCATATACACGTGTCACAGTTTATTTTGTATATCTACGTTTTCGTATATTCAAAACATAATAATAGCGCTTTTCCTGTCATATATTCTGCACACCCCCATGTCTGGCGCTTGAACGCGCGCCTCTGCATTTTCAAATGTTGGAAAGTTTTCGCATCATTCGAGAAGCATTTCTTTATAAGTTCATCGAAATTAAATTCAGCTCGGCGAGCTCTTTGTTACGCTCGTAATGTTTTCGTTATTAATTTAATATTTCTTCTTTGTTGTAGTCAAATAAATTTTACGATTTTTCGATTTATTGAACATAAAACGAAAAGAGAGCCTTTATATTGATGATTTCTTTGATACGCGATTTTCGCTGGCGGTCGTGATTTTCGAGTAATTTCATTACTATTAAACGAGTTACGCGAGTTGCTTTTTACGAGCGCCATTTTTATTAAATTCAGTTCGTCCAAGATACCTCTCCATTCTTCCATCGCCTTGTTTATTCCACAGTTCGCCGATCCGTTTCAGCGACACGCTCGGCAGCATCTTGAATACCATCGTAAACGTTATTGAAAAAATTACCGCGTATGCGATTATTACATCGGCCGTGATAATAATGGAAAATGATTAACATTATAACCCAAAATTCTTCAGTGCTCGTCACATCACAGATGAACAGAGGAATAAGACTTCATGCTACGAACAATGTATTTCTTATTTGTTTTGTGAAGCGGTCTACGAAGTTGTTCAAAAATAATAAAGATCAAAACCAAACAACTGTATTGAAAAGAACTACCGTTACCCCGTTACCAACATTCGAAACAAACTGTTACTGTTGTCAGCTCTTCAGCTGTACCGCCACTGGGAAATATATTTTAAACAATTGTTCGCTCTTCCGTACCCCTTATTTTTCTCGTTCCTCCGGCATACTGAATACCAACTTGGATAGCTAATAATTTTTACCCTCGACTGCTACAGCTGCAACTAACATGTCAAATAATACTTAGGTCGTACTTCGTAATAACACACTTTATGAAATAATCCTGGTAATTTTTTACTCGTTGTTGTTTCACAGCATCGGTACGTCTATAATGTGTTTATTTTTATTTATTACTCAACAACGAAAATAAAAATACGACCGTCTCGTTGTTACTCTTATTGTTTAAGAGAACGAGTAAATTATCCTCGTTTAATGTGTTTTCTCTTTGTCTCTTCTGCGAGTATCGTATGCGGGAATTTTACACAGGTAATAGCTCCCCTATATCAACTTTAGCTCGTTGAAAAAACATAGAATAATTGGTGTGTTTGCTTTTGCGCAATCTCTCCTGAGAAATAAAACAGCAAAGACGTCGAGTTGCTTCGAATTCAGAGTTGAAACAGCTTCACATTAGACATAATAGTCAAGTTTTTCAAATAACGTAACCATCAATAAGTAATAAGCAAGTTGTATTACACCTAAAAATAATATCTTCTGGACAAGAAGAATTCAAACTGTCCAAAAATCAGTCTATTTGGTGTTAACTACCACATTTTCAAAAACGTTGGTCTCATGTTAGCAGGTGTTCCTATCAACTTCGAGGACAGTGATTTCTCGACGTTTTTTGCGGCTATACTTTTTTCTTCATTTCTTCATTTTTTGGAAGAATTCAAGATCTTCAAGCCAGAGGACATTTCAATGAAAAAAAGTGAAGATATGATTCGTTTCATATATCTTATTTGTTATATCCAGTGCTCTAAAAATCAGATCATGAAACGTATTGTGTATTGTTAATAAAATGTATTGCAAGTGATTCGATACAAAAACATTTGTGGAGTTCCTACATGTTTAATCGAATTAGTCATCAAATGATTTCTGTTTTTTTCTTCTTCTTCATAATGAGCACTGGTAACAGAATTTTTCAACTAAAAAATGGTTAGCTGTTTTAGAAAAATAAGGATTTCAAAACCTCGAAGCCTCAATACTTCAATGATTGAAGAAATATAATCCTCAATTTTTATGAAAATAACAATAAACGTTACTGAAAAATAGTTTTTATGTAAACAAATTAGGGTGACGGAAGGGTAACAACTCAAGCCTTTGTTCAGTCCATTCCCCGATAGCTATTTGGAAGCCAGACCGCGCCTTCATTCGTTCTATCATCGAATACAGCTAGTATAATAGGAATTCAAAATCAATTAGGTACAAGTATTAATGGTGTAATAATAAGCGATGGTAATACGGAGGATAATGCGTAACGTAAAATTATTATCATAATATTGTTAGTCTGATATGTCATAGAGAAGCTCCTAGTATTGTGTAGCATGCTACATATTATCATTATCCACACAAGCCTAATATATATTTCCCGATTATCCGATTTCTTGTCACAGTTTAGGTACCAAAACTATTAATAATAAGATTTTTACGTTTCTTCCTTCTCTACAAATCTATTATAGTCTCTTTTTTGTTAATGAAATTTAGATAATGATAATAATGATATCGATTTAATTTTTCACTTTTGAAGAAGTACTATGATCAAGCTGCAGAATAAGAGATTGCTGAAAGAAAAAAAAATGTATAAAAATACTAATGATATTGAAATTCAAGTAAACAAATTTATAACATGATTTTCATTCAATATCTTTTTGAAAAATGATTTTTATCCATAAATCTTTGCTGTAGTCTCGTAAGAATAACTAACTCACTTCACAAAAACTGTCGAAGTGTAATAACTTATTCTTTGCTTTAAGAAGACCCTGAATAATACCACCAAGCACTAATGAAGAACCGGAAAAACTACTCTAAATAACAAACTCGCCTATCTTAAAACGAGTACTGATTTGCGAAGGAAAATTGAAAATTGAGACACCTTAACCACATTACCTAATTTAAATGTTATTTTTACCCATCTGCGTATTCCTTTTTAGCTGAGTTTTTAACTAAAAAAACGACAGCTATTACAGCCTACTTGATTTAGGAAGGGAGGGTCGGGGGAGGGTGGGGTCTTCAAATCTTTGCGTTTCAGACCATTTGTAATCATCTGGCAAATGTCCAACTTTTTGGTATATATATATTTCACACCCACGCATAGCGCCGGCGAGTATTCATAAAATTCGCTCAAAATTCGGTGAGGAACTCTTCTTGCAAATACGCAAAAATAGTTTTTTTGTTTTTTCGATAAATTACAAAATGGCGGATCACTAAAATTTTGAGGGGGCTGGAGAAGGGGCAAATAGCTCAAATTTTTCGTTTTTGATTTCATATGATAGAGTGAGTAACGGAAACTAACATATCCAAATTTCGGCTTTTCTAAGTGCATATCGAGAGGAGTTAGATCAAGAAACGGCTTTTTGAGGAAGTTTTGAGTCATGAAATTTCTTGAATCTTCCATATCTCCCCACCAAATCAAGTTAAAGAGGTCAAATTTTGTGTGTGAGGTTAGTTGGTGACCAGAATATGACCTCTTGAATTTGGATCAAAATGGATCTAAAATGGCGGATTATCAAAATTTTGAGTAGAGCTTGAGGAGCCTCAAGTTGGTAAAAATGTAATTAATATGAATTCATATGGTTATTGGGGATAAGTTGTATACTATATCCCGAATTCACTTCCATACATGATGTTGGAGGGGGAAGGCGGGGTTATCAACCTAAAATAGTGGTGGGGGTACAGGAGGGGTTGATAATTTTTTATTGCTGGGTCATATGATAAAATGAGCCCAAGTGACAAACGTATTTTGATTTTAGCTTCCTCAGTGATTTTGAAGGGGAGTTGGAGCAAAAAACAGCTTTTGGAGGGGAGTTAGAGCAAA
Source organism: Phenacoccus solenopsis (assembly GCA_009761765.1). Taxonomy (NCBI): domain Eukaryota; kingdom Metazoa; phylum Arthropoda; class Insecta; order Hemiptera; family Pseudococcidae; genus Phenacoccus; species Phenacoccus solenopsis. The sequence goes on along the minus strand of CM019752.1, from coordinate 4,639,182 downwards.
AAACGGCTTTTGGAGGGGAAATTGCTGCAGGAAATTTCATGAATCTTCCATATCTCATCACCAAATCGGCCTAGAATGGTCAAACTTTGTGTGTAGGATTAGTTTGTGACCAGAATATAACCACTTAAATTTGAGTCAAAATCGATCCAAAATGGCGGATTTACAAAATTTGAAGATAATTTGAGAACCCTCAAACAGTTATAATTTGAGAAATATGGGTTCGCATGATTATTTCATGGTAAGAAATACTACATTTGTGCCTTATTAAACTTCTAACGTGTTTTTGGAAAGGATAGGGTAGGGGTTTTCAGACTTGGTATTGGGTGTGGCCTGTAGTGATGAACGGTTAAGCAAGGCTATTAGTAAATCAAAACAAGGTCCAGTTAAAAACCCAGCTTCAGTAATGCGGCATGGCTGCTTACGTTTTTTTTTTATTTTTTATTTTACAGATCGAACTGTATTCAAACGTAATTAAATTCTTCCGGGGTATATTTAAAAGTCTGTCGACAACAGTAGAAGTCGAGCTTAGATATTTATATTGCAAATGGAAAGTAGCCGAGTATATTTACTCGTTGGTACTAGAGAATGCTGAAAACACCGCCATACTTATTACATTAAGTCTATGTCTATACCATAGCGCTTAGTGCATTATGAAGTTATGATTTTTGTTTGTTTAATGGCAAGATGGTGATAAAAAGCGGAATCTACTTTGGCTACCCTAATTTAACCTGATTAATGTCATAAACTTTTTAACATGAGAATACAGTATCTCGTTGAATAAATACCCGCAAGCATATAATTGACGGTAAAACATATCATTCGAGATGTATTTTACGTATCAATTTATTATTCAGTTTTTCGTAAGTCAATGTACGTTGTCGGATTCGGTTTCGGTTTGTATTTCAAAATGCTTTTAGCCTGCGTTCATATTTAGTCGATAAGAAACATCAATTTGTGATATGAACTAGATCATACTTTTAAATTTTCATCCAAGTTTGTTTTTTTGTGGCGAATCTTATACAAAAAGCTGAAGTATTCAGAGTTTAAATTCTCTTTTATTAATATCTGACATTTTTCAACGACTGCTGATACCATTTAAAGGACTCAGATAGGAAATTATTTTCAAATCCATTCCTCCTCGTCGATCCCTCTTCACATTTACCACGATTAATAACTGTCAATACGAGTTTAGAGATAACGTTTGATTAAAGAAAAAAAATAAATAAATCGCGGAGTTCCTTGCAATGAAATAATAATTATTAAAATTGGTGAGAAAAGGATTTTCAATAGCAGTCAAGTTGACAGTATTTGGGGGGAGAAATGACAGCGAACGTTGAATCGGGTTCGGAACTTTTCAATTAATTTTATTATTTTAAAAGCTCGTAGCGCCGTTGTGAAATTTTTTTGTGGTATTCCCAAGTCTTGAGCTGAAGGCATTAACGATAAACTATTTTATTTCCATATTACGCTCATACTTCGTGTTAAATGTATCGAAAAATAAATTCTGTGACATCAACGAAGTACTCGTAATCTAAACTTTAATTGTGCGCGAAGTCGGAAAATTTTACCAACTTTCTTCCTTAATAGCCTTTAGCATTAAGTTTGAAATTCATCTCTACAATTGCCAATTTTGCAAAATATAAAAAACACAGGATTTATTAATTTTTATCTATGAATTAAATCGTTGAGTATATCATATGTTCAAATGATTTGGTTTTAAATAGTGCGAAAATTTTTTTTTCATCGATTTCTTAATGACATAAAAATACCTGTTTGAATTATAGTCTTTAAATTGGAATTTTTTATCATGAATATCGAATTCATCTCGATTGGATTACTATCTCATTATATGTACTTTAGAAGCGAGTTTTACCTGTTTATATTAAGTCTGTAAAAAAATGTCCAAAAATAATGAACATTGAAAAAATACAAAATTGAGATGAACATAAGTATCCAAAAACTGAATATAATTTTCGAAAAATAAATGGAAAATTGAGCAAAAAATTAAAAGATGTTGAAATTGAAATTATAGAACGAAAATGGAATATAAAAATTAAATTAAATTTTTTTAAAAAGCAATGACAAAAAATCAAAAAATATTGACAGTTTCACATATTATGAATTGTTCGCTAACGACTTATGCTCAATGCGAACTTTGGACAAATACAAATTCTTTGTGTATGAATCGTTCACGAACGGCTACCGTCCCAACTAAGTTGCACAAAAATATCAATATTTCACATAATTATAAATCATTGCAACCGTGCCTCTAGCCATAGCTGCTGCTCACGGCGCGTAAAAAAAATCATTCGTGAACGCCAACTCGCATTCAATATGCTTTCAAATCTTAAATAATAACTCGAAGCGAAAAAAGTGACCTCACGTAAAACTGCACTTCCTCAAATTCGATGTGCTCTAAAAACTATTCAGTTCTGAACACTCATTCAGTCTACCACTTCTATAAAATTTTAAGTCGATCGAATAAGTTTCATTTTTGTTGCTGTGGTGGAATGATAAACGGTACCTCGCCACAAATCACACACTCCTTCAAGTTCGATAAGCTTTAAAAACTAATCAACTCTGAAGACTCATTCAGCCTACCTGTCCTCAAAATTTCGAGTCGATGATTCAAGTTTTATTTGAATTGTTGCGAGAGAACGAAAAACGCGGTCTCACCTCAAATCACCCTCGTTCGAGTTCGATGGACTTTGAAAATGCACTTAAATATGGAAAGCCATTATTTTAAATTGAAATTTTATCGTTACCATTCGTTTGTACACATTCGTACATGCATTTAATTCACAAATAACACCAACTGAAAACTAATCGATGCATAAATGAAATAAATGTGTGCACAAATGAAACACAAACAAATGACATGCTTATCCCTTCAAAATTTCACGAAGGGGGACACATTCAGAGACGGTGAAAGGAAGCATATGCTTCGGGCCCAGATTTTTTTTGACGACCCGTGAAATTTGGCTGGGGCTAAATTTTCCAATAGTCCAACCTGCATAAAAGTTGGCGAACATTAATTTGATGGTATGAGATAGGAATGCGTTGTTTATTTTCATTATTGGATATTTTATGAAGTGATAAAAATGAATTATAAATTATAGGCACAATTTTGTTATTTTTGTAATATGAAGTAAAGTGCAAAAAATATTGAGGAGGGAGGGGGTGAAAATCGGAAAAAAACTGAGAAATTTTTGTACTGGGACCCGATTTGACTCTTTCCGTCTCTGGACACATTTACTCATTGTCCCCTCACAACAGGCGTGTGCATAAACGGAGCACAAACGAATGACACTAATTTCGTATTAAAAATCCCAAAAGGTGGAAAAAGAATTTTTCTATTCCTTTCTCTCACTTGAAACTGGCAGGCTCATGAACGAAGTAAATGTGTGCACAAACGTGCATAAACTAAGCACTAACCAATCATGACAATTTTGTGTTGAAGATCGGGAAAGGGAAGTGATAAATTTTGCTGTTCCCTACCCTCACCACTTAAAACTGGTTGATACACAAACGAAGTGCAAAGAAATGACACCAATTCGTGTTGAAAATCGCAAAAGGTGGAAGGGCGAAGAAATCCACTTCATTTAGCAATGCATTAATTTTGTACTTGTATTGGACTATGTTGTTCTCGTTAATAAAGTTGCCGAAATGATCACCGTGAATCCAGCGGTTAATTTTTGACGTGTTAATAAAATTGCCTAATCAAAATGCCGTAAATACGAATGAAGGACTTGTGTTAATAAAATTGCCTATTCAAAATGCCGTAAATATGTAGAGCATATCGGATTGACCATATCATTGCTTATAATTTATTCAATTTGTATGCCTTAAAATGTATGCTGTGATGAGTTTGTTAGTAAGATAAGTTTATTGTGCTAATAAATTTCTAAATCAAAACACTGTGAATACGTATAAAGTTGATTAAATTCCATATTAAAAATTTATTAACATCTAGTTAAAATTATATGCATTAAGAACGAGCACGTTATTTATTTTTTTGTTGATTTGTGACTTGTATTGTATTACCATATCATTGTTCAAGAAAACTGGAAAACAATTTTTTTTGAACTTGAATATTTTCTGGAATTGATTTGAAAAATGCGTTCACTTAAAAAAAAACCAACTACATCCTGCTTTAGACGCAATGCTTTTTATTTACCATTATTTCAGTTTGAAGGCGTAAAAATTTAATTCACAGTCGTTTTTCACTGTTACGATTGTAATTTAGAAATTTAAAAGCAGAAAGGGTCGAAGATTTAAGGTGTAAAGAAGCGATTTCCATTTAATTACTTCAACGTATCCTCGAACAGACTCCATTAAAGACTTGAATATTCACTTCTACAGCCGGTAATTACGCACTAAACGAAGATAAAACGCCGTGCCAACTAATCCCACACAAGACTACGAAACAAGCAGGCAAATTATGATTCGATAAAATTCGTTTCACATCATAAAACTCTCAACAATCGTTAATTCGCTAAACACAATTTCCAGTTATTTATTGCCATCGGATAAAAGTTTACAGTCGAGATGAGGGTAATCTCAAAAATCGCTTTTATTATTTTCATTTTCAAAGGCTAATTTCGAATAATAAATTTACGCAGAAATTCTTCTACGGATTCTTATCTTCTTGGAAACAAATAAACTTTGGTTCAAGGCGGTGCTGAATAATAAACTCGCTTTATTATTCCTGTGTGCGTATAAATTCTAATTTTAATTAAGGTTTTTTTTTTCAAACTAGGCGTTATTCAAAAACGGATACAATTTTTTACACTTGTTGCCTGGTAGGTACGATGTTTTTGTTCGAAGAAATCAATTCTCTGGAGGAATATTCGAATAAAAGTTTCAACCACATTGGGTACCTACTACCTACAAAACGCTTGGCCATTGTTGTCAGCAAAATTCGGCTCAACCTATAATTAAAGTTATTCCCACTGCTGCAATAGAAATTCTCAACTAAGATAGCATACCCGCGATAGCTCCTTTTTTGTATTCCATTTCTTCGCGATTATATGAAGAAATTATTCGATTTATCGTAGATTTTTGTGGTTGTATTATTTTTAGTTCAGATGCTTCACTTGATAAACGAGCAGTGCCAGTTCCAAGTCTAAAAATCCCAATCCTATCCCTTTCAAAACAACTTAAGAGGTTAAATTTAAAATAAACTCATCCTTATTTAAAGAACTACAGATATAAAAGTTAGAATTTTGGAAATCATAAAAATATAACATTTTTTGGAACCTTAGAGGGGTGAGAAAACCTTAAAATTGAATTACATAAAATATATGGAGCAGTGATTCGAGGCTCACTTCAGATACCACTACCCTTCTGAGACATGAAACCCCTCCTGAAACAAATAGGATGTAATAGCTATTTTTTATTTATTTTTTTATTTTTTTTATTAAAAACCCAGGAGCTAATGAAAGAGTGAAAGTTATTTAAAAAATATGATTTGCATTTCGTGAAAAAGGAGCACAATACACGAAATAAAACGAACGAAAATGAAATGAAAACTGATAAGGGGTAAGCGAGTTGGCATGCTGAGAATGTAAAATGAATTGTGGGTCGCGAAAAAATAAAAACGCCAACGTAAAAATGAGAAGACGTCAAATTTGAAAAGACGCGTTAGAGTGGCAAAAAATGGACGAAATTGCCAACGCAATGTATGGTAGAAAAAGCAGTGAAATGTCTGAGGCATTTGTGATGTAGCATATCAGATGAATAGGACGTAGAACAACACTTGGCGGTATTTGTACTCGTTGAAAATTAGACTACCTATAACTAAGTACATGTAATTTTTGCTGGTGCTAATGTTACGAAAATTTACATCGTGTTGATTGCAAACCGGGATCGCTAATTTATGCGACGTTGCATTCGGGCATTTCCGGTGATAGTTTAACTTTATTTGTTTTACATTAGTACATCGGTACGTAGACTGTTCGTAGCTGAAAGGTAGAGTAAGCCTTTTTCGGTAATGTATCGAGTATCGACCTAATGGTTAAATTATACGGAATGGTTTCATTTCAACGAAAGCGTTTTCTCTTGTACTACGGCACGCTACGAAAATACCCAACAATACTGGTGTAGACGGATCGGCTAAATCAAAACTACGCCGTTGACTTTACGGTCACATTATTCTGTTACGAATGATGAATTTATATTTTACACCGAGAACGATATAACTAGAAAGGAAAAAGCCACTCTGCTAGTAAATTTCTGCAACCGCCTTTGGCCATTTAACCTTTTGTCAAAGTTGGCTCTCGGTACTAATTTAATAACGAACGAATTTTAAAACTTCGTTGCGTTTCAAAGAAAATTTGCAATTTTAAAACTTTAAATGAGCTGTTACTCGGACTTTTTATCTGATACTTTTCGGTACCACGAAACGTGTCATAATATTTGTCGTTTCCAGACACTAATTGAGCAACCGAAGCATATCCAGCCCAGACGTACCCGTACGTGCGCCATTGTGTTCTAAATGAATTTATCAACGCGCCGCTTTCGCTTATAAACTGCCAACGTCGTCGTTATGGTGTTTCCAAGTACGCGTTTGTTGGCGTTAATTGAGTAATTTGATCCTTTCAACGAATCTGCCGATGACATTTTACGTAATCAATCATTAAACGCTTTTGAGGTTTTCTATCGTGTTTCGATAGCTCTCGATAGTATTCGACGTTATTTCCAATATTTATTATTAAACGTAATGTTAATTTCAAGAAAAACGAGTCGTTTAATTCTATGTTTTGCTTTCTTTGATAATTTACCATGAAAATCTTCAGTCAAGTATTCTTCGAAGATAAAAATTGTTTATGTGCGAACTTTTAGCTCGGCATCTTATTTTGCGAGGAGAGCTCGGAGTCTTATTTCTTTAATTTACGAATGAAGTGACGACAATTTTAATTTGTCTCCTTGATTGGAGGGGGATGGTTTAAAACAGTCCTTAATTAGTTATAATAAGTAATCGATGGCGAACAACATGAATTTTTTTAAGGAGGTACTGCTTTCTAAATCAGTGTTGTACGAACAAACCCAAGAACGAGAACGGAGAATTTTCATTGTTCCTGAGAAACAAGACTAACGATTAGCGCATAAAATTGATATGTTTGAAGAACAAAGAACAGAACGAAACAGAATATTTTCAAACTGAAGGATCGAAAAACGAAACGAGAACCAACTAACGTACAATGTTGAGATACGAGAACAAGAACAAGAACGATGTAATTTTTGGTTATTCTTCGTTCTTTTGAAAGTTCATGGTTCATCATAAAATTAATAGAAATCATGAGGTGAAAGAGAAAATAAAAAACTTATACAAGCACGCAAGTGCTACGTATATCCATATGAATAATTTTTTTTTATTAATTAACTTTAATTAATTAATTTTCAACTTTAACAATAACATAAACAGTAAACATGTTATTTAAAAAAAAAAAAAAAAAAGAAAAAAAAAGAAAAGAACGAGAACAGAACGAAGAATGCAACGAGAACAGTTGAAGCATTGAGAATAAGAACGAGTCAGGAACAGGAGCGAAAACAAGAACAAGAACAGAGAACAGACATATGTTCGTTCCTACAACACTGTAATTCTAATCATGTTTCGTTCGTTCTTTTTTTCAAAATTTTTTTTCCTTATAAAACGATATGCTACTAGAGTACCAATAAAAGGGAGGTATTCCGGAACGCCATATTTGTGCTATAGAAGTTTTTTATTGTATTTTCAAAAAAAAATCCTTCGGACTCATTTTACCTATTTAGCATATTTTCTTGGTTTAAGAGGGTTATACGTATAAATAATTATTTTTTATTCTTAACAAAATTTTGGCACCAAATTTATTTTTTGCATTTTTTTCATTACTATTTGGTGTCATCTCTTTATTTTGAACTTTGAACCGCTTTGTAATCTCATCGAATTGATTTCGATAGTTGAATTTTCAATAATGTAGTACCCAAAGAGTCCTCAACTTATTTTATTTTATCGCATTAGTATGGGTATAAAATAATTCGATGATTGTCTTATATTTGATGAAATTACAACACTCGTGACATGGAACAAATATGACGTTCTGGAGTACTCCCTTTTATTGCGCCTAATGCTACATGTTGAAGGCAAAAATTTAAATGTATTGATGAAAGAAGCTAATAGTATTCCACACAACTACGGCGGTGTGAGGTGGTGTCAAAGTGAGAAGTTGAATGAATTTCAGGAATAACTAGTAGAATGTACTCAGGTACATATATTTTTCAATAGCTTAAAATGATTATAGTCCGTGCAAATTACTTAGACGCCTGAGTTTACGCAGGAACGTTTTGTTGCGTTGTGCGAGCTGCGAGCCAATGAGGAGGAATATATAAGGTTGGGCGCATACTAAAGGAGTTTGTTTGTTAATCATTTTTAAATAAATTTTTAATCATATGCAAGAATTTCATAAAATATGAAAGTGTTATGAATTTTTTTTTCGCTGCAATTTTTTATTGTTAATTTGTTTGAATATATTTCATGTTGAAAAATGCAGGAAGACGATTCTGCAAGAGTGTGCACGACAGATAACATTGAACCAATAATTATTAACCTTTCTGACGAATCTGAAGACAATGATGACTTTTTTTTTCCACATAAAGAAAATAATTCCTAAATCTAAATCAATTTGGTATCTTTTTCTTAAATGGATACAGTTGACTCTTTTTCATAATAATAAAACTTTATTATTTTTTTTTTTCATTTTTTTTTTCAGAATTAAAACAACAAAAAAATAGTATCCATTTATAATTTACAAACAACAAAAAAAAATCAAATTCTCACTACGCCAAAACATTTTTAAACGCATTAAGCAATTGCATGTTGCGAGACTACGCATCTACTGTGACACTACCTTAACGTCCAAGCGTCTAACTAAATTACATGAACTATGGTCATGATTCAAAGCATTACGTGAAGGGCATTTTTCAATAATTGATCCATTTTGAAAAGGGAGGGTATGAAGATTTTATCTTTTAGCTGAGTTTTTAATGAATAACGATAGGTATTACAGCCTACTTGATTTGGGAAGGGAAGGTCGGGGGAGGGTGGGGTCTTCAAATCTTTGCGTTTCGTAAGAATAACTAACTCACTTCACAAAAACTGTCGAAGTGTAATAACGTATTCTTTGCTCTAAGAAGACCCTAAATAATACCACCAAGCACTAATGAAGAACCGGAAAAACTACTCTAAATAACAAACTCGCCTATCTTAAAACGAGTACTGATTTGCAAAGGAAAATTGAAAATTGAGACACCTTAACCACATTACCTAATTTAAATGTTATTTTTACCCATCTGCGTATTCCTTTTTAGCTGAGTTTTTCACTAAAAAACGACAGCTATTACAGCCTACCTGATTTAGGAAGGGAAGGGTCGAGGGAGGGCGTGGTCTTCAAATCTTTGCGTTTCAGACCATTTGTAATCATCTGGCAAATGTCCAACTTTTTGGTATATATATTTTCCCCACGCATAGCGCCGGCGAGTATTCATAAAATTCGCTCAAAATTTGGTGAGGAACTCTTCTTGAAAATACGCAAAAATAGTTTTTTTGTTTTCTCGATAAATTTCAAAATGGCGGATCACTCAAATTTTGAGGGGGGCTGGAGAAGGGGCAAATAGCTCAAATTTTTCGTTTTGGATTTCATATGAAAGAGTGAGTCACGGATACTAACATATCCAAATTTCAGCTTCTAAGTGCATATTGAGAGGAGTTAGATCAAAAAACGGCTTTTTGAGGAAGTTTTGAGTCATGAAATTTCTTGAATCTTCCATATCTCCCCACCAAATCAAGTTAAAGAGGTCAAATTTTGTGTGTGAGGTTAGTTGGTGACCACAATATGACCTCTTGAATTTGGATCAAAATGGATTCAAAATGGCGGATTATCAAAATTTTGAGTAGAGCTTGAGGAGCCTCAAGTTGGTAAAAATGTAATTAATATGAATTCATATGGTTATTGGGGATAAGTTGTATACTATATCCCGAATTCACTTCCATACATGATGTTGGAGGGGGAAGGCGGGGTTATCAACCTAAAATAGTGGTGGGGTACAGGAGGGGTCGAAAATTTTTTATTGCTGTGTCATATGATAAAATGAGCCCAAGTGACAAACGTATTTTGATTTTAGCTTCCTCAGTGATTTTGGAGGGGAGTTAGAGCAAAAAACGGCTTTTGGAGGGGAAATTGCTGCAGGAAATTTCATGAATCTTCCATATCTCATCACCAAATCGGCCTAGAATGGTCAAACTTTGTGTGTAGGATTAGTTTGTGACCATAATATGACCTCTTAAATTTGAGTCAAAATGCATCCAAAATGGCGGATTATCAAGATTTGAAGATAATTTGAGGACCCTCAAATAGTTATAATTTGAGAAATATGTATTCACATGATTATTTCATGGCAAGAAATACTACATTTGTGCCAAATTCAACTTCTTAAGTGTTTTTGGAAAGGATAGGGCAGGGGTTTTGAGACTTGGTATTGGGTGTGGCCTGTATAGTCATGAACGGTTAAGCAAGGTTATTAGTAAATCAAAACAAGCTCCGATTAAAAACTCAGCTCCAGTAAAGCGGCATGGCTGCTTACGTTTTTTTTTTTAATTTTGAACCTCTTCTTAATTTCCGATCGATCGTCAGCCAACATTTTTATTTTGTTTTAATTTAAAATTTTTAATAAATTTTAATCTAAAATTTTAGAATGGGAATTAATTTTCATAATTTGAATTTGGCTTATAGTTCACAATATTACGAATTTTGAGACTCTTATGATTGTTGAAAACAAAAGTGCTAGGGTATTGCAGCTTTGTATATACTATTGAAGGAAAGTTGAAATTTGAAATAATTATTTGAAGGAAGCTTTGAAGAAAACTTCATGGAGGGTCAAGCGTTTGAAATTCGTAGGTGAAGTTCTTTGGTAACCAAAATACTTCACATGATTCTTTGAGATTAGATTTCAAATCACATAGTAAATGTACAAAAATTTAAAGAAGGTTTGAGAAATTACTGGGTAACTTACTCAACTTGATAAACATAAAATAATATTTATAATTAATTGGCTTATTTGAAATTTTAATTATGAACGAAAAGACCATTTGTAAAATGTATGCGTATTATGATGTTTTATAATTCTTGTAGAGGAAATTTTATATACTCATATTTTGAACTGTAAAAGGAAAAATGTTGAAAACTGGTGAAAATCTGTCATTTATGTTGATTTACTGAAGGTTAGCTGAAAGCTAAATTAACATCGATTAGCTAGCACCAGTTATGGTAAGAGCAGCAGCATTAATCAGCCAATGGCTAAAAGCTAAGAGCTAAGGTAAAGTCATACAAGTACCTATCTCTGTTTTCATTTGAAATGTATTTACGTTGAAAAATCATTCCAGAAATCAAACGAACAAAAATCTCCCAACTGCACTCGAGGTGTGCTTATCTTATATCCCTTTGCTTTCATGTATCATGTGTGTAATTTGAATCATGCATTTTCAAGCAAAAGCGGATAACGTTTCACATATTTATGCTATTGATAGAATGGTATGTTGACTTCTTTGTCGTTAGTTGTTTTGTATTACAATTTCGTACTGTACGGTACCAAATTTTGTTTACTCGAGTCCATGTGCTTACAATCGAATTGTGAATTGTTATTTGCTCATCTCGTAATGTTTTGTCCTCAGTTGAAACGATAGTACGAACTATTTAACGATTTTAAATTGCATCGCCAGAACGTGCTTACACGGTAGCAGCATTGTTAGAGTAGGGAATTTTTCTTGTGCAGCTCCGTCATAATTTGCAAATCCTTTTAGAATGGGCGAAACCTCGGAGGAAGTATTCGGTGAACGCGAGTTAATGCGAAATACACATAAATTTACAACGAAAAGCCATAACTCATACGTTAAGTCGGATACGTGGCTGGGGCGTTGTAGTGGCACTCGGCAAACTCCGAGAGGTGTGATTAAAACGAACACAATACGAAACGGTCTACGTGTTCGTTTAAAATTGATAGGCTATGTTTTTGATACTCGCCTTCATTTTCGTATAAGACTTTCGCGTATGTATATATAATTTTCTAGGTCTTCTTTTGCGCGCTTACGATAAAGCCTAACGTTTTATTAACTATAAAGTTTACTTGCCAGTTAGGGATTAGGAAGTATGAAAAAAAGCTCCGTTGGCAGCAATAAAACTCGCGAAATGAAAGTTATCTGGAAGAATATAAAAAAGATAGTCGACTCGACATTCTTAATGTTGATTAGTATTCGCTCGAATATACGCCATAAATTCTCGTAACATTTTTCATTCGTATTTTCAACTTTTACGCGTGTTGTGTAGTTTTACGAATCGAATATTCCTAAGTAGGATCACGTCGAGCCTGATGCTTGAACCGGAAAAGCCCAAACATTTCAACCTTAATTACCGAAGACATTAAAGAAGAACATGCTTTTCTTGAATCCATCCTACTCATTGTAACATTCATCCAGATAATAATTCAACAACAAACATTATCTTGGCCACAGATTCTCCTACACTTTTGAACAAATTTTCAACTCGATGTTAAAAAATTACGACAATTTCTCGTTTTCCTGCTATTTTCTTATATTTTTATTCTTCTATATTTTCACGAGATTGTCCTAGCTATACAAAATCCGCAATTTGTACAACTACATAGTTTTAAATCTAAATAAATTAAATTTCTGAACGATTGTTTTTCATTCTAAGAAAGGAGAGAAAAAATTTAATTAAAATTACGAATTCGCGCAAAACTACGCTTAAATAATGACTTAACGAGTTGTGGTTCAACAAATACTCCGCGTTTTTACCTAAAACTCGTTTCGCTGAAAAAAAAAATACCGTATAACGTCAATGTACGTATTTTCGTATAATGAGAGGAAAATGTGCGATATTTACCTAAGGTACATATAATCTCGCCACTACTCTAGTATTTCTCATCCTCTCTTTGTTGAAGGAAGTGACGTGAAAAAATTTATGCACTGTATAGCAGTACCGATTAAGGAAACAAACGAAAAAAAAAAATACAAATTATAAAAAAAAAACTCTCTTTTTGCAACTGTTGGGATTTAATTAAACGACATAAATGCTTTGGGGTGCTTTTTGATCGTTGTGAATTATAATTTATTTTTTACACCACTGACTTATGCAAATATACCTATGTATTTTATATATGCTTCAAGAAATTTTCGATGATTTTTATCGCTATTTGAACTTTCCAGCAACATCGTTGAAGGTTACTGGCATAACTGTGAGTTGTCAAGGTTATATGTACTTGGTTTCGTATAAAATAAGTTATTTGAAAATCGCAAAATCCACAACATTAAAATACATTATCCAAAATTTGGAAATCTGAATTTTCAGTTCTAATATAGTATTGCGAAGAAAATACTTATGGGCAATATACGTAATATTATAAAGTATTTAAAATTCTTCACAATGAAATTAGCCTTTTTTTTTGAGTTGAACAAAAATTGCAAATTTTCTTATTTACATTTTAGTTACTGATAAAAACATATGAAAGTACATTAAAGAATTTTAAATAAAATTGACTGGGAGTTTGTGTTTTTTTTTTACATTTTTTGTGAATAATTATAGTTATTTCATGTTCCATAATCATTAAAGTACTTATAGGGTAAGGTTGCCAAAATCGTACTGCCTCCTAAATCATGCCACCCCTTCTATCTTTTGAACTAAAATGAATTAACATACTTTACTGGGAAAACATGTTACTAGAAGTCATTTTAACACTTTTAAGCTAAAAACTTGGAGGTGGAATCATTTGTATACGTTTATAGCAATTGATAAGAAATGCGTAGAGGCGATGCAATTTCTTCAACATCATTCATAATCATATTTCAAGAATCTGAATTTGTGAAGGTAAGTAACATTTATTTCTCTTGAAAGTGTATACTTTTACCAATTTTTTCATGTAAAAACGATTTTTTTTCTCAATTGTGAGTTGAGTGAGAGCAATTTCTTTCCAAAAACTGCTAGTTTCCTAAATCTTACTTTTTGTTTTGTATACGAATTTACAGTTTACCTTCATTATTTAGTCATGTCAGATAAGAAAACCAAGAGGAAATCCAGCAAGTGTACGAATGTGATTTTTGTACACAGTGAAAATACCTCGGAATTCGTTTTATGAATAATTTTTGTACTTATGATAAATATATTTTGTTTTTTTATTCATTATGTTTTTCACATTTCAAAAATTGAATTTGAGGGGTACTAAATTTATCAAAAAGGTGAAGATTCACATTTCTAGCACTTTTTTACACGTTGTACGATTTAGGACATGGGTGGCACAAATCTTACCATTTAAAGACCTTTGCCCGAATGAGAATTGCGTCTTTATTATTCAAGTTAGAAATTTCGTTTTTGCGCTCAAAGATGCGCAAAAGTCCAAGCTACAATTTAGTTCATGAGTGGTTTCAAAACAACAATTCCAGCCCCGTCTAGGAGGGAAAAACCAAAAAGTTGTACGATTTAGGCAACCTTACCCTATAACATGAAATGACTGAATTATTAATATATTTGGGGAAGTGGTGATATGAGGACTTAACAAGCGTATCACTGGCCAGTTATATATCAAAATGGAGAACTTTGTAAGTTTGAAAGAGGGGAAAAGGGGAGGATGACCAAAATGCGTAGCGTTAGCGCTTAAGGTTGTAACGAGCGGTTTTTCACTTCGACCATATACTATGGACTGCTAATGGTCGTACAGAAACGAACACCAAAGTGAAGCAAACAATAACAACATCATAGATGCGCTCGCGCATGCGTAGAGATATTTCAGGAATGAAAATGAAAACGCATCGAAATTTTCAATGATAAGAATGTTAAATTAAAATCAAACTACTGATTTAATTTCATTAATAATACTCAATAACTAAAATTACATTAAAGAAAGCATATTAATAATTATTTCAGTGAAACTACGCATGCGTCAGCGCATCTAACTACTGTTGTTGTTGGATTCAGTTTCTACCATTAGAATTAGCAGTACATAGTATATGGTCGAAGGTTTTTCACCACTTTTCCATCCGCCTTATCATAGATGAAAAAGCTTCCTCTGTGATAAGGTGAAGAAACTGGATGATAACTAATCGAAATTTTATAAACAACGTTTTTGAATGAATTAAAAGTAAAACCAAAATTCAAAATTCAAAAAACCAACAATTTAATTTTTTTTATTACTTTTTTTTTCTTCCAAAATTTTTTGTTGCGCAACAGACAGGCAACCCTGCTGTTGACGCGCGGCATGACCGACTCGAATAACATGCCGAACAACACAAGTTGGCAACACCGATATCAGCTGATGTATGGTAGGCCCACGTGCATCCATGAAAGACTCTTTCTAATGGAAACACAATTAATACAAATGTAAACATACGCACATGGGCCCACCACCTTTGTGTTTATTACGATGTTGCCAATAGTTCACTTGTTTGGTCTGATATTCGAGTCGGTCATGCGCGCGGTCATGGCTCTTTCGTGTACGTAGTTTCGGCCGATTTACGAAAATTTACAGTTTAATTGCTACTACAATTAAACTGCACCGTTTTGGCTTATTTAAAGTATTGAAGTCGATGTAACGCAGGGAGTTACATGGATTTTGATACTTTATATAATTAGTTAGCATCCAGTTTATTTATTTTTAAGTAATATACTGTCAAACTATGACAGAAGCGTTACTCGCGCATGTTGAAATGTACGCGGTAATATATAAGATTTTTCGCGAGCATATTCGGGAGCTCATTCTTACTGCTTTTGATATATTGTGTTAGATACATATTTTTGAGTAGGTATTTTTCTACGTAATAATTATACGAGCTTATCTTTTATCAACACAGTTTCTTCTCCTTTCTTGGCTAAACTAGAGCTGCGTTGCTCCAAGCGCGGAGTCTGGTGCTATCTAGTCTTTTGGGGTATAGGGTTATTTAAAGCTCCCTTAAAGAAGTCCCCATATAGCCTGCGTCGAACCTTGTTCGTGCGGAGCTCAGTACTTGGTGTGTGTCCTGCGTTGTGTACTAGCGCGGTGCACACACCACTTGCGATTTTCCCAAAAACTTAAAGATCGCGAATAGGGAAATATATATTCATATCAGTCTATAATCGTTTCATAAATGAAGATGAGCGGCTAAAATATTAGCCGTTGCGGTCGGGTAGGCCGCTCGGTAGGTAGGATGGTAGGTTTGGGGTAATCAACTAGTTTTTTTTCTTCTACTTTTCACGATTCGAAATTCAATTTCCTATAAATAGGAATGAAATCATTTAAATTATTATTTTTTTAAATTCTTTTTTAATTCTCGTAGTGGCAAGGTAACTCGATAGTGCATTTGCGATGTGTCTCGAGTTATCTTCGTCCATATACGGGGTTCGGCGACAAGCGTTTCGCGAGACTCGGATTAAAATGCGGGCAGACTGTTGAATCGCCGATAAATTTATACACCGCGCGGGTACCGGTGAGTCGCGAATGAATTAAATTTTGGTCCAGAAAAAACCTATAAGTGTCTCATCTATGCAAGGTATGTATGTTATCTATGGTGAGCCATCTATTGATTTTAAAAGGCTATCTATGTAATTATCCAGGAGCCAATCAGTCGGTTAAGGTTATCTAATGCAATGTTCGAAGCAATTTATTGTTATACCACGCTATGTAGAGTCCTTTGTCGAATTTTACGTCGGTTGCAATAATGCACATACGTTAGGCTGGTATCACATAGTGATACTTTTTTTTTTACATTCTAAAATTCACTGCCTAAGTAATTGAATGTAATTTTTATTCCAAGCGTTAAATGACTCATCATAGATACATATTCATTATTGACACATTGTCGAACACAGTTTAGTTTTTAAGATACATTAATGCAGCCTTTATCATGTGCACCAATTTAGATTTTGTTATGAGTAGATGCAACAAGTACATTTTATGATCAGGGAGATACATTGAGTAGGTATATGTATTCAAAGACCTGGGTGTAACAAAGTACTTATTGTAATTAAGTAATAACAAATAAAAAATAAATATATATGTATCGTTATGAAAAGTCCTCAATCTTTTACAAATAGTGTAAAACATGAACATTTAGGGTTTCCTTTTTCTGGCTCTTCTTTCATAAATCAGGTAGGCTGTATGGCTTAATTTTTCATTAAAAACTTGACTGAAAATGAAATATAGCTACTACTTGAAATTCTACTATCATTTGTAAATTAGTATTAAAATATTGTCGAAACTAATTGCAAGAATTATCCATTTTACTAACTATTTCTTCTGTTATTAATTATGACTTGTCGAAATGACGTGTTAAAGATGAATCATTTACTTGACCATAATATAATTTATTAGAAAGGAGTAAACATGTAATTATAAGTTACAGTGAAAGTTCATTGGTAAAGTGTGAAAATTGAAATATTCCACCCTTTTTTATGGTGCTGGATTCTTGTTGATGTTGAAAGGTTAATTTCGCGGGTTGATAAATTACAGTACGTTAACAAAAGAGAAAGTGTACGGCGTCGAGTGTTTAAAAAATACCGGTTGAAATTAAAATTAAAAATGAAAAAGCTCACGGAAAATTATCTTGTAAGTATAAAGTTTTGTTTGAGTTGCAACGTGTCCGGGTTATTTGATTAGAGTTTTTGTGCAACTCGCTGCCAACTTTCTAAACCACTTGCGGGAAAAGCACGTAAAGCTTGTAAAAATTCGTTGCTCTGTATACAGGGAATATTTAAGGTTCTCTCATCACGTTTCGAAATGGCTTATATTTAACGACGTCGCGCGCCTCGTATGGAAAGTAGAAAAGCGCAACAGCGCAACAACGAAAGCGTATTTTTGTTCAGGCTACATCATGGCGATCATTTCTGGCAGGGCTACGTCGGGTGGTGGCGTTTAGGTGACGGCTTATTAAGACTAGCAACGCAGTTTGGCAGATTCCTTGTTTATCCATATCTGATCGAGTTGACGTGTGTTGACGTTCGGGTGGGTATTTTTTGCGATCGTAGGTATTGCCGTTTCGAGGGATTTCATTCGCTTTTATCGTCTAATTTTAAACGCGAGTGTTCCTTTTTCTCGCGTTCTTACCCGCCCTAATGCATATCTGTTCTTTTTTTCCATTGTGCTGTTGAACTTTTCCGAACATGAAATTCTATGCTCATCGGAAGGAAATTAATTTTAACATTTTTCGCCCCTTTGTGTTTTCAACTTTCAACACCTTGAAAAGATTCGTGTTTTGTTGAACTTCCGCCTTTTTAAGCGTTTAATTTTTTACCACTCTTTGTCATTACACATAAAAGTTATCCGATTCGTTGTTCGCTATCATTTGAAACTTCAACGTTCCTTTGCCATCGACTGTTTTTTTTCCTTCCTGACTTATTCCCCTTTACTTTTTATTGTTCATTTTCGCGTTGAAATATTTATACCGCTTATACTTCAACAACTCGATGAAAACACGAATATTCAATCTAGATGATAGTATCTCGTCCAAACGATCGCAACTGTAGTTACCTAGGTACTTATTATATTCGTAATTATAATCGTTGTTAGTAAATAACCAATTATTTCTTCATTACATTACAGAACTCTGATAGTTTTCGAACATCGCATAAGCGACGAAAAATGAATTTATTTTTCGATAGAAATACATATTTGTATACGCGTTTTTCAGAGTACACCCCAAAAGCAGCAACTTATAAAAGGGGAGTGTCTCGTGTATTATCATTTTTCAAAGTCTCATAATGGAATTTGCTTTTTTACAGGCTTACGCTCCGACCATTTTCGAAAGATATTCAGTAACTTATCAAGTAACAAATTACAAAGTACACTGCACAATATGGGATACTTCTGGTAAGTTTTCAATAGCCGAGAAAAAATTCTCCATATTTTCGAAATCCTCTCCATTTCTGTACTAGTAATCGTCACGTTTAAGCCGAAAATATTTTCGCTCTATTACGAAACAACGTTTTCCCGCCTCCTGCTTTCGTAGCAAATCGCGAATTAAATTTTAAAATCTAGCATTATTTTGGCAAAACAATGACGTGCGAATTTATGAATTCTCGCTTCGGTTAGTTATGAAGATTGGATTTTTATACCAAAATCTGAAATGCCTTATAGCAAAGATTCGAATTTTTTCCTAGTGGTTTTTGAATTAACGCACGTGTCGAACGAAATTCATATCGGTGACCTTATACACGTATGCTGCTGACGTTCATTTTTAGAAATATTTATTCGACGAGTCACGAGCTTGTCCTCTTGCAACGGTCTCATCGACTCGTCGTTTTCTTAAAAAGTCGTTTCAACGCACGTGTTACGTGTATGCGGTCACGCATGTGAGAATAAAGCGGGCTTATAGACATGGTACGTATAAGGTGAAATTATTTTCGCTGTGTTGACGAAACGAGATAAAAGTCTCGACCAGCTTTGCGTGACGGCGAATATTACCTAAAAACGATCCATTTGTAAACATAATGGAAATTCACCGATTCAGCTATACCTAATGAAAAATATATCGCTTATAAATACGATAATTTATAATTGACAAACAAAAAATTTCAGTGCTGATTTCTTTATTTAAAAAAAAAAGTTTATAATATAACCGTGCGACCCATTCAAATCCAGGCAGGTAAAGCACCAAATTCCCTTTTGCTATATAAAATTTGCTATAAACTTCACCAATTGGGTTTAAAATATTGTTATTTCTTTATTTCATTTTTTTCAGGAAAAAAAATTCAAGCATGATTTAAAAATGAATTTCTTTATACTTGAGCTGATTAGTTTTACATCGCTGTTTAGTTTTTATTTTTTTTTCTTGCAGAATTAATTTTTCTTTTAAGGTTTTAACATCTAGATTCAATGAAATTCGGTGTCAGTATTTTATTTTATTTATTCCATTTTTCAGTGTAGGAAATATGACGCTTTGCCTGTCTGGATTTCAATCGGTCGCACGGTGTAGTATATTTAGTTCATCGTAAGAGCGCGTTCCCATCGCACTCATATCATACCTAATTTTGTTAGCTGTGAGCGTCACGCATTAAATTAGATGTCCGTCAAGTAATGTTGCATTTTTTCATGTTTCACTTGTAACACACACGTTATATACATAAATATTACTCGAAGTTGATCATAAGTTCTCTACGTAATTATATCTATGCGTGATGGAGTAACCTAAAGATGTTGAAATTTCACTTTTGCGATTGAAGAGGAAATATGGAGCCAAAGAAGACTTTTAAGGGTAGTCTGTACGCTCATCAGCTTTAAGTTGGAAGTAGATTTACAGGCAAGTTTTGTAAAAAAATCAAATGTAATTATGTAAAGTAAAAGTGAGCTCCGATTATCATCTGCATGAACAAGAATAGAGGGGGAAATTTTGTCTTCTTCTCCTCCCCACCACCACTATTTTTAAGGAATCTCTCGAGTTGTAAAAGTAGTTCAAATTTTATAATTTTTCGAAGAAACCACCTCATTGTAATCCCAAGGTATTTAATTATGTATCAGAGCCACTAAAAAAGGGCAGAGTGGAAAGTTGTTTTGGCTCCAGCATTTCTAGCTAAGTGTGAGAATCCCAAATATTTGTTTTTGAAAATGTGTTTAAAAAGGCTGTAAAAATAGTTCTAAAAATAAAATTCAAAAAATGTAGTAATAGACTTCAAAAATACAAGAAATTATCTAAAAGAACAAAATACTATTACACGGATGGACTTTACTTGACGTTACATTGAATAATGACTCATTGAAGGTGCGTGAATAATTTGGTGATATTTTGATCAACAAACATCATTTCACATCAATTCATCATCAAAAAAAACCGTTGGCTAAAATTTCGAACTTTAAAATCTTAACTTTTTATGAAAGGTACGACTTCAAAACTTATTCATTTTTATTCTTAATACACACATGCCAACCACTGTTCGCTCCAACTTTCCTCCATGATATTCTGACTTTATAATCCAAAATTTTCGACAGGGCTACATAACTGTAACCGAAACCAAAACTGCAACATCGACGATGGGAAAAAAATGAACATTTCAAAAAACCGAAATCGAAACGGAACTGAAAGCGATTATAATTTGAACAAAATCATAAAGCAATCTGAACAAAACTAAAACAGATTCATTTTCAAAAAGTGAAATCTGAAGTCTGAACAAAACCGAAACTGATACATTTCCAAAAACCGGAATCGGAAAGAAACTGAAAACAGTATCGAAGCGCGTTTGCATCTGAATGCACTTGGCATACTGAAGTATGCATACGTTCGTTTCCATGATTCATTCTTTCATATGAGACCAAAAACTAAAATGTCCAGCTATTAGCCCCTTAGCCACCTCTTCATCTCATCTCAAAATCTGAGTAAACTGCCGTATTGATGCGAATAAAAAAAAAATGTTATTGCAGAATTCCACAAAGAGCCTCTCTTCAAATTTTCGTTGATCTTCGTTTATATCCGTCGGCGCTATGCGCAGTAAAAATATATTACACTAAGTAGTTGGACATGTAAAAATTCCTTCCGTCCCAAATAAGGCAGACTTGTTTTAAATTAAAAACTCAGCTCCAAAAAATTAGAGCCGGTCATAACATCAGTAGTGGTTAGTAAGGCAGTATAGAAGTTTAACCCGCCATAGGTAGTATAGAACCAAGATTGGAGACTAGTACCAACATATAGCTTAGCTCGCGAGTACTTACTTGCGCTTAGTCTCAGTCCCCTTATGTGTTCATCGTATCATCGTATGCAACTATTTGTACATGGAATTGGAAGTATAACATATAATATTTTTTTTTTTTTTTAATTTAAATGAAACTACTGATTTAAGTATCTATGATGATAGAAAAAAAAAATTACAAAAAAATTTGTGGGATACACTTTTTGCCTATTTTCATTTTTGAAGGAGCTACGACGATTTAAAATTTTTCCAAAATTCCATTTTTTAAAATTTGATTAAAATCGTTCATTCAAGTAGGTACTTAGGATGATAGAAAAAATGCATTAAAAATTGTAGTAAACACTTTTTGCCTATCTTCATTTTTGAAGGGGCTACAATAATTTCAAATTTCCCCATGATTTTTTATTACTTATGATTAGATATTTCGAAGAAGGGCTGAGGATTGAATGAAAAATAATAGACAGAATCAAAGCCATTGCAAAACCTATATATAACAATTTTTTCACGCAAAATTAAAATATAAAGATGGAAAATAAAACTAGTACCGAATCCGTGTAGTGATAGGAATTGCTGAAACACCTTCAATTCTGAAGATGAGCAAAACGTACATAATTGAATTTTAATTTTTCCTTGATTTCAGTCACATTAAAAAAAAAATCATGGGGAACTTTGAAATTATTGTTAGCCCCTTTAAAAATGAAGATTAGCAAAAAGTGTTTACTACAATTTTTAATGCATTTTTTCTACAATCCTAAGTATCTACTTGAATGAACGATTTTAATCAAATTTTAAAAAATGGAATTTTGGAAAAATTTTAAATCATCGTAGCTCCTTCAAAAATGAAAATAGGCAAAAAGTGTATCCCACAAATTTTTTGTAATTTTTTTTCTATCATCATAGATACATAAATCAGTAGTTTCATTTAAATTAAAAAAAAATATTATATGTTATACTTCCATGTACAAATAGTTGCATACTATGAATACATAAGGAGACTGAGACTAGGCGCAAGTAAGTACTCACGAGCTAAGCTATATGTTGGTAATAGTCTCCAATCCTGGTTCCGTACTACCTATGGCGGGTTAACGAATCGGAATCTTACTGTTAGATCTATTGGGAATAGGGGAACAAAATCAATGCTTTTTTGAGCGAATCTAATCTCATACACATGTATATGCTTGGAAAATTCAACTTGTAGTAATGGGACGTGGCTGCATACTATTTTCAACTTAAATATTCTCTCCAACTATTTCTTAAGATAGTAGCTATTGCCCTTCTTCGAGATATTTTTTAACTTCGGAGCGTTGATGCAAAAAGAAAAAAACAAAACAAAAAAAATCTCGAACAATTTTTCGCAACAATCGAATATTTTCCTAATCTTTCAACCGCAAAGTTTTAAATAATCTGATGATTTCCGAGAATAAAAACAAAATCAACGAAATCCGCTCGTATGAACATCGCCGTCTTCGTTCTACCATAAAATAAGATTAGCTAATGAAAACGCGCTCTTTCGTACGCTACTTCGTTGACGTGGCTGTGCTAGATTTTCGTTTTTACTCGTGTACAAAACAGCAACCGTTTCCGCCGTCGTGTTAACGTGCACGTTTTTATAAAAACTAGCGCATACACCATACAATTACCTATTCGAGTCGTACAGTTTCAAATAAATGCATATAAGAATTTATCGCCTTGTTAAGTATAAAAACGAGATCAAGTTAGCAACGAAAATGAAACAATGTACGGCGAGTAATTCCGCTCGGTTAATCTTTCATGAATGGACGCCATTCAAGGCGCTTTCGTCAGCCTGTGCTGCGTAAAATTGTCAAAAATTAATTCAAAAATTCGCGCCACGCTGCGTAGTTGTTGCGGATAATCATAAAACTTGAAGGCCTTTTCACCCATAAAATACCATCTCGAAAAGATACAAGTACTTTGGAACGCGTTCATGGCTGTAACCGTGAACTCGACCATATAAACTTTCCACGCAAATACTTTCGATGGTAATTTATTAACCATAGGATCCTTTTCGTTTCTACGTAAGCACTTTTACGCGCCCGTTTTATTTTTATTAGTAACTATCGCCGATGTATTCGAATAAAAATCGCCACGCTGTAGGAGCAAACTTGTTTGGTATTTTTCTACAATATTGTACGAGTACGTTGGACGTTGGTGATTACGAATTAAAAAATCAATAACTTTCGTAAACAAAAATGGTAAAAGTTTTTTCGCTTAAAGAGACTTTTTGTGAAGGAAATCCGTTTCTTGCGAAGATCGTTCGAGAATCGATAAGTATGAGACGTTTAATTTGGCGGAAGTTGTTGGTTTTTTCTTTATTGCCGGAAAAATGAAAAGCTAATATAACTTTTAGAGAAAAATTGATTAGAAAGAAAACGAGGTAACAGATTCCAACTTATTACACGCTTCATATCTGTACAGTATAGACGGTAAAAATGACTAGCGTCAGCTGCGCAAAAGCTGCCAAACTAGGAAGAGAAATTGGAAAAGTCTCGAATTCTTACACCATTTCAAAGTTAGCAGAGTTTCCAACTTCTTCAAGCCATTGCGTTTTTTGAAGAAGCAAACATTTTTTCCATACGAGATTTCCCCTGCTGATTGAAAATCCATCCAAATTATTCCGTAGGTAAATGCTTGATGTTATTCGTGAAAATAATTTTGTCTTATTAGGTTACTCTTTCACTTCACGCATATTCATATTTATAGCTCATAAAGCAACGAGTTTAAGTAAGGAATTGATAGACTAAAAATGAAATATTACTTCTACAACAAAAACGCCAATTACAAAATTATAAAAATTACGCAAACGTGTTTCGGTACGCTGCCATTTTCGGAGCTCGATATGAAACCTCCGAAAATCTGCGAAAAAACACTCTACTACACAACAGCTCGTGATTATATTGAGATCTATTTATTTAAACATGTAATTATATTAGAGACGTATGCAAATGTATTGCATTACGGAGTAGAACAATTTTCGAGTTCGTTCTTTGAAAGTGGGAGCACTAAATTAATCAAAATTTTTTTTCTCATTATCAAATGGGAGATCAACTTATCTTCACTCTCTGCGAACGAGAATTATCATTTTTATCATCTAGCATTAACGTTCTTATATTCAACGAACAATTTGTATTTTGTAGATACAGATATAATGAAAAAAAAAAAAAAAAAAAAAAAATGGAAATTCGTCATATAATTTCAAATGGTCTGAAACACAAGTAGGTATATGGGCCGCAAAATAAGCATTCCGATTATCGTCGATCCTTGATTTTTACCTTTCATTTGAAGTTTTAAATTCAGTCGAAACAATTTCTGACTCTGTACCTAATACCTTTTGTACTTGCTGTCTTATCAATTCAACAAAAATCTGAACTACTTTTGGCTCGCATTTTATTTATTTTCAATGTACTTTGTTTTTGCGATTCTTTAAATACGACTTCGTACAGAACGCTAGAAAAATGGACAATAAGTTAAGGAAAATCTAACAGCTATCGTACGCTTTGATTAGATATTAGCGAAATCGACTATATTCGGAGGTACTGCTCTTCAAGGTAAAGTTTGTTGCGGTACAGGTGGTAAAACTTGTACGCGACGTTTGAATAATTTCCTGTTAGCCCATCGTAGTCGTACAATCGGGAATATTTTTTTGACGACGTGATCGAAAACTAAAGCAGTCCCGACTGATATCTTTTTAAGCGCCACGTTTCTATTTTCGGGTACTTTGTCGTTATAAAATATCGCGTTGAAGGTCTCGTAAGCGGTGCTCTCGATCAGCGGTAACATCATTATCACTATTACCAAGAGTAATACTGGTAAGAAAATCATTTTGATTATGTTGGAAATGGAATTTTCGGGTACATGATGCAACATTATTTCGCCTCTTTCGTGACCAAAGTTCATTAAAAAATCATAGATGTTGCGTAAATTTTGCAACAAGGAACCAAAAACACGACGCGGATAGGAATGTTGAACTACCACTGGCGTCTGAGGTGTAAGAGGTTCTTGAGCGTTGGATGTTTGTTGGATTTGCGAATCTATAATACTTCTTGGTCTCGGTGTCCTTGATCTTGGAGATCTCGGTGTTCTCGATGTTGGTGATCTTGATCTTGGTTTTGAACGTTTCGCTCGACTCGGCTCACTTCCACCAACGGTCGCGCTCTCCCAAAAATTACAACCTTTGAATAAACCCATTCAGAATTTATATGCATATGGGGATGCGTACAGTGCGCTGTTTAAATACAGTGGCGTTATTCTTTCGAAAAATCGATAAGTATTTGTCTTCGAAGCGCAGACTATTTCGATGAAATAGTGGAATTATATTAGATTGAAAATATTGCGTGAAAAATTTGCTGTATGGAAGTATCGATTGCTAAGCAAAGCAAGAAATATTGCATTCTGCTAGTCCCACCCTCCACCCCTTATCTGAAGAAGAAATTAAAATGAAATGGTGTTCTGGAGCGGCCAGTATGGAATCTCATGACTGGGAGTGGGATAAGAAAATTCACTCCCGCTCCAACCTGATTCAGAGCTCATGTCCAACATTTGCTTTTGATTCAACAGTTCAATTACATACCTCCAATACATAATATACTAGTATGTTATGAAATATTACTTCACTTCATTGTGAGTCTAACGTAATTTTCATTTGATTCGGACATCATACTCTGACTTCGTGCCATCATTTTAGAGTAGTTATCAAAAACTTGACTTCTACTTTAATTTAACCTGCTTCTAGACAAATTCCAAAAATGCTGTATTCGTGAGTTACTTTCGCTCATATGCCTAGCATCAAATATTTCTCATTTGCTACAAACTTAAATTATAAAAATCGAATGCAAAGGCTGAGTTTTTACTCCCAATCTTTTCAAAATGATTTCCTCATGATATTTGTTTCATCTCGAACACTCCTCTGCAGTTTTGCACTTTCACTACTGACTTTCACTCGACTCTGAAACGAATGCAAAACTCTGAATCAAATTGGCTTGCTTCCAACTCAAAATTTAAAGCAGTGTGGACCCTTGACTGTAATCACATCGAGCCATGATGCTCGCTGAATCTTTACCTCAGCACGAATAATAAGTTTCTAAATACGATTTCTTTAATACGCTTGGCGAGAGCATTGAACCTCAAACGAGACGAATCAGAGCAATGTTCCACCTCACCACCTCGCCGAACGCAAAAAATCTCACGTCTCAGAATGCATACTTGAAATGTCCGCCGGCGGGTTAAAAACCGTCGCGGAGTTCAAGCTCGAATTAACTTTTCATACGACGATAATTTTACCCTTTTGTTTTTCTTCATATCGCGCGAATAAGTTGCGTCGGGAAGTTGTTTACCGAAAAACGACTACAAATTAATGATGTGATCTCTATGTGCTTTTGAACTTTATACCATCAACTCGTAAACTTATCTTTGCTCTTTTGTTTTTCTGCTTTAGTACGTCAACCTACGGTATCTGCTACCACCCAAGTTAGTTTGGGTTAAGTCTCGTGTAGTATGATGCGTTTCTGTATAAATTGATATTGTTTCCTGGTATATCGGTGTTTCGTAGCACAATTTCGCGCTTTAATGTCGCCAAGACTATGCAAATACGACAGTATAACGTGTGCACAAGGTAATCTTTGTAATCAGGTCACAGTTTGCGGCTGATTTTAATTTTTTTTTTTTTTCAAAATGAACCAGAAATTTTGAAATTTCAGTGGGGGGGAGTTTGTTTAATATTCAAACATTTAACTGGTTAACTGGTTATGTATTAATTAGGAATTTGACGTTAAGAATAAACAGAAAGACTTTTGAATTTGGAGGAATGCGAAGATAACTCTTGAACACATAGTATACAGTTGAAACCATTCTTTACATTATGTATAAAATAATAAATACAGTAACGTAGATAGGTATCATTTAAGGAGGAGTAGAGAGGAGGTAAATGCCTTTAAATTTTTGTTTTTCGTCAGAAATAAAAGATTGAAATTACGGATATCAATATATCAAAATTTCACCCCCTCAAGTGCACTTGGAAATGAGTTAGAACAAAAAATATTTATTGAGAAAGCTTTCAGCAATGAAGTTTGTTAAATCTCCCATATCTCTTCATCAAATAGATCTGAAAAAAGTCACAATATGACCTCTCAAACTTGGGTGAAAACGAATTCAAAATGGCAGATTGCCAAAATTTGAGGAAGGTTTAATGAATCTCAAAGGGTTCAGATTTGATAAACGCAAACTCACGATTACTAATAAATGATGAGAAGTATTCTCATCTCAATGCCAACCTCACATGTGTTATTGAAGGGAAGGAGGAGAGGTTATTGTCCTCGAAATGTGGTAGAGAGAAAGGAAAAGTTGAAAATTTCAATTATAGTGTCTTATGATAATGTGAGTGTAAGTAACGAAGATATTTCAGTTTTAACCTCCCGAACGAATTTGGAGAGGAGTTGAAGCAGAAAGAGCGTTGAGGTGAAATTATAGCAAAAAATTTCATGAATCTCGTGTATCTCTTTACCAAGTAGACCTAAAAGGGTCTAACTTTATATATGTTGGATGAATTGAAAACCAAAACATGAGCCTTTTAATTCAGATCAAAATCGATCAGTATAATGGACCTAAAATGTAAGCTAGGCTTGAAAAGCTTCAAATAAGCTAAAACTAGGAAGCATAGGATTTTTGATTCCAATAGACAAAAACTACCACAAATTCCGAGTTAAATTTTCTGGGTGTTTTTGGGAGGAATTGGAAATGGATGTTGCTTGTGGGCTTGAATAGTTTTCTTAACAATATTGCGAATAAATGTGAACAAACCCTGATTAAAAACTCAGCTACAAATTTTTTCATTTTTATTATTTTTCAAATTAGATAATTATTATGAAACTTTTGTTCATAGATTTCTCACTAAATTTTCGGTAATTTTAATTCTAACTCACTGGCATTACGCCGGGAGGAGTTAATATATAATATCTATAATTAATCAAGTATATACCCTAAAAAGTTCGACCTTTACCATACGACTAACGGTTTGAAAAGCAAGAATATGAAATTTTACACCGGTCTCTCCTTTTCTCACATCAAGTAGACTGTAATACTCAGCGCTTTTAACCAAGAACTCGACTAATAAAGTTGAATATAAATTTTTCAACCTTTTTTTTTTTTTTTTTTTGTTGATCACATGTTGAAAGAAATCACACCTTACTTAAATTCATCACAACTTAGTTGAATAAGGAAACGAAACAAAATGAATTTTCAGAATTTTAATTCATGAAATTTTCAAATAAAATACAACTTCAGCTAGGGGGAAACGGAATACTTATGTACAAATGAAAAAAATTTTCATTCCAGGTGGAACAGTAAACACAAAACTGTAAGGCTATTCGACTACTCATAAGATGCAAACAAAGCTTATATTTGAAACAAAATTAACATTAATATCTCTTTCACTAGCGTTAATCACATACAAAGTCTTTTATGGGAAAACATTTTAATAACTTTATATTAACTTTAGAAACTTCGTTCCAACTTATGGGTTGCTTTTTAATTACAAAAGTGGAAAAACGATTAGGAAGAGTTAAATTTTGCGCGAAATAATTATTACATACTTCACAAGCACTTCTCAGAGAACTAGTTTCGTTACCTTACCATACGTCTATTCTTTTTAGTACGATTTTAAGAAAATGTTTAAAACTGTTTCAGGCAATATTTAAAAGCGTATATGAAGGGAGCGTTTTCGGCTGAGTTTTCAACTTGAAAACCGCATAGTTGTTACAGCCTACCTAATTTTTTTATATGTGACGATATATTACCGTATTTATTATTTTTATACTTCGTTTGTTTTTTTTTTCATTGTATGATTTTTTAAAATTTTTTTGTGAAAACGAAAAAACGTTTAATCTTGTACGATGAAAGGGAAATGAAAACTCAGATACGAAGCGTTTAACATTATTCATAATTATGTTGCGTGTAAATTCAATAAAAACAAGACAACAGATGAAATACTACACTCAAAAATAATCGTCAGATCGACTGTTATTGTCGTTTTTATTATTATTATTATTATTATTTTTTATTTTATTATTATTTTTTTAATAACATAATATATATATGAATATACGTATTC
This sequence comes from Phenacoccus solenopsis, assembly GCA_009761765.1. Taxonomy (NCBI): domain Eukaryota; kingdom Metazoa; phylum Arthropoda; class Insecta; order Hemiptera; family Pseudococcidae; genus Phenacoccus; species Phenacoccus solenopsis. The sequence goes on along the minus strand of CM019752.1, from coordinate 4,609,368 downwards.
AATATCTTATGGTGCCCTTGCATATTTTGAACTATGAGGCGCCCAGCCATATGCCGGGCACCACAAAGAAAGTGTTTCTGAGATTCCATATCGGGCACCACAAGGCATATACACCATAAACTCCAGTATTTATAAGGAGTTTAATTTTTAATATATAAATGTAGTCATTGTAGTGCCCACCCCTAAAACTTCAGCTGTGGACCCAGAGGAGTGAGACGATCATTTTCTGATAGTTTCTAGCTTAAAGACCTTACGTTAAAAACGGCACCACTATGACTAAAACTATATCTATATATATATATATGTATAAGCAAGGCATTGGCCCCAAGATTGTGAGATTACCTGATTTTTATCTGAGCGGACTAGTGTAGAGGCTAAAGTGTGAAAATGATGAAAATGATTTCTTACTAAACTGAGTATTATCTTTAAAACGCATCGAAAAAATTTCACCCCTCAAATTTTTTGGTATACTTCACCAGAGTAAAATCTTTCCAAAATGTGTAAAATTAAAAACAACTGATTTTTCCCATTGCATTTTCTTTAGCGCTTAAGAGATATAATATTTTGTTGTCTGAAAAGATAAATAAAATAAGTAAATAAATAATAGTTCTAATTCCTTTTTTGATTCAACATTTGTAAAACTCTACATTTTACGACATCTTTTAAAAAATGATTCATAATTTGATGACTTATTGGTAGCACATGAGCAACAGTGTAGAAAGGAAGACATAAACTAAATCCAAAGTTTTAAAAACCTCGCAAAAATAAAATAAAATACTGAATTTAATATCATTTAGAAGCAGAATCTGTGATACTTTGGGAACACCTGATTTACCAAAATTAAGCACATTTTGTCTCTTGAACATTGTAGAAAGTCAAAATTAAATTCAAAACCTGGGTTCATCTTCTGAAATATTCAATTGTGTCTTATTATTAAAATTACATACTTTTTTATTGGAGGTCTCCTGTCCGCACTGACCCGTAAGAATTAGGAATAATTGAAAGGGTATTTAAGGAAGACCATGGAAGGGAGTAATAACGTTAAAGGTGGTGGGATAATATATATTATGAAAGAGGTTAAAATTTTATTGAATAATAAATTATATTCTTTTCTCACTTTTCAAAAAAAAAAAAAAAAAACAAACAAAAACAAAAACTGCCGCATCACTTACCATAGAAAATGAATGGAATATCTATCTATGTCTGATTTTGCAAGTAGGGGTGTAAATTACTTTATCGACACCGTTTAGCATCTCAAATTGTCTCTGCTTTCGATAGTTGTAATTTATAAACCAGTATGGCGATCTTCCAAAATTGTCTTATTCTTATCTTCACTCGCGAGGCTTATTTGTAATTTTGAAATTCCGCCGGTTGTAATTAATTCCAGATAATTTTTCATTATATAATGGTTGTAGGCAATAGGCATACGAGGCGAGAAAAAAAACATTACTTTTATAAGGCTTAATTGACTCTAGAGGCGAAGTAAAAACACTTGAGCACTTTTTATTATCCCGATAAGAAACTGGAGCTTTTCCAAGATAAGAAAAATAAACGAATATAGGATTGTACACGTTTAAAACTTAATTTGCCTTCTTTAAGCGCGTATAGTTCTAACTGAGCTGTATTTCAGTTTGTTTCTTAGCCGCAGGGAAAATTTTGGAGCAGAATTTTTCTTAATGACTTGTAGATCAATCCTTTTGGTGTTTATTAAATTTTTTTCAAATTGTACGAGTTATTCTTCTTCTTTTTAAAGGTATTATTATCAATTAACTTTTTCAAATAATTGCTTTTCTATAGCAGAGAACATTTAGTTACCTGAAATTAAATTTCGAGGAACTGTTATTACGCGATGGTATCGGTATTTATTTACCATTTTAATTATACTCGAATACCTATATTATTTTTTATTTCCAACGTTTGCTACTAGTAGTTAAAAGTAACGTAACTTCGTCCTTTTCCATTTAGCATACCCATTAGTTTCCCATTTTATTTTGTATTCATTAGTAATATTTCTAAAGATGGCTTCCGTCACAATGAAGTAGCTACAACTGAGAACCGTTATAGTTGGTAGATTCGGTAAGTTTGCAAATAATACTTATAATTAATATTCAGAGTACCGAGCTTTATTCGGATGCGCTACCTCTTTCGTCGGGTCGCTTGAAAATTTAACATTTGACGATATCGATGTTAAAAAAAAAAAAAAAACGTACGCAGGGACATGCGACGTCGAAAGTAGTATAATTTATTTTATGTATTTTCTGGCATTCTACCGTCAGTTGTTTCCCCCTTTTACTATATTTACCTGACAAGAAACGTGGAACATACGATGGTATCTAGGGAAAAAGAAAAATAAATTGTGTTTTCATCTTTCAATTTGCGAAGCAACTGGACGTTGCGAGAAGTTGATAGTTATATTGTTTTCGGGCGGAAGTTTTACTTTTTACAGTATCGTTTGCTGGTGAAATTTCGCAGCGAAAAGCTATGACAATTTGAAAATACTTTTCTATTATGTTACGATTGAAAAATATACTAAAGGTTTTGTCCTTTCGGTTTATGAAGTGTCAAAATGTTCTTCATCGATAACGACGGAATTGATGAACCCATACGCTACTCGTCCATTGTTCGCAGAACACGTTCAAGAAAAAGGAAAAGTCGTTGTGTTTAGCTTTATAATAGAGATTGTTTAGGATTCATATAGCCATATATATATGTACGTATACATGTATAGAGTTCCCACTTTCATGTATTTTCGATTTTAACGATCTGTGAGTTGAAATATCTAATCAGCGCTCAGCAGTTTTGTAGAGCTCATAAGAATCTTCTAATTTTTTGAATGTTGCAACGAAAATATCTTCATAATTTGCTTTTCTTTTTAAATTGAGTAAGAAAGTTGAAAAAAAAAACACTTTTTGAATACTATGAACAATTGAACATCTTGTACTTGATGCATTATATTATGGTATATTTTCATTCAATAATTCGTATATTATAGTCGTGAACATGTTCGATGTGTTGAAATAAAAAAAAAACCTTACACGATGTTGTATTAGAAAAAAAAAAAAAAAAACAAAACAATCAACAGCTCCGAGGAGAACTGAAACACCTAAAATTCTAGACGTGTAATGATGTTCATTGTATATTCAAAAATTAATAATAATGCTGCGTTTTTAAGCGATTCCAAGTTTCAGCTTTCCAAGTCCATTTGTGAGTAGATAAGGACGATTTATAAAATTTTCTGATACAATTTCCCTTCTAAAAGAAGTTTCTCGCCATAACTATTTTCCAAATCCACATAAGAAGCTAAAACACGAATATTTTAGTAATTTTGTACTCATTTCGTTGTAAGGAAACATACTTTGATAATTTTCCACCCCTCTACTCCCATTATATTTTGAGGGCAATAACCTTTCCTCCTTTTTAAGCGGACTTTACTTTTAAAGTAAATCCGCTATTGGGTTCACTCAGTTTCTTAGTTTGTTTGTTTATTTTTTTTTTCGTCGCGTTCTCGCCCGATAACTGGAGTAGAAGTGATCGAATCGAAACCAAATTCGGAGGAAGGTTGGGGGTAGTGGTACTCTGAAGCTGATTAGTTTTTGGACGTGATCGGATGTGAGGAGGCGTGAGTTGAGGTTTTTTTTTGGTTCTCGCGCAATAACTAAGATAAAAATTGATAGATTGAATTGAAAGATGGAAGAAGGCTAAGGTTAGTGATATGTTTGAGCATAATGGGACATGAGTTGGCGTGAGGTGTGAGTTGAGCTTTTTTGTGTTCTCATGATAAGTCGGAAAAAATTGAATAGAATGATTAAAAGATAAAAAGAGTTGGGGGTAGAATAGTTCGAGAGATTATTAGTTTTATGAGGTGATTAGACGTGAGTTTTGCGTGAGGAGGCATTCGTTGAGGTTTTTCCATTCTCCCACGGTAACTCGAATAATACTTGATGGATTGAGTTCAAAGTTGGTGGAAGGGTAAGGATAGTGATGCTTCAGTGCTAAGTAGTTTTTGTGGGTGATCAGGCGTGACGTGGCATGAGAAGGCATGGGTTTAAGGTTTTTTGGTTCCCGCATGATAGCAGGAAGGAATGGTTGAGCGTTATTTATGATCAGATATCTAATTTATCAGAACGTGAGATGATTCAATATCACGGTTTTTCCTTTTGTATCAAAAATTTATCAGAATGTGGTACGGATGGATGAAAGAGTAGGCGTAGTAGTCTTGGAATTAAGTGTTTCTTGAACGTGAGTGGATGTGATTTGACGTGACGTGACATGACGTGACGGAGCTTGAGTTGAAAGCGATCGACACCAAATTGGGAGCATAGGTAGAGTACGCAGACTTTCAGCGATTATTAGTTTTTCAACTTGAGGACGAATGATTTAACATGAGGTCACGTTTTTTTGCAAAAACGTTCGTTCTTTCGCTGTAACTAGAGTAAAACTTGACAGATCGACTCGAAATTTTGAGGAGTGGTAGATTGAGTAGGTCTCTAGAATTGATTGATTTTTGAAGTCGATTGAGCATGAGGTAGGGTGACGTTATGTAATTTTAATTTACAATTTAAAACATGAATTTTAAAAATGAGTATAGTCAGCCTCCGAACCGAAGAAGGAGGATAGAAAGAAGAGTTGGCCATCCTCGAAAGCATGTCGAACATGCGGAAGTATAATTTGACATGAGGTCACGTTTTTTTGAAGAAACTGTCTGAAATATTATTGTTTTTTTAGAGCTGTTTGAATGTAAAATGACCTGTCCTCACACGATTCCAAGTTTTGGGTTATAAGACGATAAATTACGTGAGGTCATGTTTTGTATGATACTTGATAGAATTTAGGATAAGTGGAGTTTGTAGAACTTTTGAATTTGATAAAAACTTTTTATTCTGGTAAAAAAATAAATTATTCTAATTACATTCTTTAAAATAGTATAATTAGTAAAGTCCGTTTTTAAGATACTCTAACAACTTCTAGTTTTAATATCATCTGTAAAAATGTATTTGAAATACCAGTTGTCATGCCTTCAGTAATCACATACTACGCCCCCATTTTGCCTATATTTATCAAGTTTAAGGTATTTGATGCTCATCAAAGCCTTCCTCAGCATTTCATTTTGGATCCAGTTGATTTGGTTAGCAAATATGATAAATTGAAGAAATTTCATGACTTAATCTCTTCAAAAAGCATTTTTTCGGTTTAATTTGAGATAGACCCTGAAATTCATCATTACCTTGGTACTAGGGTCTTCATGAGAGCACCTGCTGATATAATTACAACTTTTGCAGTTACATGAGTTGAGTAATATCAGTAAGCGTTACCTTTAGAAGCAACAGCTTATATGACCTTTGCTCAAACTATCATCATAAGAATTGTATCCTGTTAAGTTCAAGAAGTTGATTAGACCAGTCAGTGGTGGGAAAACTCTGCACTTTAGTCCCTATCCATCCTGATTTTGGGAAAATGTTCGCTTCTCTCTGTTAATTAGTGCCAGAGCATAGCGTATATCTTATCCTCATCTATCTCACACCATTTACACTTGGCATCTGTCACTGCTACTCGTGCATATTGATCTCTATTTAGCTTACAATAGCTTATTAAAACTTCTAAAACCATGTCTTGGTTTTTTTTATTTATTTCAGGAATTTGCTAGTAAAATCCTGATCCTTTCAAACATTACCGATGCTAAGCGTTTGCCTACTAATCAAGAACTTTTTTAACCTTACGGCGATGAACACGCATATTAGTAGCGTGATCTTGACTCCTTCAAATATCTTCAATATTACCTTTTTATTTTCATGCAATATTTTTCATTTACAATTTTATTGCTCCAACTTGCCTCCACTTGTTTAGCTGAAATTTTGATGTGTTTATTTCCTTATTTCATTTTATTGTATAGTATCAAAATCAAAAATGTTGAAGCTTTGTTCATCTTTTTTCAAATGTTGGTGAACCAACCATTCAAAGTGAATAAAAAAATCTGAAAAATTTTACCCTTAGTACTTCGCAACAAAAACCTACGATGAATTTTAAGCGATTACCAAAAAAACGTAGAAATTTACCGTACATGATGACAAATGCCTCAAAACGCGAAGTGTATAATGACTTCTACCCATCTCTCAACAACGAAATTATTACATTATGACTTCGTCTCAAAAACTGTGTTGGGAAAGTCTGCTGAAAGCCTATACGTTTGTTAAATTTCTATAAAAATTTTGCTCATCGATCATATACGAGTACATATTTTTCACATCATAATTCCTGGAGACAACTTTGCTGACGCATTAACATGTAAAATATCTCCGCCCTTATTTTTTTTCATTCTTGTATTCAAGTTATTCGCAAAACTCACGTATTTTGTTTTTCGTAAAATACGAAATTACATTTAAGGCGAAAACACGAGCAACTGGAAAAATGATGCGACAAAACCGAGTGAAAGACATTTACATTTTAGAGCGTTCGAGCAGACTCATAAAAATCATGAAATAATCTTTTACGCGCCAATAAATAGGAATGGTTTGTTTTTACAAAATGTTTTTAAAAAGAAGAGTTTTTTTTTTTTTTTTTTTTTTTTTTAATAATAGCTTCGATAACATGAACTTATTTACAAAATATCCGTTCATTCGACGTTTATTTGAAAATTTGAAAAATGATAAAGTGCTTCTTTTGAAATTGAGAAATGGAGAATATCTTTTTTATTTGATTTAGAAACGCCTTGTCATTTCTTTAAACATCTGGAAGTTTTTTTTTCTTTTTTCTTTAAGGCTATTTTTTCTGGTATAATAAGTACGTATATAAAAATGGGACGAATAATTTTTTTGTTATACCCACCGAATTCAAATTGTGGTATAGAGTTGGCTGATCAAAAGTGAAGTTCTCAAGAATTTTCTCTCATTTAAAAAGATATTTGCAAACTTCCCAAACGAATCTTTTAATTCGAATCCTTGACTGAAGAAGTTTATTCAAAGAGTGCTTTACAAAATCTTCGCTAACGTAATTTTCAAATTTTCAAAAAAAAAGGAAATTTGGGTCATCATGAGGCGTGTTTTGATTTTTGATGCGATTCAATGCGTCAGAAATTTGGGCCAACTTCGAAAACAATTTTTTTCCTTTCAGCGAGTTTTGTTTTTTGTTTTTTTTTTCTTTCTTTCAGTTTCTTTATATTAAAGACGAGAAATGTTTCCTAAGGAGTTCTAAACATTTCAAACGAAATTCTTAGCATTTTCGGTGTTTACGTTGCTAAAATGAAGTTTAAAGAGTTAACTTGAAAGCTCTAAATAAGCTCGTTTCATCGGAATTCGCATTAGCGTCGCGTCACCTTGCGGTAAATTAGATGGAACGAGTCAACTGTGATACCTACACGTTCTGAATTAACGCTCTTATAGCGAAAAGATAAATACGCGAATATGTAGCGCGATGATAAAACGTGTTCGTTGAATTTTGGATTATAATTATAAGAGAATTTCGCGATAAAGCGAATGCATTTTATCTATACCAACGATATGATTGCAGAGGGTGCGAAGAGAGTAAGATTATCCAACGAAAAGCTCCTTTGACCCATTTAAAATTAAATTTTTCCCATCGAATCGACTTTAATGAAATAATTCCCAAGCGTTTGCGGCAAGTGCTGTTTTGTAAACGTTTAAACGATTCGTTAACGAAGTCAAAAGCATGAAAATATCGACTATATACTAGTTGGTGGTTTGAAAGAAGGCGACTGCCTACATTCGCTGAACCCTTCTCGCATTACCACGCTGTATCGATATTTTTTTACCGAATAAATCGTAAATAGCAGCTGTTTCCGTAAGGCGTTCGCTTTTATGTTTGTTTCTCATTAATACGAGGGACCTTTTTCGAACGAAACAAAATGGCTAAACACCGCCACGCTGTATAATTAAAAAAGTCAACAAGAAAATTGAGGTTTTTCTGGATAATTCGTAGTGGTGTAATTTATCACCGGTAAGAGGAGAAAAGACTATTAAAACAGTGAAATCTTTTTTATCTGGCGCGTTGCGTTTTTTTTTCTTTCTTTTTTTTTTTATTTTACTTAATAGTGCTGAATGTAACTGTTGAAGAAGGGATTTCACTTTGAATCGTGAAAAAGGATGCTTCATAGCTACCGCGTTAATAAATAACGTTTGGTAATTTATCTGCAATAATGCGACTAGTAAAGACATAATTTAAACTAGAGCCTGCGTTGCTGTAGTCATCAATTTAATATCAACAAAATCAGGAATATTTATTCGGTTTCACTCATTTTGAACTCAGCATTTAGGTGATTGGGAACGATTCATAGTCTCTGCAATTCTGGATAATTATTTAGAAGTGAAAAATGCTAACTATCCATATTTCATAGATACTTATATAAGTAACGAGTTATTAATAATTATGTTAATCTATCGCTAATTAGGCTTTCATGGTTGATATCACACCATGTATAAGTGGTTGCATAGTCCTTGTTCGTCTTCAAAATTTGTGGCTACTTATTTTGTTCTTTAATGCATATAACTACTTAACATTGATTGAAAATTTGAAAATTAATTTTTTTGCAACCAGCGTGATGATTTTCATTTTTTTATAATTTATGATGAATTTATATTCATGGAATTTACAAAAATATGTTCCAAAAGTATTGTCTCTCTATATATTAAAATCAAAATGAAATCGGTTTTGAGATGCGCGCGCATCCTGGTTTTAAATAGCAGGCATGGAAAAAAAAGTTGTAAATTTTAATAAAAGCCTGGTACGTATGAGTAGCAGGTATACAAAAGGAAGAAAAGGTGATAAATTTCAATAAATGCTTCGTACATAGGCAAGAGTAAGGGTAAAGTTGTAAAATTTTTTTAAATGGCAGGTATAAGGTATAAAGGGGCTGGTGGGGGTAACAAATAAAAATAAATTGGGTCGTGCAGTTTGGAATGTAGCAGTACTTGTCTGATAAAATAACTTTTTTCTTCATTTAATTTTTATTGCGAGCCCCGAAGGGGCGAAGAGGCACTAGTTGTTTTTTATAGTAAAAATATTATTAATAACTTTTTAACTTCTATGTTATTTTGGTGCTTTTATCTCACAAAATTTAGGAAAAGTTGAACTACCACACATTACAGCAAAACCCTAATAGGCGACGGAAAAATAATGACGGTGCAGGCGGTCGCTTTGATTTTGAGGTAGCGCGATGGCCGAAGCTTTCGCGTGGCAACGACTTTCACTATCGCGTTGAAGTAGAGCAAACTGCAACAGCGCAAGCTGCTGCCAAATGGAATGACTTATATGGTTTGGAAAGATGATAAACTGTATTGAACGAATAACGATGTTTTATATTTATATGAAAATATAAAATCTTAAAACTAGAACGACCAATCAGAATCGAGGTTCGAATTATCGTTAGAAGAACGTTATCTTTTCATTACGATATAACCTTAAGATTAAAATTACTTTAATGCCTTTTCTATATGGTATTACTACATTTACCTATATCTACTTTCTTTCCTGCTTAATACTTAGAGTTAGGTTTCGGGGAATTGATATCTGAACCTGATACAACTTTGCTCCATCTACGTGTACATGAAAATATATACTGTGTCTAACTGATTTTAGCACCCCTACAGTTCACTGCAGCTCTATTAAAAACAACTTTTTTTTTTTAAACTGAGAAATGCATTAAAAAAATTTAGTAAGGAATAAGTTTAATATTTCATTCAAAGTCGAGAAGTTTAAATTAAATTTCAAATGAAAGTACTTTCTGATTTAATGGGGTACTAATATCAGTTAGACACAGTGTATATACCTAATCGTGGTAAATTTACATTTTGTTGAAACATTAAATATGGATTCACTTGAAGACGAAAAGACCCATAAAAAAAACTACTTCTTCATTACACACTACGCTGAATAGAAATTACAGAGAAAATGTTGCGACGCGATGTCGCTCTCGAAACCGCAAATCAAAGTCATCTCTCATTACCGTTGAATATTTCACAGTTGGCAGTATAATTTGACATTTTCAAAATTTCTAGTCGACTCCGTTATAGAGCTTTTTAACGTGCGAACTCGCTGCGGAAAATTTCAAATGAAAAATACCCATACAACTGACGTCGTTCTTAGTTAGAATGAGCATTTGAAATAAAATACCCACCTCCCAACCATAAAAGGAGAGAACTCGTCGACGATTTTAATTAATTAAATTTACCGTCTCGAATTTTAATAAGGGGCTGGATAGTGGATACCTATTTAAATTAGAAACAATGAAAAATACATTTTCAACGTTCTTTCTCCAATTAGCTTATGCTGTAATGGTTATTCCGAAGATGCTGCTTATTCTTTTTATCTCTCTAAACTTAATGCTCGAGTAGGCTACAAAGGCTTCTGCACAAAGCAAAAGGTAACGATCGAGCATTGAAATTTATTTGGCTCCAATAATATACCGTCTAATTTAGTACGTACGTATTTTATTGTCAGAATTGTAATAATTATTTCATTTCTTTTGTAGTCCATAAAGATGCCGAGTAATTATTTAATAAATAATCGACTAAATATCGATTTCAAAACTCTAAATTTACATAAGAAGTTGAAATTTGGCTGTGTTGGTGTCCATACTGTCCACAGAGTAATCATAGTAACTGGCTCGCTTTCTGATTGGTCATACCTCACGCTTGTCACGACCAATCATAAAATTAGAATATAATAAAATCTAGGTAATTTCATTTCTAACTTCTTAAATAATATCTTTCAGTTTTTAGTGAACGACTGAAATCGTTTGTGATTTGAATTATCAGCTGATTCACGTTCTTATTTTACGAGTAAGTCGAGGTAATTTACCACATCACAATTTACTGATTGGTTGTTACACGTGTGACGTACAACCAATCAAAAAGCGGACCAGTTACTATAACTAATCGGTTTTACCTTATTTTATCCAACGAGACCATAAACAAAATTTCAGAGGTATTTGTCACCATCCAGCCCCACTAAAAATTTAAGTAAGCCGCCATTCTGAGGCGAATCAAAAGTTAAACTTTTACATATTTTCACGAAAAGTTTCTCACCATAATTTTCAACGATTTTCATCCATACCTGTCGACATTACGCGCAGAGGAAGAACAAAGATATGATTACAAATGGTCTAAAACTCAAATTTTTAACGCTTTCTTCTTCTGACTAATTCTTTTCAATCAAATAGGCTGTTTTGGTTATCGTTTCTGATTTAAAATTCAGCGAAAAAGAAATCCAAGTGATAAAGAATTTTTTCCATACCACCTACTCTTAGGTTTCTCGTTATTTTTTTATTTTTAAAGATCTTTATATCAGATATTTTTAACTGGATTTTCTTTTAAAATTCAGTTTATGTATTCAATTCAAAAAAGAAGTTTGTGATCGCAAAAACTCAAAAAGTATTGAAGATGGAAAGTTTATATTTAGAAGGATTATGGGATATATAATGTAAATTTGCGTATCGATGCTTTTCTTCAAAAACCACGTAAGTCCAAATATATAAATTTTTCAGGAACGAGTATTTTATTTTGGGTGACAGACTTACGAGGTTTCTTTTTTTACGGATAGAAGCGCTAGTTGATGATTTGGACTTACGAGGTTTTCAAAATCGAATTCCTCGATTTTTTTTACATAAGAAACCACTTAAAAGTGAATTTTGCCTAAGTCGCACTTACGTGGTTTTTGAAGAAAAGCATCGATATTGAAATTATAAAAAAATTGAAGTGAAATTGACGGATTAATTCAGTAAAATATGAAATCAAGATTAGGAAAAAATAATTACGGGGTATGTGAAGGAATAGGGAGCTCAGCACCAATCAGAGGGCAGAACATGAAAAAGAAGCTTGGTGCATAGAGTATTTATAATGACTGGTCTAGGTTCTAATTGGTCATACGTCACGCCTGTAACAACCAATCAGCAAGTTAGAATGTTATAAATTTACCTCGACTAACTCATAAAATAAAAACTCAAATCAGCTGATGATTCAAATCACAAACGAATTTTATTCGTTCCCTGAGAACTGAACGATATTATTTAGGAAGGTAGAAATGAAACTACCTACATTTTATCACATTCTAGCGTTATGATTGGTCATTACGCACGTAACATATGACCAATTAGAACCTAGACCAGTCATTATAAATACTCTATTGTTAACATAAGGGGGTGCGGAATAAAAACTGCTTCAGTCGTGAATGTAAAGTTGTGCAGTCAAGTTGAAGACTGGTGTAGCCAGAGGCATACCGAAGACCTTCTTCATGGGGGCGAGAAAACCAAAAATTGCCAACTAATACTATGAAATTTTACCAACTGTTGACCTTTTTTTTTTGCTCCACGAAAAAATACGATGTTACAGTGTTGTTAGTCTTCAAAAAATTTAAATACTGCGCAAGTGGTCAAATTTACCAACTTTACGCTAAAACTCCAAATTTACCAACTTTCCAAAAGCAAAGGGGGGAAGCTCCCCCCCTTTCGGTACGTCCCTGGGTGTAGCTTATTTTATATATTGCATTAATATTTTTTTGCGTTTTAATAATTGATTTTTTGCGATTTTTGTAATTTTTTGTGCCGATTTATTAATTATTGCATACATTTTTTGTGGTTAATTTTTGCAACTGAATTGCGTTTTGTGGTAAATATAGGTATATTCATTATTATGGTAAATTTTCATTGGTTAAGAAAATCCAGTTCTGCACACGCAATATTTATTTGTGTATTTATTTTTCAAATCGTGTGAAAATTTTTCATTTTTTTGAAGTTATCTACTTCAATTTTTACACATTTTTCTTCGTTTTCTCATGAACAAAAATTCAGACTTTGTAAAGGAACTCTTCGTGTTGCTTTTGAAAATTCTCTATTTTTTGTTCTCTTTTGACAGTCATCTCAAGTTATACTTATAAAGTTTTTTTGTCACTTCATGGCCTTTCAAGGTTGTTTTTTTCTAGTGTTTTTTTCGATGTTAGAAATGAAGATGAATAACATCCACATACCAACTACGTGATCCTCTAACACACAGAATTTTCGTTATCTCACAATACTGTGGCATACAATTTTGAAAATTTTAACCGCGATGATATTATCCAAACTATTTCCCTCAATAGACCCTTTAACTGATAAACTTTCGTTGAAATTTGTCGACTCCATTCCCAATGGAGCAGACGAGCGAACTCGATAAACTTTACGGAGAAGTTAGGAAAGCTTCCATATTAAATGATTCGACGGGTTCGCGTTGTAAGTACATTTCATTGTATTATTGCACGCATACGAAGACGGGTGTCGGTTATACCCTTAATGCCTCGAAGCGATTCGCGACTAGTTATAATACGTTTCGATAAGTCCGGATACCGTGTTATTTTCATTAAACGTTTGAAAATCATCGCCGACGCAAATTGGACGACATTTTTTCTCGCATCGTTTCAAAGCATTTCGTATCTTTACACGACGATTATAAAATCATGTAAAATGTAATAACAATAGCGTAGTAATTCCTTCGCGAAAATGTTAAATAAATGGTATAATTTTCCGCAAAGGTTACTAAACCGTCAAATAAGCACCTGAAAGGGTTTATAGAGAATTATAGACGATAAAAGATGAATCCAGAGTTCATTTACGTTGCGAGCTTAGCTGTCCTCTTGTATTCAGCTGAAAAGCCATTTTCCGAAACATTATCTACTGTAATTGCATACATAGCTATACCATTAGGAAAACTTGCGAAAAAATAACTATACTCGATGACCATTTATACGGAGAATAAAAATCAGTACTATTCGCGTAAAAAATACTATTAAAAGCTTCGGTATACCTATTTAGCCATTAAACTAACTCCTTTAATCGAAGTCCATTAAAAACGTGCAGTTGTTTTTGAAATTCTCAAACTACTCGGATATCACTTTTTAATCGAGGTTAATCCTTTAACAAGGTCTTTTGATTCTGTCAAAAGGGAAAGCTACAACTTTATACAAATGTGCTCTCATTACGAGCCTTACCGTTTTAAAACAATGTACTCGTTATCTAATTACCTATTGATAATCCTAACGAAATAAAAATAAAAGCACTTGACGCTACAAGTAGTCTCTAAAGATCTAATCAAATCACTTCATATATCTATTATACGAATCGCGAATCCACCGTAGTAAGTACATGAATGTTTTCATAAATTCAAACTACCATTTATTTCGGCCATGTTGAAAATAATAAAGTTCTTCGTTATGGAGGGGAAAAAAATCGACCTACATATCAGAAAATTTATGGCCCGTGTGAAATGAAAATTCTGAAACGACATTTGTGTGCGTTTCCACTTTCCATTAAGGAAATTTGCTCGCAAAAAAAGAACCCGTTACGCTAAACCGGTAGTAAATTACATTTCAGGGATGCGGAAAAAATTTACGCATTTCCAAGTATAAATACTTCTCTATAAAATGTTCGTAACCCGAGAATGACCTTTTTACAGTTTCCCCATATCCATTGAAAATCACGCTATGAACGTTTAGATTACGAACCAGAATTAAAGATAACTCGCGAAATTAAATAATTTTTTTTTATTTTGTCGTTTCCCCTATACTCGTGTACATAACGTAGTAACAACGTATAGATAAATACATTTATACTTATTTGTGCCCATACGGTCATTACATAGATATTAGACACGATTTTTTATTACTTCAGTGGCGCGTATTCTTGTATCTAACTACCTATCGGACTATGCGTGAGTACCTATCTGAGAATACAAGCGGAATAACCAATGTAGGTATGGAAACCCTTTTGGTAGAATGCTATTATCAAAGGCTTTATTTATCTCAACGATAAAACACTTTTCTTCGAAATAAGCCATATCTGTTGGGTTAAAAAGCCGTGAAATAAAGATATACAAGCAGTCAGCCACTAACAGTATACATACACGTACCACTCGACTAGAAAGATTTGTAAAAATACGAAGGCTAGATGGTCGGTATTTCTGCATTAATGCGACGCTTTCAAAATTGAATTTTTCATTTTCGATATATTCGTTGCCATTTTTAAACGTCAGAATACTGTTATGAGGTTTTAGCGAGATATTACTATACATGAGAATTGTACGAAAAGCGGTATTTTTACGAGAGCACTGTTCGAGAGATGAGTCGCGATAAGACTCGAATTTTTTTAAGCCTTTCGTTCGCCAATGTGAAATATTTAACCGTGGTTGTGGTTAATGATTCAATTTACAAAATGGCGTGGTTTGTTCGGTAAAAATATATTCCTCGTAGGAATAAAAAATATAATACTACTTACCTGTAACATATTAATGTATTGTTTTATTTTAACTCTGGTTACAGGAACTTCAAGTTATGATACCGTACGACCACTAGCTTATCCAGAAACACACGTATTTATATTATGTTTTACAATAAGTGACCCAACGACGCTGGAAAATATCGTGACTAAGGTAAAAATAAAATGGCTAGGTACAAATAAATATGACGCAGTTTGTAAAAAGTATAGTGGCCAACTGAATTTCATTTCATGGTCATGTTAAAGGCAATCTGATGATTGATCCTTAACCTAGAGCCTTTAAGGAATGAATTTAGATTTGGTGCCTTTTGTTAATCCCTTGCCTTTCTCACTTTCTACTACCTTTGTTTGAATTACATAACTCTGGTTCCTCTTATCTGATTTCAGTTTTTGTTTTTGCCCAAAAGTCTCTCTATATTAGATGGAACAATGTTTTGTCTTTATATTTTTCGATTTCACTCAATTTTTTTTTCAGCTAGTCTTGCCCTAAAACTTGAAAAACTAACATAACTTCTCCACCAAAACTCTTAGTGGAAGGAGGGGATTTTTTTAATATTTTTGTCTCTTCAGGCTCGTAGCCAGAATTTTTTCTAGAGGGGGCAAAGGGAGGGGCAGATTTTTTTTCAACACCAAAAAAATTTTCAAATTCAAAATGCACTTATGAATCCAAAAAACGAAGAATTGAGTTCAAAAATGTAGACATAATACCTATTCCAATATTGCAATATTCGACAGTAATAATTAATAAATTTAATAAACCACCAAATTAAGTAAATGTTATCTTATACCGTGCGCGCCAATCATTACTTACACACCAGCGCAAAAATGTATTAAAACTAGTTTTTCAAAATTTAGAAAATAATATCACACGTTTTGAAATGGTCTTTTATCCCTGTTTCTAATTTAATTATGTTACAAAATTAATTAAAAATATAAATAAACCCATAATTTCCTGTTATAACATTTATTTCAAAATTGCATGAATGGGTTTTTGAACATTTTTGCGCTGGTGTGTAAGTAATTACTTGCGCGCACGGTATTTGTTTGAAAGACGACAACAACAACGCATCAGTATCGCCTCACACAGATGCAACTAAATTAAGCGAAAACGATGTACTGACATCTCTATAACACTGTTACCAATCGTCAGGTCAAAAATATGTTAATTTATCAATGTGACTATCGATTTGAAACACATTTATGTGGATTTATTAATTTTTGTGTCAATGACCAAATTAAAAAGTAAAAAAGGGGTTTTTGGGTAATTTTTCTAAGAGGGGCAAAAATTCTTCTAGGGGGCAACGCCCCCCTTGCCCCCTCTGGCTACGGGCCTGTGTCACTTATCCATTTTCAGCTGAGTTTTTAACTCGGAAAGATAGCTGTTACATACTTTTTTTTTGACCATTTCAATCACAAAAACATTAGAAACATTTAAAACAAAAACCTTTAACAAAAAATTCCAGGACGAGCAAATAATCACTGAGAAAAATTTTGGCGCATGAAATGTTTTTTTTTTCAATTTTCTTCGCGATTTTTGGCTTCACGAATGTCGTTTTGGTCTCAAACTTTTTCTTTGTGATAGAGGAAAATGAAAAAAAAAAATCAGCTCGGTGTCGCCCATAGGAACCAATTTAGGCACTGGTCGACTTTAAGCTACCTTACCCTTAAACGTTTTTCTAAAATCTCGCTGTCATTATAAGGAAGGTAAAAGTTGAAAATAATTTTACTGGTTCTACCCAAGATTTTCCCTCGCTGTCGCTGTCAGTAAATGAATGAAAAAATGAAAGAATTTTTAATATCTGTGATTCAGAGTTTCTTCCAAAACTGGTCAATCGCGCTTTCAGATTTTTTCAAAATTTGTAGATACTTTAAAGAATTTTTTCCATTTATTTTTTCTATTTTACATCAAGTTTATACATTTTTCTGGGAATTTTACAAAATGGGAATTCGTTTTCAAAATTTTTATAACGATAAAAAATATGCCAAACAAATTTGAAATCAGATGAGATGAATCAATGTTGAAAAAGTTGTGAAAAACCAAGGTTTATAGAGAATACAGGTGATTTTGGAAAAAGTTTGTCAAACGATTTGTATCATAAAAAATTTCGTCCTATCTCAATTGCTTTTCATGTAATTCGCGAAAAATTAAAATTAATGAGTATTTTTTTCATCATTTTTGAAATTTCATATTCTAGGAATTAGTTTTTAGAAATTTTTGTAATGAGTAAAAATGTATAAAACTCTTAAGTATCATCAATCTTCAGATTATCTTTAATATGATTCCGCTTGAATAAAATAATTAAAGTACTCGTAAGTAAGAGCTACGGTATACGTATTATTCTCGCTTTACCAAATCCAATCTTCGCAGAAATGAAGCGCATGAATTCAACTTTTAGAAATGGGCACTTACCTACTTACCTATAATACCTGTTATAAATTTCATTTATTCGCTGTAGTTATTATTTATTCTTACCGATAGAAACTCTACCCATTCTGACTTTAGGCCAAGTTAAACTATTCAAAAGGCATTTGCCATCATACTAACAACTGCGACGATTATTTACAGTGGTATCCAGAAGTTCGTAGGTACTGCCAAACAACGCCATTAATATTATGCGGATGCCAAAGTGACTTAAGAAATGATTGTGAAACTTTATCAAAACTCGCCGAAATCCAAAGGATACCCGTTTCAGCCGAACAAGTACGCATAAGCTAATTTTTTGTTTTCATGCCCGTATATTGTCCGTATAACAATAATAGGTATGCCGTATGCGGTTTTGGAATAGACTATTACGCGTAAGAAAAGAAGTGGCGATTAATGGTAAACAAAAAAAAACACAAAACAAAAAAGGTATAAAAAATAGCGTCGCAGGAAACCGGAAACGGAGCCGATTTGAAATATGTGAAAAGAGCTGCGAGAACGGAGAATCTTGCCTTCAAGTTTTTCTTTATGGCTTGAAAACCGCGTAAATGGGTTTGATGACAAATAGCCGGCAATTCACCGAATGAAGCGACCTTTATCTTACCTTTCGCAGAATTAGAAAATTTATCTTCACGCGATATGGCATCGGAGGGTATGCGTATATTTTTGGCGCCCGAAACGCCATCGCATTACCTTTAAAACAATCAAAAGCAATTCGAATGGCATTCGTCAGAGAAAATTCGTAATAAAACGAGAACCGCTATTAATTTCACTTAAATGTGATCGTTCGATGGGTAGTTTTTCTCAATCACTGCTAGGTATTAACTATGTGTAAAATGCATAAATATTCGTTAACTTGATAATAATAAGAAATTGTTAACGTAATCTAATTGCAATAAATCGTCGGATATCTAACGCGGAGACAATGCCATCATGAATTATGTAATAAGGTATGGCATTTTCATTTTCGCTAACTACCGAATGGCCACGGTATTTATATTAACGATATACATTTGCATTAGAAGTTAACGCCATATTGCTTCTTCTAACGTTAAATCCGCTTTAATCCGTCGTGTACGGGGTTTTGTAATTTATCTCCATTCGCCGGCAAAAAATGCCCCTTCTCCTTTATACGCTTGCACTAGTATCGCCCGGCTGTATCTCTATCGTTGTTTAAAGAAATGTAAAACTTTTTTGTTTTCTCTTTGTGTTAACTAAACTGTGAGCGTATTATGTCTAAATGGTCGGAAAACTTTGCGAGGGATTTTTCACTCGGAATGTTTTGCTCTTAATATACAACACTCGGTGTATTAGCATTTCCTATGTTCCTACATTCTTGCTTTGAGCACTGAAGCAACCCTATACATTAACACGAATCAGCCAAACGTAAGGATCTATAAGAATCAAAAGTTCGCGCTTTTTTTTTTCAAAGTTTTTTGAAGGTGCAGGGATGGAAAAGTTTAAATTATTTTTGTTTTCATCTTGGTGATGAGGATGAGTGCAACGCGAAATTTTTTCATTTCATCATCCGAAACAAACACAAAATAATGTATTGTTTCCATTAAAATGGAGAGTATGCTAAATAGTATTAGTGACAAAAAATTAATGAAGCTGGCGAGGATAAATAAAGAGAAAATCATACCAATAAAAAATGTGAAAAGTGAATAAAATTATGTGGAAAATACTACATTGATCCCATGTTTTGAAATTTTTCTATAGACTCGCATTCAATATAATAACATAAATGCCCCTAGGGAGCTCTAAATGATGACAAAAAAAAAATTATTTTTCTTGATAAAAATTTTTATTTATAGATAGGTATGCTTCAAATGTTGAAATTTTGATTATTACATATAGTTCAAGTGCCTGTTAACATATTTGTAAATTTTAATCTTCTTAAATGTCGAAACATGTTATTATTTGTCAGAAAATTTTTCCCTTCTTTTCTTCTCAACAGGGGGAGGTTGATCAGTGTAGTATAAGAAGACCTACATATGGTATGAAGAAGTTGAATCGATACAGAATACCTTGTAAACTTGAAAATATTTTAAATTATTATAGTCGAAGATGTTTCAAGGAATGAACGTTATTCTTGTTATTTTGATCAATAATTGCCATTCTTTCTTCTATTAGTGTTCCTTAGCCTAGAGAAAATTAATATAACCATCCCTCAAACTAAAAAAAAAAAAAAAAAAAAAAAAAAAAAAAAAAAAAACAATACTTATAGAAAACTCAGGTTGTGCGAAATAATATTTCGGTAAAGGCATTATTCTCATTTTTCTTTCCCCACTTTTTGTAATTTAATATTCATTGAATAAGTTATCAAATTTGTATTTTATTACGATGCCCGTTTATGGTTAGTCTGCTGTAGGTTATTGAAAACATTTATTGAGACGTAATAGTTTTGTATATAAAATTTACTTAAATTTTGATGTTGCTGAATTTTTATAAATACGCATACGAATATGTTTCTAAACAAAAAGAGAAAAATAAGACCTTCGTCGTCAGTTGTGTTTTTTAATATATTGTAACACGATGAAGTTGAATAAAACATGGTACATGAACTTTATTCATTTTTACTAGTTCAGCTGAAATACTTCGCCATGTCTGTTGTGTAAGCACTAAGCAGACATAAAGCTATATGAGCCATATTTATTTATTCATTCATTTATGTATTTTTTGTTTTGTTATTGGTTAAATTTATGTCAAGAGTGAATTATGTTGTAGAATTGATATAACCCATATGGCGCAATATCTATCACATTTTGCATTATAAATTTAATATAATACTATGGTAAGAACTGAAGGCCCGTTATTTAAAATATACTTGGGATTTTCTAAAGCAGTTTGTACGACAACTAGATGCACATTGCTCAACCTGCTATTCATATTACACTATATATTATTGTTTCAGGGAGTCGCCGTGAGCAGACAAATTGGCGCCACAACTTACGTAGAAACGTCTTCAAAAACATGTCCTAAAGCCATACAAGATGCTTTTGAAGTATCAGCATTGGCTGCATTAGGGAAACTGAATAAAAGTTTATCCTCCGTGCAAAAATTCGGTTCACATAGATACAACGGAACTTGGCACAGGGCAAAAGTAGACCTTAATTTTCGCGATAGAAGTAAAAATTGCGTTGTAATGTAATTCGCTTGTAAGTTGTATGTAATTTCTCAACATAATAGATCACTGCGCATCGTATATTTTTTTTATTAGAAATTGTTGTGTAATGAAAATCAATACATAGGTAAATTTATATATACGCAGATCAATTTTGAAAACGCGTAGAAGAGCTTCTCAGAATTTATTACAACAACTTGTAATTCGTTCGTCTTCGTATTCAATTTACGTTTAAAATGAGAGCGCAATAAAGTATTTGTTGCGCTTCGAATTTCCCCCGAGAGAATATTATTTTGTTTCTGTAATTCTTATTAATACTGTAGTCACGAGTTTGTCGTCTTTTACATCGTATTAAAAATTATTTAGGTCAAAATTTACTTCACACGTAGAGTCATTCACTTCTGGGCGGTAGGAGAGGAAAAAAAGGACCAAGCAAATCATTCAACGACAGTAAATTTTATTTACTACTTCCTAATATCTATTGGGATAGAATAGGCTGCTGTTTCAATTTAATGTGAAGCCATTTCTTCTTTTTTTCTTTCTTCAATACTTGTACTTATGCTGATGTATTTTACATGACATGAAGTACCCAATACATTGAATAATTCATTCTGTTATTTGAATTTTAAAATATTTCTTGTCATACCAAAAATGTAAATTATTTAGATGATAAGATTGAACGGATATAATTGTCGAAAATTATGAGTTTTGTTTACATTTCTTACTTTTTATATGTATTTTTAAATAATTTGTGTTTATGTTATGAAATAGAAATTTGTTTTCATGAAATTTTCGCCTCATTACTGTACATTAATCAAATGAATTTTAACGACAACAGTCTTTTCTGTAAAAACGAATGAATAGTAGCAGAAAATTCAGGAAGCATTTAGACTAAGTGGCCTGAAGGCTATATGTAATCTTGACGATAAAAAATAATTTCATTTGTCAGAATAATCGATTTGTAATTCACAATTTCAATATTTGAAACAACTTGTTATCATATTATATTTGAAGAAAATGCAATCACAGATGACGATTATAAATAATAATTTAACCAAAAAAAAAACATTTAAAAAAGAAACAAGTGCCTTGAGGTTAAAACTGATGAAATTATATTCATGTTCACAACATGAAAAAAGTTTCAAATTTATTTTTGGAGATCAAGAAGATATTTACATCCGGCAAAACCTTGCACGGATGAAGCTTTCATAATTGCTTCGGTATAATTACTCAATGGCACTATTTTATGAGTTGGCGCTTTCAGTTTTCCAGTACGCATATAATCAGCAATTTCGTGTATCATTTGCGCTCTCTTATTAGACCTTTGGTTTTCTCTGGTCCAACGCGTCATCCAATATCCTTTAAATGCAATATTTTTAAAAATGAATGCTGACGTTGGAATGGTAAGTGGTTCACGAGACATGCCTCCATAAGTTACTAACACACCACCCTTAGCTAAATAGCGTACCATTTCTCGGACTGTACTGCCACCGACGCAATTTAAACCTAATTTTGGTTCGGGACATTCATCCTTTTTGAATATGTCTACTGTCCTGAAGTGAAAAAATATTTGTTAAAACTGATTAATAATCCACTTATAATAGCAAAAAAAAATCAAATATTCTCACCTAATTTCCTCTTCGGTAAATACGTAATTAGCACCTAATGACTTCAAGTATGACTTAAGTTGTTCTATATCAGGTCTAGATCGAACAATACTTATGGAGGTATAATTGAAAATACGACATAACTGAATAACGTTTTGGCCACAGGCACTGTTTCCTCCATTTTGTATAACAGCATCACCAGGCTGAAGGTTTACAAAATCTTTCAGCATTCTATAAGCTGTACAAGGATTCGAAGATATACCAGCTAGTTCAACACTATTTACATCATTTGGAACCTGTTGAAACGATTAATGTGAAAATAAAGTCATTATTTCGAAGTTGATGCGGCACAAGTCGCAGAATATTACTTTGTAGAGTGAATTATATCTGAATACTCCGAAATTTCTCCATGTACCAAATCCTTGCGTATCAGGAATAACTTTATCACCTTGTTTAAACACTGATACATTGGCTCCTGTTTCAAGTATTTCTCCGACGCCTTCCACTCCACCAATACATGGGAATTGAACTTCTATTGGGTAAATACCTTGAATTAAATTGATATCAGCTGGATTTACCGGTGCATAAAGGAATTTAACAAGTACCTAAAATACAATATCTGATGTAAGAAAATTAATTAGAAATTATCAAGGCATACTTCAGAGTTAATGCTTACTTCGTCTTCTCCAACAGGTGGTATTGTTTCGTTTTGAAGGCTTAATACTTTGAGAGGATCGCCAAACTTGTGGAACACTAGTTTAGTGCACGATGTTATCGATCTTCGAGTGGACATATTACCGCTTAATGTAGTTGCTGTGACAAATAATCTACGAAAAATCATTTTAATTTTTTTATCATACAGTCACGTTTGCGTTGAAACATAAAAACTGAAATAGATTCTAAAACTTAAAACACAAATCTGCACAACTCTTATTAATCTTAATCTTATCAAATTGCTACTTTGAAACAAGAATAATCAACGATGGAAAGAATCTAAATATTACCCGGTGGAGTAGAAATTTCGACTACCTTCGTGCATTTCCGTTTCCCAGTTAGCGTGCAGCTGCGAAAGTGCTGATCGATGAGGCGCGTTCTTGTGTTTGTTTTTTACTTTATAGTTTATTTATTTATTTGTTATTGTCATTTTTTTATTTTTTATATTATTACAAAAATTATAATTTATAATAATTGTATTTCTTTGTTTTTCATTTTTCAAATCAGTTTATTAAATTTTTCCAACAATAATAATTGCAATAATAACGAAAGTTCAGTTTAAACGTTGGGCAATAATAAATAATTAATAATATGATAGTAATTTGTTTTCTCGTGTTCATTCTATGAAGTCTCAACTCTCAACTCTCAAGAACCGAAATACCGAAAATAATGTTCATTTTTGGTAAAAAAGAAGTACATAATTATGAAAATATTGTTACATCACAAAGAGACAGTGATGATATTTATAAAATATATAGAAACTATTTTTATCTTTAATCAGCATAAATTTAAGGAAATTCAACAACAATATAATAATAATTTATAAAAGTTGAAATTTTTTTCATTATCAATTTTTAGAAATCTAATTTGGTTAAAAAATCTAATAAATATTCTTTAATAATTAAATAAATCTCAGTCACGATTAAATCATGATTATTTCATTCATTAAGTGATAACATTAATATTGGTATACTTGAAACTAAAATATTTATATCGAAGAGATTACCTACTGATGATTTTTACCAGATAAAGAAGTATTTAATTTTAATGAATATTGGTAGTCTTTTGATTTAAGGTTGTATCAAAATTTCTTCCATTTAAAACTGATATATTTTCTATTTCAGAAAAAAATACCAATAATTATGTTGCAACATTAAAAATATGTAATTATTGCAATAAAAATTACTTTTCTATGAACCCATTTTCAAAAAAAATAATCACATTTTGGAATTTAGCAATAAAACATCACATGCATGCATATGTTGTGTAGGTAACGGAAACGAATTATTAGCATGGTGTTATGAACGCAAATTATATTGTGTTCTAAAAGCTGAATTTGATTAAATAAAAAAGTTCAATTTACCTGCTTTGACGAATTTCTGAGTAAAAAAAGTAATATAGAAGAAAAATGTGATATATATTTTTATAATTATGCATGTCGAACATTATAGGGCTGGAAATTTATCTTCAATTTCTTTGGAACTTGAGTTATACCAAATAAATTAATAAAAATAAAAAACCATCACCGGTTTTCGAAATTTTACTCCAAGTTCGTGTATTTAATGCTTCATAAATATGTCGATAGGGACTATCAGTGACTATCATCATAAGAATATTAAATTTCGTTGAATCAATAATATGTTATTATTATTTACCGTCTTACTTTCGCTTAGGAGGACATTTATTTCAATTATTTGCATGCATTTAACGTAATGAAGAATTACAATAATAGTTATCGAGTCTATTAGATTCTTAAATCATTTAGTTTGAAAAGCATCAAGTGTTATGTCATTCTAATAAGGTATATTTTCTAGACGCTGGCTAAACTGAAAACGAAAACATTGATAAAGAATGTATGATAAACATAATGATAAGAATTCGAAATCATGAATTTTTATTAAAATACTAGTAGGCCCGTTGCGACATTGTCGCAAGATAATATTGTAAAGTTATGAAGGAATGAAGTAAGAACCAATGTTCTCATGTGAATATTAGAATACTGTCTTTCTGATATAGCTTGAGACTTTTCAATATCGCAAAGTTGAGTAAAAAGCACAACAATTTTTACAATTCCATTATGTGTATAAAATCAATAAATAATACCTAGTGTTCATATTTAGAATCCTGATAGAATCGTTGAAGTGGTAAAGCATAAAAAAAATTCAGTAAAAAAGTAAAATATGTATAATTAAAGCGAATAAAATGGTCCAGTTGCGACATTGTCGCTACAGTACTTCGAGCATTCACACATGAAGGCCAGTCCAAAGTCCAAACAATAAAAGTGAAGTGGAATTATCATGTAACATTTTGAGAAAAATACTACTAATGAAAATATAATTTTCATTGGTAGCATCAGGTCTGTAATAACGGATCGTTTAACGTTCCGTTCTCGATCTGGTATCCATTCCTGGGTCATTCCATTACGTTCCAACTTTGAAGGTTCCGTTTCCTTACATTTTATTCTGTTCTTTACCTCCTTTTCAGTTCGAGTTGATAAAGTTATGAGTTTAAGTTTCGTCTTATTATTATTATTATTTTTTTATCGATGATAGACAAACAATCAAATTTCAATTTCACATCAAAAAATTCACATTGCACTGGACTTGTACGGTATTAGGAACAATTTTGCCAACATTCAAATTTCAAAAAATGAAAACAGTGTAAAATAACGGACCACTAACAAAATTGATCCGTTACGTTCCCTTACGTTCAGTTCTCAAAAATTTCGTTTTGTTATGTTCCATTCCATTCCGTTACTGAAATTAATAAATTGCCCGTTACGTTCTGTTATTCTGTTACGTTCCATTACCGTTATTACAGCCCTGGGTAGCATTTTTCTGAAGAATAAGGCAACGAAATGATTTGAAATTAAACATTTTTAAAGTCTTTGTTTGAGGGCGCTTATTTTTCATTTCTTTTTTTTTATATCAACTTTTTCGCATTTACCTACTTATTTTCCTAAGCACTGCCTCAATGACAGCATAACTTTGGGTAAGTTTCCCCGTTGCGGCCAGGGCTCAAAATCCTTAATGCGAAAATCTGAAAGATTGAAATCCGAAACTGAATCTAAATCAGAAATGATTGAAAATCAGAAACGGAATCCAAATCCGTATCCGAATGGAAAATCCGTTTCATTTTGGATCGAAGTTGTGCTCTTTTCAGGCTTTTTTTAAAAACGTTTTAGAGGGCAAATTTGTTACCAATTTTCGCGTTTTTTTTCTTATATTGCTAATATTTTATAATAATTGAAACTTTTTAGCTCTGCATGGTACAAAATTGTCAAATTTAATTTTCTGTCCCAGTTAAAATTTAAAAAATTGAAAAAAATCCAAATCCGATACTAATCCAATTTTGAATCCGAATCCAAAATGGAAATCTGAATCCAAAAAAATTGAAATTCGAATCCGATTCAAATTTGAATCCGTATCCAAATCCGAAACCGTATCCAAAATTCAATCGAATTTTGAGCCTTGGTTGCAATGTAGTCGCAACAATCGTATCACCAGCATTGAAAGTTGAAATACCAATACCAATGCCATACTGGAACAAATACTGAGGTATTGGAATTATTGCAGATTTAGCGATAAATGCGGACGCTGTATGTGGTATTACCAGTATTGTACTAACTGCTTTGGAAGGTAGGATACTAAATAATTATCAATACCATACCAATTGCGTTGAAAGTTGAAATACCAATACCAGCACTGTACCAATTAATGTAGGATACCGAATACCAGTACCATACCAACTGCGTTAAAAGTAGAAATACCAATAGTCCAGGGACTGCGAAGGGGAGATGGTCAAGTACCTCCACCTCCGCCTCCTACCTCCAAAAAATGTAGTACCTCCTGGATGTACCTCCGAGATACCTCTGCGGTACTTTCTGGAGTTGAGAGGTACCTCCAGAAAGTAAAAAGTACCTTCAATACTATTATAGAAACTTAGAAAGTATTGAAAGGTAATACAATAACATTACCTTTCAGTTTCAATACTTTCTATAATTATTGTAGGTACTTTTTGCTTTTCAGAAGTACCTCCTAGCTACAGGAGGTACCTTGGAGGCACCATAGAGGTACCCCTTGAGGTACCCTCGAGGCACCTCAGAAGACCTTAGTCAAAGTGACCCCCCTCCGCCTCTTACCTACAAAAAATTTCATGTAACTCAACTTCTGAGTACCTCCATCTCCGGTAAAATGGATACGTCCAGGCGTCCTCCTACCTCGCCTGCACCTCCACCTCCGCAATACTTGATAGGACACAATATCAGTACCATTCCGACCCCTTTGGAAATTGAAATATAATACTGATGCTATACCGACCAAAAAGAACACCGAGGTACCAAGCTCTGTGTTTTTTTACTCTTTTTCCAAAAAAAAAAATTATTTCAAAAAGTATTTTTTTCAAAAAAGAATTTAGTTTGAATCATGCTGAAATGAGTACCTATTAAGAAGATCATAGAAAGAGCTTTACCCGTTGTTCGTTGTAGAACCCATTTTTCTAATATCCGCAATAAAAAAAAAAAGAGTTTTTCTGAAAAATAGTTTTTCAACATATATTTTGATGAAGAAAACCTAAAATAAATATAGAAAAATTCAAAATTTCAGAATCTCATATAGGACTCTGTTCGCACTCAAAATTCATACATAATGAAAAGGAAACCCCAAAATTCATATTTCTTAGGTCTGCAAACTTTAAATAATATCATCAAAATAAAAGGCGAAGAGATGGAAAAATTATGAAATGGACACCTATTAGTTTTCATGATTCAAAATTTTGTTACTTTCGGAAATTGGAAATCGACGCTAACCAACGCTCTATCTCTTAAAGCAACAAAATGAGGATCCCACCTTAAAAGCCTCTAATAAAATTCATGTAAAAAATTTTATTTAGTTTGAAACATAAGATCAAGTTTTTGAAAATCTGATAAAACATTTTATATGTTTTGAAACCTTTTTTAATACATATTTCTTTATCACACAAAAAAAGTAAAAAACAAAAAATGATTATGCTGCTGAAAAGTGTAGGTATTAAGAAATCTGTTTAAAAAAAAAATCGCTGAAATGGAAACTGATATTGGATATTATTTAGAATATTGCCAGCGTTGGAAAATAATTACAATAATTATACAAAAAAAAAAAAAAGAAATTTAAAAAATGTAAGTAACAGCAAATAGAACACTTGGCTAAGAATTCAACTCATTTGAAAGATCTAACCTTGCTTTGTTTTAAAACAAATTAGGTAGGTATTTAGTATAAATATGAAGTATTAAATTCCGCAAGCTGTCATACCGTGCGTCCAAGTGATTCGTATACAATCAGCGAAAAAATCTTTTTCCAATTACTTAAAATTGATTTTTTCAAATGCAAAGAAATTGTAATGCTGTTGAAATGAATTTATCAGCCTTAAAATTCACTGAAATAATTTTAAAAATGATTTCTAATTTAAAAATTATAGTTTAATTCTCATTATGTTATCAACGAATCACTTGGACGCACGGTATAATATAATGTTTCAAAGAATCCTCTCTTCGCTATGTATGTATACTATAATAATACGATGAGAAAAATTTAATCAACATTTGAAAAAGCGTTAACCCCTTGAGTTCTAGTTTAAAGCAATGATAAAGCTTATAAAAAAAGAAAAGAACAGAAAGAAAGAAATATCAGGGATATCAAACTTGAAATTCACTAATCCGTCAAACGTATATTAAAAATAACAATCCCTTCGCTAAAATATCATGTAGAATGGTGAGAAAAATAAAGCAAACCCTTAGAAAATCTCGTAGAATAATAATAGGTAGTTGACCAAAATTAAAATGTTAATGCTAAAAAACGAAAATTTTAGATTTACTCTTCATTTAACTTGCGTTGGACGCGAAGTCACGAGCTCACGACCCAATATTATTACCTGATTTTTATTGATCATTCTATCAAGAAAATTAATGGCTAGAAGAATTCAAAAAATTTTAATTCTCGAAAAGAAAAAAAAATACAGAATAACGAAAATAAAACACGAAAAACAAAAAGCGCGCCAAAGTCACTGAACCGTGCTATGATGCGCACATACGCGCGCTGTACGCACGCCACACCGACATACGTAGAGAATCAACCAATTAAAAATCGCTTCAAACGTAAGTACTAAGTAGGTAAAAAAAAAATAATGATAGGAAGACTAACGCTGGCTAAACTCGCGACGCCAAAGGTCGATGCTGCCCTAGTTTTCTTTATAACATTAGAAACCCCATCTCAGCGAGTCCCCATAGGAATAAAATTTCACAGAATTCTTTTAGTACTAGTAGGCCCGTTGCGACATTGTCGCAAAATAATATTGTAAAGTTATGAAGGAATGAAGTAAGAACCAATGTTCTCATGTGAATATTAGAATACTGTCTTTCTGATATAGCTTGAGACTTTTCAATATCGCAAAGTTGAGTAAAAAGCGCAACAATTTTTACAATTCCATTATGTGTATAAAATCAATAAATAATACCTAGTGTTCATATTTAGAATCCTGATAGAATCGTTGAAGTGGTAAAGCATAAAAAAAATTCAGTAAAAAAGTAAAATATGTATAATTAAAGCGAATAAAATGGTCCAGTTGCGACATTGTCGCTACAGTACTTCGAGCATTCACACATGAAGGCCAGTCCAAAGTCCAAACAATAAAAGTGAAGTGGAATTATCATGTAACATTTTGAGAAAAATACTACTAATGAAAATATAATTTTCATTGGTAGCATCAGGTCTGTAATAACGGATCGTTTAACGTTCCGTTCTCGATCTGGTATCCATTCCTGGGTCATTCCATTACGTTCCAACTTTGAAGGTTCCGTTTCCTTACATTTTATTCTGTTCTTTACCTCCTTTTCAGTTCGAGTTGATAAAGTTATGAGTTTAAGTTTCGTCTTATTATTATTATTATTTTTTTATCGATGATAGACAAACAATCAAATTTCAATTTCACATCAAAAAATTCACATTGCACTGGACTTGTACGGTATTAGGAACAATTTTGCCAACATTCAAATTTCAAAAAATGAAAACAGTGTAAAATAACGGACCACTAACAAAATTGATCCGTTACGTTCCCTTACGTTCAGTTCTCAAAAATTTCGTTTTGTTATGTTCCATTCCATTCCGTTACTGAAATTAATAAATTGCCCGTTACGTTCTGTTATTCTGTTACGTTCCATTACCGTTATTACAGCCCTGGGTAGCATTTTTCTGAAGAATAAGGCAACGAAATGATTTGAAATTAAACATTTTTAAAGTCTTTGTTTGAGGGCGCTTATTTTTCATTTCTTTTTTTTTTATATCAACTTTTTCGCATTTACCTACTTATTTTCCTAAGCACTGCCTCAATGACAGCATAACTTTGGGTAAGTTTCCCCGTTGCGGCCAGGGCTCAAAATCCTTAATGCGAAAATCTGAAAGATTGAAATCCGAAACTGAATCTAAATCAGAAATGATTGAAAATCAGAAACGGAATCCAAATCCGTATCCGAATGGAAAATCCGTTTCATTTTGGATCGAAGTTTGCTCTTTTCAGGCTTTTTTTAAAAACGTTTTAGAGGGCAAATTTGTTACCAATTTTCGCGTTTTTTTTCTTATATTGCTAATATTTTATAATAATTGAAACTTTTTAGCTCTGCATGGTACAAAATTGTCAAATTTAATTTTCTGTCCCAGTTAAAATTTAAAAAATTGAAAAAAATCCAAATCCGATACTAATCCAATTTTGAATCCGAATCCAAAATGGAAATCTGAATCCAAAAAAATTGAAATTCGAATCCGATTCAAATTTGAATCCGTATCCAAATCCGAAACCGTATCCAAAATTCAATCGAATTTTGAGCCTTGGTTGCAATGTAGTCGCAACAATCGTATCACCAGCATTGAAAGTTGAAATACCAATACCAATGCCATACTGGAACAAATACTGAGGTATTGGAATTATTGCAGATTTAGCGATAAATGCGGACGCTGTATGTGGTATTACCAGTATTGTACTAACTGCTTTGGAAGGTAGGATACTAAATAATTATCAATACCATACCAATTGCGTTGAAAGTTGAAATACCAATACCAGCACTGTACCAATTAATGTAGGATACCGAATACCAGTACCATACCAACTGCGTTAAAAGTAGAAATACCAATAGTCCAGGGACTGCGAAGGGGAGATGGTCAAGTACCTCCACCTCCGCCTCCTACCTCCAAAAAATGTAGTACCTCCTGGATGTACCTCCGAGATACCTCTGCGGTACTTTCTGGAGTTGAGAGGTACCTCCAGAAAGTAAAAAGTACCTTCAATACTATTATAGAAACTTAGAAAGTATTGAAAGGTAATACAATAACATTACCTTTCAGTTTCAATACTTTCTATAATTATTGTAGGTACTTTTTGCTTTTCAGAAGTACCTCCTAGCTACAGGAGGTACCTTGGAGGCACCATAGAGGTACCCCTTGAGGTACCCTCGAGGCACCTCAGAAGACCTTAGTCAAAGTGACCCCCCTCCGCCTCTTACCTACAAAAAATTTCATGTAACTCAACTTCTGAGTACCTCCATCTCCGGTAAAATGGATACGTCCAGGCGTCCTCCTACCTCGCCTGCACCTCCACCTCCGCAATACTTGATAGGACACAATATCAGTACCATTCCGACCCCTTTGGAAATTGAAATATAATACTGATGCTATACCGACCAAAAAGAACACCGAGGTACCAAGCTCTGTGTTTTTTTACTCTTTTTCCAAAAAAAAAATTATTTCAAAAAGTATTTTTTTCAAAAAAGAATTTAGTTTGAATCATGCTGAAATGAGTACCTATTAAGAAGATCATAGAAAGAGCTTTACCCGTTGTTCGTTGTAGAACCCATTTTTCTAATATCCGCAATAAAAAAAAAAAAGTTTTTCTGAAAAATAGTTTTTCAACATATATTTTGATGAAGAAAACCTAAAATAAATATAGAAAAATTCAAAATTTCAGAATCTCATGTAGGACTCTGTTCGCACTCAAAATTCATACATAATGAAAAGGAAACCCCAAAATTCATATTTCTTAGGTCTGCAAACTTTAAATAATATCATCAAAATAAAAGGCGAAGAGATGGAAAAATTATGAAATGGACACCTATTAGTTTTCATGATTCAAAATTTTGTTACTTTCGGAAATTGGAAATCGACGCTAACCAACGCTCTATCTCTTAAAGCAACAAAATGAGGATCCCACCTTAAAAGCCTCTAATAAAATTCATGTAAAAAATTTTATTTAGTTTGAAACATAAGATCAAGTTTTTGAAAATCTGATAAAACATTTTATATGTTTTGAAACCTTTTTTAATACATATTTCTTTATCACACAAAAAAAGTAAAAAACAAAAAATGATTATGCTGCTGAAAAGTGTAGGTATTAAGAAATCTGTTTAAAAAAAAAATCGCTGAAATGGAAACTGATATTGGATATTATTTAGAATATTGCCAGCGTTGGAAAATAATTACAATAATTATACAAAAAAAAAAAAAAGAAATTTAAAAAATGTAAGTAACAGCAAATAGAACACTTGGCTAAGAATTCAACTCATTTGAAAGATCTAACCTTGCTTTGTTTTAAAACAAATTAGGTAGGTATTTAGTATAAATATGAAGTATTAAATTCCGCAAGCTGTCATACCGTGCGTCCAAGTGATTCGTATACAATCAGCGAAAAAATCTTTTTCCAATTACTTAAAATTGATTTTTTCAAATGCAAAGAAATTGTAATGCTGTTGAAATGAATTTATCAGCCTTAAAATTCACTGAAATAATTTTAAAAATGATTTCTAATTTAAAAATTATAGTTTAATTCTCATTATGTTATCAACGAATCACTTGGACGCACGGTATAATATAATGTTTCAAAGAATCCTCTCTTCGCTATGTATGTATACTATAATAATACGATGAGAAAAATTTAATCAACATTTGAAAAAGCGTTAACCCCTTGAGTTCTAGTTTAAAGCAATGATAAAGCTTATAAAAAAAGAAAAGAACAGAAAGAAAGAAATA
Organism: Phenacoccus solenopsis; assembly: GCA_009761765.1. Lineage (NCBI taxonomy): Eukaryota > Metazoa > Arthropoda > Insecta > Hemiptera > Pseudococcidae > Phenacoccus > Phenacoccus solenopsis. Next base: position 4,576,205 of record CM019752.1, on the reverse strand, counting down.
TCAGGGATATCAAACTTGAAATTCACTAATCCGTCAAACGTATATTAAAAATAACAATCCCTTCGCTAAAATATCATGTAGAATGGTGAGAAAAATAAAGCAAACCCTTAGAAAATCTCGTAGAATAATAATAGGTAGTTGACCAAAACTTAAAATGTTAATGCTAAAAAAACGAAAATTTTAGATTTACTCTTCATTTAACTTGCGTTGGACGCGAAGTCACGAGCTCACGACCCAATATTATTACCTGATTTTTTATTGATCATTCTATCAAGAAAATTAATGGCTAGAAGAATTCAAAAAATTTTAATTCTCGAAAAGAAAAAAAAAATACAGAATAACGAAAATAAAACACGAAAAACAAAAAGCGCGCCAAAGTCACTGAACCGTGCTATGATGCGCACATACGCGCGCTGTACGCACGCCACACCGACATACGTAGAGAATCAACCAATTAAAAATCGCTTCAAACGTAAGTACTAAGTAGGTAAAAAAAAAATAATGATAGGAAGACTAACGCTGGCTAAACTCGCGACGCCAAAGGTCGATGCTGCCCTAGTTTTCTTTATAACATTAGAAACCCCATCTCAGCGAGTCCCCATAGGAATAAAATTTCACAGAATTCTTTTAGTATAATAAGATAATAAGATTCACTTACGTATTGCGAATATATTATATTTTTTACGAATTGTGTATGGTGTTATACCTAATTAATAGGTTTTTAATTTTGGGATGAAGCGAGAAAATTTATAATTTTCACGATGTTATTTGTATGTGAATTTTGCGGGCACAAATACAGAGGGAAACATAGCCTTACAAATCATATTTCAAATAAACATACCACTTCAGAAAACTTCTCCCTTATTTCTTGTCCGGAAATTACATGCTCTTTTTGTAGTTTAAAATTCTCCTCTCTTCAAGAACTCGAGAATCACACCGAGTTAGAACATAATATAATTGTTGAAGTTGAAGACTTATGCCTCAAAAACGAAAACGGTCTGTGGAAGTTTTTATAAAAAATTATTTTACCTGAATGTTTAGTTGATTTTTCAGACTTTATATCTTGCAGATTTTATAGAATCACGACAACTTCCATCATTCGAAAGTTCGGGATTTTCTGTGATTGAAGATGTTCGCGAACATTGCAGTTGTAAAATGACATATGATACTTGTAAAATATGTAACCATGAATGTTCCTCAACCTGTGATGATGTGGATGTTTCTGACAAAGCTTCGAAGTATGCGCGTATCACAAATGAGCAAAAAAATGAAGACTGTTATGGTAAACGAAGATACGAATTTGATAAATCAGAAAAATACAACTCAATTGAAAGTCTGATTTCCGAAGATTTCGTTTGCGAAACAATTACATGTTCTAATCGGAAAACTGATTACGATGTTTTAAAACAAAAATGTTACAAAATTTACGATATAATAAACAATAATGGATTGAATGGAATCTCAAAATGTAGGAAAGAATCTATCGATAATCGTATAGATAAAATATTAACTGTGATGAACAAATATAATTTGAAATATAGGACACGAAAATAATCTGTCAACTTCAACTTGTTTTTAAAAGCAGTATGATTCTTCTGAAATTTTGTATTTTTTCAGAAAATAAATTTAGGTGTTGAAAAATTGGCTTTTATTTTTCAACCTTTTATTAATTATACAACACAGCAAATTTTTTCTTAAATTATATTTTAAAAAGTGCATACATCTCTAAATATTTGTAATAATATGTATAAATATAAATATTTACCTTTAACTAAAATAAACTGGTATAAATTTATTCAAATGCTTTCGCTTTTGAATAATAATTAAACAAAATTTTGTAATTTATTTTATATTTCATTTGTTATACCTGAAACTCCATCATTAGATTCATTTATAGTAACGGTTGACGTAGAAGATTCAATAGTCTTCGGCGAAGAATGAAAAATGTTTGAGGTGTAACCGACAAAATTCTTGATTTTTATCGTAAAATAGGGTTTGATGTAATTCTTGAAATTTCTCAGTTTGGCAAAAATTTTTTCTCCTTTCTGAAATGCCTGAAAAAATTTGAATCAATTCGAAAAAGTAGTTTAATAGAAAAATAATGTTTGTAAGTCGGCATAGTCAATGTGATTCATTAAAATTATTTACTTACGTTTTTGAATTGATTACTCATAAACTTCAGAGGCTGCAATAAGAACTCAAATCTCCTTGACTTATTCTCGGAAGAAAACATTTCGTAAATTGTCTCATTAACTTCTCGTGCAGCTCTTTCTGTGTCACGAATAAAAACATTTGAATTTTGACTTCTTTCTACCAATTCATTTAATATAGAATGAAAACGCTCCAACTCCTTCACTTGATGCAATAGATTATTTAGCTGCAATTGAAATAATTTTTTTTTCAGATCTTTAAATATTTATAGCAGGAATTACTACATTGCCCAAGTGCATCATACACTTACTGCTTTTAATTGGCCTACGTTTACAATTTTAATGTTTCTAATGATGTATCTCAATTCATTCTCGGTATTTTTCGGAATAACACTACGGAAAATTTTTGAGAAAAATTAAGTTTTAAATTTATCGTATCATTGGTAGAGTATGTTTAGACTGTTGAATACGCCTGATGTACTCACTTCCCATTAATTGCTGACAGAACCGATCGAATATATTCGGTGATAGCTAAAGGATTCTTTCCACTACGTAAGATTATTTCAATCGCTTTTTGAAGATCACGTTTTCTTAAAATAGTGACATTTTTGGCCAAAATACTGAAAACCAAATTTAAAATAACAGTTTAGTGGCAGGAAAGAGTATGATTGAATTTCTGAGAGTTAGGTAAATGTGAGTATGGTTAACCAGTATAAAATGTTGTTTATAGCATTTGCCAGTAAGCAATATTATAATCACCCTAATGTCTTACTTTTTGATCAGAGAGGTATTTTTGAGACAGGAAAATGAGTTGATGACTATTTCTCTATCTAAAGCGCTATTTGATTTATTATAAAATTCCAAAACATATTGAAATACTGTTTCTTCATCTAATTGGTCAAATGCAGAACAAAATACTGCTGGTTTCAAATTTTCATCGATTCTGAAAAAATAGTAATAAAAAACATAGGTACGAAAAACATTGCTTTATCAATTGGAAAATAAGTAGGTAAATGCAAAAAAGTTTATTTTAAAAATAATGAAGAAATGAAAAAATTGGAAAAATAGGTAAATGCTTTGCTAAATGCCCTCAAACAAAGTCTCTAAAACAACATTATTATAATTTAAAATCATTTTCGTTGCGTAATTTTTGAGAAAAATGCTACCAATCAATATAGGATATAATTTTCATTGATAGAATTTTTCTCAAAAATAACACAACAAAATGATTTGAAATTATAATAATTAGGGTTGTTTTAGAGACTTTGTTTAAGGACATTTAGCATTTATTTTTCCAATTTTTTCATTTCTTTATTAAAAAATCAACTTTTTCGCATCTACCAATTTATTTTCCGAAGTACCACCTTCATATTGCATAAATATTATAATATTGTAAATGAAGGATGAACAGTATTTTTAATATAAAAATCCAATGCTAACTTTAGTATTGCACCCTATTGTTGGAACCACTTCCTTTGGTGATCTGTCTTCTGTGATAAGATAAAGAAATGTTTATTTTCCCCTCCTCCTTCGTCCTTCCTATGTTTTGCTTTTCTTTTGCTTTGAATACATTTTGCTTGGTTCACGTGGTTTAACGTTTTCCACCGTCTGCTTAAATCGTTACTAAAGTGTTTCAATTTGTTCAATTGCGTGTGAATTTTGGAAAGATTTTGTTTAGTGTTCATTTTATATTTCGAAATGTTTACAAATGTGTAGTTAAAAAATCGTGTTAATGTAGTTTTAGTTTTGATTTATGTGTGCACTTGTTGCTTTATTCTCAGCACCAGTCCGTAAGTACCCAGTAAACATTATTTTATGTGTACCGATCATGCTATCACTATCTACATGATCGAATTGAATATTAAGTTATGATCGTTTGGTTGAGTACTTACTTTTCCAAATGCTTTTCATTCTTACTAAAAAGTGACGCTGCTGATTGTTGACATTTTGTAATATCAACTTTGCATGCCAAGTACACCGCATCTTTTCTGATTCTTTTGGTGATATCATTATCGAAAAATCCGTTACTCATTCCTAAACGGTTGTACAGCTTAATGATTAATTTTGAAATGAAAATCTAAAACAAGTAAATGATATGTTAAGAACATATAACTGTGAATTCTTCCCTAGCGTACTAAATTATCAAACTGTCAATACATGCCTTCAGTGAACTCTCAATAGTGGTTTGTTCGAATTTCAAGAATAAGTTCTTTAAATTATAAAGCACAGAAATTTGTGGTAAGTAATCATTTTCTTTTGGAAAATAAGCGAGTAAAGATAACGCTGTGTTGTAATTTAATCGTTGGTCCATTGCTAAGTTTAGAGCATCATCTATAAGCTTAGCTCTATTTACGGGTGGTATAGCTTTGAAATCCTTGTTGAGTTGTTCCGTCAACGCTTGCCAGTTATTGTAGTCATAGTTCACTCGGTAATATCCTAAAGTACCATTTGGATTAGTTTGTAAGAAATTAGAAATGAGTGATTATTCGCATACTCTTCTAACAAATTATGTTACCTACAATGATGGTAGAACGGAACTAGCACGAAAATAAAAAAATAAGAGGACAGAAAACATTTTCAGTCTTCGAGAACAAATTAAAAACATAGAGCGGCCATTTTTAAGTTGTTTAATATTCCAAGCTTTTCGATTTTTTACTTTCGAAGCTTTCTTTACAGCTTTAATCATTAAATTCATCTAATGTTTCGTGCATATTATGAAGCAGTGATGAAGAAAAAATTAAAATGAATACAAAAACGAAGAAGAATGAAAAATTTCTCCTCTTTTTTAAAAACTGAGGTAATGGAACTTCTTCATTTAACTGACAACTTTATGAAATACCTTTAAATTAATAACAGTTTGTTAATTTTTATTCAGAATACCATCGTTAATATTAACAAGATACTGTGAAATGAAGTAGCGTGCTGTCAATGAAAGAATTGTATTTTCAGTAAAAATTGTCAATTTAAAGGCATCTGCTCAGGTTGCAAGTACGATGGATAAGTCTTTTTGAAGAGTGAAGGTTGGAACAAGAATAAGACTTTTAGAAGGTCCGTCCTCCCATCACTGGCTTACCTATTGTGCAAATTGTTGTTGTTTTTTTCTTTTGAAAACACTCCATGCTGTAGTCTCCAAATAAGAAGAAAGACACAAAAAATGATTGATGAAAATATTCAAAATTGGTCAATAGAAATCAACATTTCATAAGAATTATTTATGCTAGTGTCTTAACAATAAATTACTAAATGTTCTTAAAAGTCGATTGCCGAGAATAAATTGAAATCGTATCACCTACATACATCTGGGGGTTCACTCTTTTTGAAAATTTTGAGCATTGATTTTTCAAAAAAATTGATAGAGCAGTGCTAAAAAAGTATTCAAATTACCTAAAATGTTATTTTTAGCTGAGTTTTCAATAAAAACGATAGTTATTACAGCCTACCTGATTTGGGAAGGGAAGGTCAGGGGAGGGTAGGGTCTTCAAATCTTTGCGTTTCAGACCATTTGTAATCATCTGGCAAATGCCCAACTTTTTGGTGTATATATATATTTTTTTCCCACGCGTAGCGCCTGCGAGTATTCATAAAATTTGCTCAAAATTTGGTGAGGAACTCTTCTTGAAAATGCACAGAAGAGCTTTTTTTGTTTCTTCGAAAAATTTCAAAATGGCGGATTACTCAAATTTTGAGGGGGCTGGAGAAGGGGCAAATAGCTCAAATTTTTCGTTTTTGATCTCATATGAAAGAGTGAGTCACGGATACTAAGATATCCAAATTTCAGCTTCCTAAGAGCATATTGAGAGGAGTTAGATCAAAAAACGGCTTTTTGAGGAAGTTTTGAGTCATGAAATTTCTTGAATCTTCCATATCTCTCCACCAAATCAAGTTAAGGAGGTCAAATTTTGTGTGTGAGGTTAGTTGGTGACCACAATATGACCTCTTGAATTTGGATCAAAATGGATCCAAAATGGCGGATTATCAAAATTTTGAGTAGAGCTTGAGGAGCCTCAAGTTGGTAAAAATGTACTTAATATGAATTCATATGGTTATTGGGGATAAGTTGTATACTACATACCCAATTCACTTCCATACATGATTTTGGAGGAGGGAAGGCGGGGCTATCAACCTAAAATAGTGGTGGGGGTACGGGAGGGGTCGAAAATTTTTTATTGATGTGTCATGTGATAAAATGAGCCTAAGTGACAAAACTATTTTGATTTTAGCTTCCTCAGTGATTTTGGAGGGGAGTTAAAGCAAAAAACGGCTTTTGGAGGGGAAATTGCTGCAGGAAATTTCATGAATCTTCCATATCTCATCACCAAATCGGCCTAGAATGGTCAAACTTTGTGTGTAGGATTAGTTTGTGACCAGAATATAACCACTTAAATTTGAGTCGAAATGGATCCAAAATGGCGGATTATCACGATTTGAAGATAATTTCAGGACCCTCAAATAGTTATAATTTGAGAAATATGTGTTAACATGATTATTTCATAGCAATAAATACTACATTTGTGCCCAATTCAACTTCTTAAGAGGTTTTGGAAAGGATAGGGTAGGGGTTTTCAGACTTGGTATTGGGTGTGGGTAGTCATGAACGGTTAAGCAAGGTTATTACCTAGTAAATCAAAACAAGCTCCAGTTAAAAACTCAGCTGTAGTAATGCGGCATGGCTGCTCACTTCTTTTTTTTATCAAACGATTTTATTGGAGTACTATTGTAGGCTCCTTTCCCAATCGAAATTCAAAAATGTTAAAAAGAAAAAAATGACACTTCTTTCGATCACCCCTTCCCCCGAAAATAGAGTTGCTAAAAACTGCAACTACCCAATTCATAAGACAAAGTATACTATGTTCGGTTTATCAGCTCTCCCTCTTCATTTAAGGCATTTAACCCCGAAATACAGAACTCAAAATAGAATTTTCTTGCATAAAATATGGATTTAAATAAATGGAGTATTTGTTAAATCATGCTCTAACATTTTGTTTTTAAAAAGCAATACTTCTAGAATTTTTCAACGGAGTTGAAACCTCGAAATATAAGTTGATTTTGATTGTGTCGTAATTTTCAGGACACCAACATATTAAATTTTTATGAAATGTTTTGAGTTTTTAAAGGAGAGGTGTAACCTCTGGATGTTGAGTGATTTTAAATATATTTTTCACCGATCAAGTTTTTTGTGTCTCTCACTATGTTTGAGGATCACAGTGTTGTTCATTTTCGGTAAGAACTGATTTTCAATCCTGTGTATTATTCACGCCATAATTGCTCATGTCTCATCGTAAGGCTTTGGTAACGAAAACTCACCGGATTGTCCCAAGTTTAATATTAACCATTGACCTGGCTTAACAGCGTTATCAAGAACTAGTTGTTCAAATGGATTTAACCATTCCATTGGGGTGGTGATTTCAAGATCATCTGATTGCGTGCCGTATGTGATGGGTACTGTCCATGTTACATTGTGACCCGCATTTTTGTCATAAGATTCCTGTACATTATCAATGCCGAGCGTACACTTTTCATTATTTAATTTCGCTACGTGATTACAACGAATTTACTTGTTTGATGATGACATCCTCGTTTTCTATTTCCACCGTGATCAAAGGATAACCGGCATTTAGAGTCCATGGTTCCATAATATCTTTAATTGTCTTTGGAAGTTTTAATCTATCTTTTATAACTTGTTCGTTCATGGCGTCCCATAAATCATCTGGAGTTACGACCGTTTTGTTCGATCTAAATATTCGTAAAATTAGAGAAATAAATCGGAAATTCCTGTCAATATTATTAACTAGAGGTATTCGTGATTTCTTCATTTTGTTCATTTATACATACCCTATTTTTAAATATCGTTGCACACCTTTTTTGAAAATCGACGGAGAAATCATGAATTCCAACATTTTCAAAATGGAAGCGCCTGTAAGTCGAATTAATTATACCAGATGTCGTAAAAGCGTAGATATTATTTCATAACTAAGCGAATAATACGAGATCACCTTTTTGGTAAGTGACGAAATCGTATATACCGGTGATTTCACTAGGAGTTCGAACTTGCATAGTCATCGGATGGCTATGTTTATCTTGTAATAATGCTTGTTGAAGAATATCTGTTATAAAAAGTTCTTCCATTTTCCACTTGGGTTCTATCTGTAATTTTAGTTGCACGTTTAAATACATATTACGTATAACTTTCGATTTTCATTTATTTATTATGTAATGCTACGGAAACTTAAATTGGTATTTTTACCGACGATTTTTTTCTGTATGCGCATTGACATAAGCGTTATCTACCTACTTTTTGATTAGGTAAATTTTATGCATATTTAATTTACTTTGTTCAAAATTTTGTATTCCATGAATGTGGCAAATGCTTCCTTCAGCCAAGTATGATTCCACCATGCAGGTGTTACGTAATCACCAAACCACTGGTGAGCGAATTCATGTACGGCTGCTAACTCGGTAACTTCTTTACTAAGTTTTGACGTTTTGCTGCGTGAATGTATCGCCATGGATTCTCTATAACCAAATTCATTTTATAAACGCGATTGCGTAAAAACTAATTGTCATAATTAAAAAAACAAAGATGTAAACGGCCATATCGCATTACTAAAGCTGAGTTTTCAATTGAAGCTTGATCGGTTACTAGATTTAGCCCATAAAAAGCATTTTGAATGGCATTATTTCTCAATTTTTTTTTCTTTCATGATTCTAAAATGCTATTATTCGTAACTTTTGCCATTTAGAAGTGAACTCTTATGTGTAATAAGATTTTGTGTGATTTTTGACATCATTCAACAGTTTTTCAGGTCGAGATTCTAGAAATTTGACGACTTAAAACCTCCTTAGAAAGCCATAATTTTCTCCAACTCCCCTCTCAAAATTATTAAGAAAATTGATATTTGGGTATATTGGATTATTGGTGTCCTTGACTCACTCTTTCATGATTATAAAAGCACAAATGAAAAGTTTAGGCTAGCATATTTTCCCGTTTCCAATCGTCCTCAAAATTTTGATAAGTTATCATTTATTTGTGGCAAAAGAAGAAAAATATAGTTTAATTTTGCGCATTTCCGCGACGAATCCCTCATCAAATTTTCAGTAACTTTTATCCATAAACGTTTGCCATATGATCACAAATGGTCTGAAACCCAATAATTTGAAGACCACGCCACCAATTAGGCCGTAACAGCTATACTTTTGAATTAAAAACTTGTCTAGAAAATTTACTTGATCGTGGAGAGTCCAGAATTTTCTAAAGCTCCAACAAGAAAATCTGATATAGCTACCATGTGCATGTTCTCTTTGGTGAAATTTCTCTTGGTATACGATTCCAACTCTTTTAAAATTACTTTACTTTTCGTTAAAATGTCGAAAATATTTTTACTTCCACGATTATTCGGTGTTCCCAATACAACACCTATATCTACATCAGGTTTGAAAAAATATTCGGTAACGGTGAAAGCAACTTGATACGTAGAAATAGATTGTTTGCTTTCGAATATATCCCAAGTACGATTTTGAATTTTCACCCTACAAGAAATATCGACAAACAAATTTGATAATAAAATAATTTGTTAAATAGCGCTATGACCCTATGCTGTAGTTGGTCTTGTTAGAGCTTACTCTGGTCCTTTACTCATTACATATGGCATATTAGCAACCGACATTTGTGATTCTGATCGTGCAATATGTATCAAAAATGGCGTTTTGTATCGAGGCTCGTCGAAGCATGGAAATACCGTTCGTGCATGGATTGGTTCGAGTTGGGTTGTTGCCAGCCATCTGCAATTTTCATGTGAAAAAATTTGATTAAAAAAAAATAATAATTGAATCGTATATTATTATGAAACTTGAAAACAAAATTTCTTTATTTGGTTTGTTGCTCAAATTTCTCTCACTATAAATTTACTCCTGCTGAGATTTTATAATTTCATTAGAGACTTTTATTATTTCTCCATCGTTTTTTTCATCAGAGCGTAGAGATTATGATTTACACCATCCTTAGTATGTTGTAAGCGTTTCTCGAGATAAGAAAGTTATATCTTTAGAAAGAGGAATATGATAAAAATTTAATTACTCATTATTAAATTCGAGTTGAGGGGTTACTATTTTTACTCATATGTTGATCACCGTTTCTTGGAAAATATTTCTTTCATTTTCCTGCCATGATTAATTTGACTACATGAAATTTTTTTTGGAATTAGCAAGCCTGAACTGGCGGAAATGCTACCATTTATAGAACCTCTACTATTGTGCCCTTAATGTAGCTTTGAATCCTATCGAACCTTATTTATAACATTATTTATGTAAATGAAATCTCAGGCATGAAATAAGGAAGTTAAAATGGAACTGTTAGTATGAAAATGAGCCTTCCAAATGAATCAATACGTTAGACTCGTGTTCAGCCATTACACGCCTGTGAATCAGGGTATATAATTCAATACACTCACGAAAAGGAATAAGTAGAGCTAAGGTTTTTGGCAGCATAATTAAAACTTTCTTCGAAAAACGCATCCGCGTTCATTTAATAGTTTAATTTGTGGAATGTGGTAATGTCACATACGTACTTAATATCTTTTCCTTGTTTGTAGCATTCTTTGTAAAATCCAATTGGTTCGTCCTTTAACGATCCTCTAAACAAAGCGTGAATGGTGTATTCTGCATTTTTCAGTAATTCGCTTTTAGTCTTCAACTTCAAAAATTGTTCTTCTTCCAAGTATTCTCGTTTGTCTTGGTTAATCTTTTCGGTTTCATTGGAAATAGAAATAGCCGTTAAATTAAGGCCGTAACAGTGAAGGACCACTTCATTTGTAGTCTCTGCGGCTTTCACAGTGATCGTTACTTCTCCGGAGAAATCAAAAGCATCTTTTAAATTCGGCACAATTTTCAGTTCATACGAAGTGGGAACAATCGTATCCGGTAATCGGTATTTGCCATCATCGAATTGACTCGGGTTATTCTCATCACCGTTGTTTAAGTTTACAAATAACAAAGTTAAACATAGTACATAAAACACCCGCGATATTATTGTAGACATGTTGTTATTCTCTTACTCAATGGTTAAATGTCGAAGCACTGGTTTCTTTTTACCATCTTGGATGTGCTTATCGCGGAGTACGTGTAATAGATAAATTGAACTTTTATTAGATTCCATTTTGCGATAAAAATGGTCGATTATTGAGTAAACTTTCCTATTGATCGGACTCTAAGATAATCCCTAAAGACTATTTATCGTGTATTTATTCTGCGTAATTTAAATTTGTTTGAAACGGTTCTAATGAGGGAGCATACTTAATGTATGAGCCTAATTATAGTCTTTAAAAACACCATGGCCCCATGGAAATGTTTGAATTGCGATCTTATTTTCGTAAACTTTATCATTTGGGTATTACAATGTCGCAATGATTATTCTAAAGAAGATTTGGAAGTACCCAAATTCATAAAATTTATTTATATGCACAATAAAAATTTCCAAAATGTGTAAACCTATCAAAAAAAAAAATGAAGATTCTAGCTCCTCTCTAACTTCATGCAAAATGTGATGAAATATAATAGCCTAAAATATCAACTAAAAACGTGAATGCAGTCAAGGAATTGGCTACAATAAGGAATAAACTTTTATTTAAAAATTCACATAGGAAATAAAAACACTGTTCTATCTACTCGTACATGTGGGTGATAGTTTTTTTTTTTTTTTTTTTGTTCACTTACTCGTGTTTTTCTTCAAATCTGCTGCAGTAGCTGACACTTTTTCGAAATTTCGAAAAATGCTTCTACTTCCTATAACTACCGTTTTCATTCACATCAAGGAAAATAGGTATATTGCGACAGAGTGGTGTGTTTGCTTTCATCCCAAGATTGAATTGGTATCTGTTCTCTAATTCAGTTTCTCATCTTTTGTGAATGTTTTCAATCTGCTTTTGTTTTGTGAATTTTTTCAATTTTCAGTAGGAAATTATTTTTCAATTTTTTTTGTTGTATTTTATTTCAAATTGCTTTCTTCTACATTCTCTACAAATACTTTGAGAAATTATTTTTTTCTATTTTTTTATGGATATATATTTGTTTTTAAAGAATTGTCGAGATTTTTTTTTTTCATTTTATCATTTATGCTATGAGAACTATGAGTAACCTTGAACGGTGATTTCTTATTTCATTTCTTTATTCATTAAAAATCGCTCTCTTCGAGCTCCTCCATTTTCACAAATTTAATTTTTCTTTGAAAGTACTTTAATTTTATTTTACTATTTTGAAAAGGAAAAATTGTATCATCATATAAAAATGATCATAATCTACGTTCACCCATTGATAATCTAGCAAGAAAATGGCTTATGTAAATAAGGAAATGATTAAGTATTTCATGTAGGTGTTTTTTTTTTAAATTTATATTTTTATATTCTAAAGAAGTGTAAGATAGAAGATAAAGTATATTGAGTCAAATTTGAACAGTTTACTTATTTTATTATAATACTTATAACATAATTAAATATCATACATATGCTGAAGTACACATTAAAAATATATTCATAAATAAACAATTCGTGCCTAAACGGCGCATATATGTTTCAAAAAACAAATAATTAATCTTTTCGATGAATTATTCAGTATTAGAGGTTTTTGCCAATCCACTTACTACTCATAATCGCGATCTCTGCGAGCTGCTGGTTCCGAATTTTTTTTAGAAAAAATATTCGGCAAATGAAGATGTTGCAGGATATTAATGCAGATTTTTTCGTAAGGGATTGGCGAATCTAAAAATTCAGCAGCGACACGTATCGGAAGTATTTACCGAACATTTTCGGTCCGACGTAGTCGTAGAATACGCTGCGAGCGAGTTGTTTAAACGATAGTTTGTCGACTTCTCTTTTCATGTATTCTTCGGCTTTCTCTTTAATCGACTGATGTTTCACCAGAGGTGGATTTGAAGGATTTATACCTGATATAGCCGAATTTATTTGGTTTACCACGTTCTCGATGTATGCTAATGAATCTCGGGCATCGTGGTATTTCATGTTTAAGCCATTTAGTAAATTTTGATAGTCCGTTTGGTTTATCGCATTTACTTGCTTGAGGAGATTTTCGATCTGAAAGTAATTTTTCTTTTATTAGATTATTTATCATATGTAGATTATAGTATTTAGCTGTATATAGATGTACATAAATGATAATTGATAAGGTATCGATACTTCACTACTTATGTACAAATTGGAAAAAAATAGATATCTCTGTACTATGTTTAGTAATTGATTATAATTTCTACTGAAATTATGTACCCACCAGTCTCAGTTGATCTCGATTACCAACAATAATATTGGAAATTATGTGATTAATGGTACCAATGGTATTAACAGAGTAAATCCTGGTGGAAAATAAATAAATAAAATGAAAGGAAAATTAAAATTATGGACTTTGCCATCTGACTTCTATAAACAGTTCATTGAATACTAACGCATTTTTAACAGATAAAATTTCTTCCAAATATTGAAGACATGCTCTTGTGCCGCCTTTACTCAAAAAAACTGATTTGTAAGCATCTTCTCTATCTCTGTACTCCAGTTCATTATCGTTGTGATCGTTTATTTTGTATAAAATTCTGAAATATTATTAATTAGTATGTACATTGATCTGTATCCAAAGAACGAGCCTCTAGAGATTAAACATACGATATTTACTTTTTAAGTATTTTAGTATCCTCAAAACATCTAAATGATCGTACAATGATTGACTTCTCGTAATCGTAAATGGAAGTCGTATACAAGTTCCACAAATGAGTCCACACTTCGGTTTGGTTATAATGTTTGGCTGCTGTACAGAAAATCGTCTCTCTCAAGTCCACATCGATTCTGTGAGAAAAAGAAATCAAACGTTTTGAATGTAATTTGTTGAAAGGAAATTTTTGAATGGAAAAAATGAAATATACGTACTTGGATAGATCTTTGATGTTGGTGTTAAATTCTTGTAGAGCCTTTTGTACGCAGTCCGATAATTTCAAATTACAAGCCAAGTATACGAATTCTGGTCGGCTCATTTTTACTTCATAAGAGTCTCTTCGGCTTCCGTAGAATCCGATGGTGTGATAAATACTTTGAAATATATCGAGGAGGTAGTTCTGCGAAGTGCGAATCGAAGTCTCAATCATTACCGTGAAAAGATTTAAGAAAATGATTACAGAAAGTTTTATCGCTTACTCGTAAAGAAATGCTGGCCGATGTTTGGTCGTATGTTAAAAGTAAATTTTTAAATACGTTGACTGCGGCGAACCATGGTAAGAGATCGCGCTCGTTTTTCAAATAATTAGTTAGCGTAAAAGCTAAGTGGAAATCGAGCCTTTCGTCGATGGCCAAATGAAGAATATCATCTACCAGTTGAGCTCTATTCAGTACATGAATATCTTCGTATTTGTTATATAGTTGTTGAATGAGAAGTCTCCAGTTCTCGTAGTCGTAGTTCACTCTATAATAGCCTTTTAAACAATAGATAAAAGAATTAATTTTTTTCATGGTTTGTTTATATTTATAAAAAATTATTCAAATGACTTTCGTACTTGTCTTAAAGTACTAAAAATTGCAAATTTTTTTCAATGATCCTCATTGTAATTTCGAATGGCATGATTCGATCGTTTTTTCCATAACTCTAAAAATTTGGTCGTTCAAAAATTTTCTAAAACTCGGAAGTTCTTAATTTTTAGAAAAGTAATTTTTTCAGTTCACTTCACTAATGTAAAAATATGTTTTTTTTTTTCGTTTTCTTTTTCTTTTTTCTTTTTCTTAATCACGTTTATCTAATTATTTTTTCAACTGAAATTATTCTAATGTACTACTTTTGTCTAAAAATCGAGTGAGCAGTCTGATCGGTTTTGCCGTAGGTAGCAAGTTATACGTTGTTCATGTAGTCGAGCAACTTTTAAATTCGTCCTAAAAAAGGCAAAAAATACTTATTTTTCACCTAATAACTGATTTTTAAAATAAAAAAATTAATAATAAATTTGAAATGTTGATTTAAATTTTTATTTTTATTAATTTCTCAATTTTTGTTTAGTATTAGCGATAACACTAACAATTTAGTTTCAAGTAATTTTTTGTTTTCTATTTTTTAAATTTTAATTACATTACTAGTTAAATTCACTATGCAAAAAATTACGATTTTCACAGCTTGAAGTAAAAAGAAAAGTGGTATTGATCCCTTCCATCATACATGCTAGGAAAGTTGAAAATAATTTACATGGTCAGCACGTTGAAGAAACCTAATATGACTTTTGCAATACTAAGCTCGTTTACCTGCTCCTTGAACATTGAGCAATATCCATTCGCCATGGTCTAACATATATCCCATTCTTATTTCTTGGCGCGGGAATAACCAAACTTTAGGTTCAGTGTCGCTGAAATCTTTGTACGATTTCGTAGTATAAGTGATCGGCACTATCCATTCAGCCACGTTTGCATTTTCGTTCGAACCGTATATCTCCTGTTGAATGAATTAGAATGCAAATTAGGTATGAGAATCATACTTTTTTAACTTGTATAATCATTCCACTTTCCTGTTTTATATCCACTTCTCCTTTCGTCGTGTTTAAAGATATGAGAGGATATTCGCTCCATTCTGTCCATAATTTCATGAACTTAGTAATAGTAATTGGTAAATGCTGGCCAGCGTTGAGTATTAGATTATCAATAATGTGGTATAAATCGTATGGCGTAAGAGATGTATTCGTGTTACTTCTGCAAGGCATTGTTGGATTAGATGTGAGATTTGATGATATGTTTATTAGTGTGAATCAGAAATGGCCACAATTTTTTTCTCGATTTTCTTGAATGTAAATAGGAAAAAAAAATTTATAAATCTTGAGACGTGTAGAAATTCTTTGAAAAATTTTTAAATTCCTTCGAAGTTTTTAATTCTCATAAATTGTATGTACCTAGATTTTAAATGGAGAAAATTTCAAATTTTAAAATTTTTCCAATTTCATCGATAAAGGTTGAAAAATGCAGGTACATATGCCACTTCTGAAATTTTACTTCTAAATTTTTTAACATAGTATAATTCATGCACAGTAGTAAACTTAAGTTCTCGGAATCCTACTTTAATTTTTTTAAATTTTATCATAAAATTTTCTGTTATGTCTTTCGAGTTGTAAATAAAATTTTTTCATATTTACCATTGAAAAAAAAATAGCCTCAATTTATTTAGATGATTGCTTTATTGACACCTACCCTATGTACAGATATCGTTGAAAAGCGTCTTGGAAAATTTTTGGCGTTACAGTATGCTCCAACATGTTCAAAATAGCGGCACCTTGAAAGATAATAATGATTGCGAATGATTTTCAGTTCACTTATACTATCTTGAATTACTCAGTTAATTTCTAAAGCGAAATAATACCTCGAAGAACTGCCAAGTTATCATAGTTTTCTATGATAGCCGATGGTTTCTTACTAGATGGTGACATCGAGTAACTGTATACATCAGTCATTAAGGCTCGTTGGAACGTGTTAATTAAAAAGTATTCTGTTAATTTATAGTAAGACTCAACCTACGATGAAGATATTCTTGATAAAATCAGAATTCGAAAAAAAAATTAATGATTCAGTCCGTCCTACCTCTGTAGCCACTCTTACTGCTGTATATGCGATGAGAGCTTCGTTCCACCAAGCATAGTCCCATCGTTTGCGAGGTAAACATTCGGTGATGACTTTCCTGGCGTATTGACGAGCAATACTCATAGCCATCGATTCTTTATTCTGTATCGGATCTTTTTTGGGGAAATAAAGCGCTGTATTTCTGTAATAAATCGAATTGTAATTGTGTTACGATTACTTAATCGAACGCTTCATATAATATCGTTATTGAGAATTCGTGAAATCATGGTACCCGAAAAGTTTCATTTCCCAGTCATCTAATTCGAATTTGCTGCTATCAGGAATCATATAAATTTCAAACCGATCGAGGTCATACTTCATATCGGCTCTGGTGAAACGTTTGGTGTAATAAATGGTATTTTCCATCATTTTCGATAATTGCTTTTGTATGGCCGAAGCCATTGGTACGCGTTTCACTTCGTATCGCAATTTTTGGTTTTCCGTCAATTTTAACAGATTGAAATCCGAAACCATAAACGATATGGTGTACGTAGATACCGGTTTCATCGTGCCAAATGTTTCCCAAGTGATATTTTTATTTACTGGGCTACAAGGAAATACGAGAATCACAATTATCGTATAAAGCATATTTCCTTTTCTCAATTAAAATTACCAAAATGCTAATACGAACTCTATTTCGGTACGTATGAGAGGTAGATTGCATAGCGCATCTTGATCATTTCGTCTGGCTAAATGGAGTACAAATGGCGTTCTGAAACGTGGTTCGTCGAAACACGGGAATGTTTCTCGAGCATGAATGGGTTCGAATTGAGTGGTAGCAATCCATCTGAAAAAATGTTCAAATTTTATCTGTTATGTGAAAACGCTGTTCTTCAGTATACCTATTTATTTTAGGGCATTGGTTAGCAGAGCTTATCGCGCCAGTATTGAACAATTTACGATATCATTTTTTTTTTATTTATTAATTTTCGTTTCTCGTCTCAGATAAGCGGGCATTTTGGAATCTTATCGATTAACGAATTATTTGGTCGAATCTTTTTCAATTTTTATAGCCTACTAACACCAGTGATTTTTCTTGGCAATGTTTTTAGAAAATTCTTCCCTTTTTTCTAGCTTCCATGATAGATTATATTTTCATGTTCTAAATTAAGCTGAATAGGTACTTACTGCATTTCATCGTCCAGTATGAAAGATCTGAGGTAAATTCCAGTTTCCGATTCTCCAAGAATGTTATTAAAAGCAATACGAACGGTGTAAATGTGTTCTTCGGTCAGCGTCGGCTTCGTATTGATAACCAACATTTGGGCATTCTCGATGATCGAGTGATTGTGCAGACGCAGTTTGCTG
This sequence comes from Phenacoccus solenopsis, assembly GCA_009761765.1. Classification (NCBI taxonomy): domain Eukaryota; kingdom Metazoa; phylum Arthropoda; class Insecta; order Hemiptera; family Pseudococcidae; genus Phenacoccus; species Phenacoccus solenopsis. Next base: position 4,558,114 of record CM019752.1, on the reverse strand, counting down.
ACGTCATTGAGAATGGAAATCGAAGTTATATTTAAACCTCGGCTATTTAATATTACCTGATTGGTCTTAGATTTTACTTTGAAGTTAATCGATACTTCGCCTTCGTATGAGATGGCATTTATGAAATTTATTTTAATCGTTAGTTCGTAAAAAGTCGGAACGATGGTAGACGGTAACTCGTAATTGGTTTTACTGATTTTAGTAAAATCACCCAATAATCCGTTTATATCGAACGCGGCGTGACTTAAATTTATATTAGATACTATTAGAAATAGTATCTTAAGGTATATAACCCACATTTTGAATTCTTTATCACTACATTTACGCGGTTTTACTATGAACGTGTTCGCATTAAAAAACTAAGAACTATTCTGAGTTGGATATTTTCTTTCGAGTTTATTGGGATTAGAATTCAGGCCGATAAATCGGATAACGATAGATTATGTTCCGGGTGTTGCTTAAAAAGTAATTTAATTTAGGAGATAGTGTGATCTAAATGTATTGATTATTTTAACGAAATTATAGTGTGGCGCAATATTCAAGAATGATATTCGTATTTCAAAATTTTGTAAAGCTATAAGTTGAACATAATGAATTCGAAATGGAAATTGATTATGTATGATTAATAGTCAATAATTGAATAAGATATTAATTATTTAATTACAATACATATTGAGTACTACTTCATTAATATTGGTTTTTCATCATGGTATAATTCAATGCGAGTAATCACATAGACTTGAATGTTAATGGTTTTTGAATACGTCAGAGCCATCGTTGAATGCAGCAAATCATTTTACAATTTACTTTCTTATGTGTTCAAAATATAGTATATCGCATAATATGAAAATAATTTTTAATAAAATAATGATTTTGTCTTTTTTTCTTTTTCTTTCTTTCTGTTTTTGCATTCGAATGTTAGCTAAAACATAATAGTCCAGTCAAATTAGGTTTATAACCGGGACAAATCCCTGGGGGCCAAAATTTTTCTGCGGAATCTTCTAGCGAATAGTATCCATAACTACCACCAACTTTTCCCCAAAAATCCCCCTGTTGCTTCTCCCCCAAAATCTACATTTGTGCCCCCCAAATCAGTTTTTTGCCCGTCACACACATCCTCATCCAGATACAGAAAAAAAGTCAAGTTAAAAAATGAAGCTGATGAAATTTCCCATAAAAAATATTATTACACATTTTTTGCCCAATTTGAGCGTTTTCTCACGATTGTATCAACTTGAGCAAAAAATGTGTAATAATATTTTTTGTTGGAAATTTGTTCAGCTTCATTTCTTTACTCGACTTTTTTTCTGTATCTAGATTAGAACGCATGTTATTGGCAAAAAACAAGTTTTGGGGGCACAAATGTGGATTTTGGGGGAGAAGCAACGATGCGATTTCTGGGGAAAAGTTAGGTGTTATTACAGACACCATTAGTTACAAATTTCCGCAGAAAAACTTTGGCCTCCAATTAGTCCCGGTTAACACGTGTTTTTGTCGCATTTTGACTGGACTATAAGTATGTTTGTTCATTAAAGGGTCATTCCATATCAATCCAATCAAACGAAGATGATTTTCGACCTCGCATTCTTTGGTTTTGTCCATTTTTTAAATTTAAATTACTGATTGGTACAAAAAGCGTGAGTAACCATAGCCATATTCCGCTTCGATTACATGTGGCGAGTAAACTTATCCAAGTCACATATAATATGAATGGTAATCTGCCTATTTAAAAATTTTAAGAGAACGAAGGAAAAAAGTTTAGGCTGATTTGTTTCTCAATAAGTACTTGCATACTCATTATCGGTGTTATCAATTGAAGGAAAAAAAAATCATTCTTGATAAAGTATGAGTTGTTTTCTTGTTAAATACTTTATCAACTTCGATTGGTGCTTGAAAATTGAATTCTATATCTTAAAAAAATAAAATCGCGAGTAAATTATTTATTGAACTTATATACATATGGTATGTACTTCGTGCATGGTGGAGTGAAATGAAACAAAATCATTCAATTTTAATGTAGTATGTTGTTCATTTTGAATTCAAAATGCTCTCAACAAATTTTCACTTTGCAGCGGACTCATGGGAGAGAACTATAGGCTCTATCGCGGTTTTTCACTATGCAGACCCCCCCCCCCCAGGAGTTTGAAGATTTCAAATTAATACCTAAAACATTCGAGTTGAGACGCTGAATTCTACTACGCTATTTTCATGTGGACTCGATACCATTTTTAAGTCTTCACTAGTGCATTGAAAAGTTGTGAATCGTAAAATGGCTAAAATAGATCATTCCAACCAAATATTGATCTAGTCAATCGATTTCATAAGTCAGCGTTTTGTGGTATGATTTTTCTCCAGAATTGTTGTATGTAGCTCTAACATATTTATGTATTCCGTAATTATGTAAGTAATATTGAAAAACTAGGAAATAGGAGGAAACGGGTCAACAGTGAACATTTTTTCCTTTCATTTGCTACACAGAATCTTATATTGATACCTTATGACATGTATCGTAAAATAAATCCGAAAATTATAGTTAACAGCGTAATATTTGGTATTACTGTAGTAACGCTAGATGATGCTTTCGGAGCTTTCGTTGATTGAGGAATTATCGGCGTAGAACTCTTTTCTGGCTGTGTATTCGTCTGTGAAGGTTGTTTTGATGGTTGGGGGGTAGGCGGGGGTAAGGTAGTTGGTGGAGGAGGTACATAACCGGTGACTGCATAAACGGATTTTTTTATGTTTTCGATATTTTCATTTCGTTGTTCAACTGTTTTGAGTCCTTGGTCATTCACATGTTTTAAAGTTTCAAGGAGCGGAGCACCTTTCTTGTCACGGGATTCAATTTTGGTAATTATTCGTTTGAGCTGGAATTGCAAACGATGATTATAATAGACCCATGTAAAATGTATGAGTGCAACAAAAATAATATTATTCACTAAGAAAATCATTTACTTGAATTTGATGTTCCATCGATTGTATCGAAGTGATGATTTGATTTGATAATGTAATTAGTGTTTTGTTGGTTGCTTGAGATTGATTCCTGAATTTTTTTTAAATTTTGACATTTAATTATACGTTAAGGAGACTACCTAGTTCTATTCTTATCTAGATTATCTTGAATGATATTACTTGAGTATAGGTATCATCTCCTCGATTAGGTTGAGTGTAGCTTCAACTCCTTGAAATGAACGAGGAACAGAATTGATAATAATTTCTTTTTCGTAGTGATTTAATCCGTAGTCAGCTGGTTTGAGAGTCATCATTATATACCTGGAAACAACGTTTCTTGTAGATTAGAGCATTCAAGAGGAATTTGAAATCGGGATGTACAATTTTATCTCACTTTTTAAGAAGCTGCCCTTCATTAGCGCATGCAAGTGATTTAAGAATCAGTTCCCGTTCACTCATTGTATCTGATTTTGTGAATATGGACCATAGCTTATCCCAAGCGTTTATCTCGTTCTGATACATTTTAAAAGAATGGCAGTAAACTATATGCTTGTGATCTTCAGGCACCCTATTTGTGAACAACGTAAGCAGTTATTATAAAGCTGATATTTTAAATAGAAGAATACATTTCCAAAAGAAGTTATGTTTTACTTTGTTAAATTGTTTATATTTAGGTTATGCGTTTGAGCGGTTTTTTCAACGCATTCTTGTATTTCTAAGGTATTACACATTACTTCCAACACTAAAGGCCTATAGGTGGTTACTAAATAGTTTTCGCTAGTTGATTTCGAGAATCCTATTTCTTGAAATAGGCGTTGGAAAAGTACTTTGAAATAGTGCTACCGTAAAAGCAAAACCTTGTATTAGCATTGAATATTGAATTAAGATAATTTCAAATCGAAGTTTACACCAGTAATCTTTGTACCTTCAAGTAGTCACTGGCAGATGTCCGCTCGTAAAGTGTCAAAAAATGTTTGACGTATTTGATGATAGAAATCCAAGGCAATATTTCGCGTTCATTCATCAAGTACGTGCCTAATTGCAATGGTATTCTGAAATTTAGCTTGTTGTGCATAGCTAAATTAAAAGAATCATCCATAAGTTGAGCTCTGTTTGTAACATGAATTTTATTCAGATCGCTTTTCAGTTGTTCCACTAATAGAGCCCAGTTTTGCTCTGTGTAGTTGACGCGATAGTATCCTACAAATGAAATCAGTGTTGAAATCTATGCGTTATATCATGTTATTTGAGATACCATAGCGGTTAGAGAAAGGGGATGAAATGACTAAAATAGAAGACTTGTAAATTTGTGGTTACCTATTTGTTGCAAATTACATAAAATCCATTCTTTGTCTTTCAGTACGATGTTGGTGGTATATTTTGTAGTATCCAACAACCAAAGCGTTGGGGTTGTTTTTGTAAAATCAATATTCGATTGTTTGGTACAGGTGATTGGGATCATCCAGCTTTGACTAGGAGTACTTTTTAATGATTTTGTAAACTGGTATTCTTCCTTCAGATTCATAAGAATACAAAATTTTCGTCATTGTGTTTGCATTTTTTGTAGTTGTCAGAAAATTTATTTGGTTTATAAATTTTTAACTAACTTGTTCTATCACAACAGCATTCTGAGCTGTTTTAGATACTTTTAATAAAGGGTATCCGTAATTTCCCATCCATGTATTCATTACGTCCTGAATGGTCACTCCTTTTGGTAGTAAGTTCGTGTTGTAAATTTTGTTTTGTATTTGATACCACAGGTTATCCGGCTCTATCAAGCCTCCTCGCCGCCATCTAAGGAAAAAAGTATTTTTTCAAGTTCTCAGTATTTAAATATTTTAAAATTTCAAGTCATAATAATTATGTTTAGAATTTATTACCCAAGCATCAACGTATCGTGAATGGCAGTACTGAAATGGATTTCAGTAACTATGTGATGTAACATTCTGAGTATCGAAGCGCCTGTTGATGTTACATTAGCGAAGTTCGTCATAATTTTTCAAATACTTACCAACATTAGAAGAAAAACGAATTAAATACCTTTATTATTAATGAAGTTGTTAAATTTACGATATTCTATTTCACTGGGCAAGTCCGTCTTCGAAGATAACGCTGAATCATCGTTAATTCTCTCTTCATATAATGCATTTTGTAACATTTCTACTCCCATTTTTTTTTCCATTTCCCATTTTGGTTCGATCTGAATTTGTTAAAGAATTAGAATGAATTAAATGCAAATGAATGAAATTGCGTTTTGTTTATGGTGGTCTTGTAATTACTTACTCGTCCAGATATGAAATATTCAAAATATCTTGCGAATGATTCGCATAGCCAAGTATCGTCCCACCATCGAGGCACCACGATGCTATTAAACCAAAGGTGCGCCAGTTTATGTATGGCGATTTTTGCTATTTCCTCTTTGTGTTTTTCGACATCAACGCCGGTCACATGAAATATGTCCGACTCCCTGTTAGGTTTCATAAATAAAATTAGAATTGATATTTTGAAAAAAAAAAAACAACGGCTACAGCCATTCCTTATTACTGGAGCTTACATTTTAATTGTGGCTCGTTTATATTTGCAGATAATATTGTTAAGTTGACTTTTCAAGCTCACAGGCCATACCTATCAGTACTTAATTTAAATCCTTATTCTTTAATTGAAAATATAATTTTCTTGATTAATACAACTTTTTCTCGTGTAATTTTAATGAAATAAAAATTCTCATAGACTTCAATTTAAAATATGTTGTATTTTTTGTCCAACAATAATCACTATAGGGTGTAGCCCATATTTTTTAAATTTGAATTGTTTTGAGGTTTCTTCAGCACACTTCAAATTTTGGCCTTTCACCATTTTGGATCGATTTTGACCCGTTCCCAACTAACTCCATATGTAAAGTTTGATCTTTTTAGGTTAATTTTGTATGGAGAATTACGATATTCAAGACATTTTTTGCCATGATTCCCCCTCTAAAACCTCCAATTTTTTGTTTAACTTCTCTCCATATTCACTTAGTTAGAAGGCTATTTTGAGCTGTTTGCCCTTTCTCCTCCCCAACACAAAGAAAAAAGAATACTTTAAAATACTGATATAAAATTATTTACTAAAAAAATTTTAATTCAATATATCTTTTTGATACTATTGTCAAAAAAAATAACTGAAAAACGTTTAAAAAATCGAACTCTTACTTGTAAAATAGTAGTCCCGCCCTTCTAGAATGTTCATCGGCATCGAATGTTGTCATCAAACTCAGCTTCAATTGTAAATTAATTTTCAAATATTCTTGTAGCTCTTTGAACCATTTTTGATATTCCGATGTAAAAAATTGAACGTATTCTTCTTTATGTATTTTAGTCGCAATCGTAACAGCTGCGTCTTTGGTGGCAGCCGATGAAGTGAATTCATATATGGCGAAGGCCATGAGGTGAGGTGGAATTGGTTTGGTTCTTCGAAACCGAATGAATTTGTGGTTGTTGTTAATTTCCCTAAAAATGTTGATCATTCGATGATATATCTTCCGAATGTACTGAGACTAAAACTTCCAATAATACAATTTTTTTTATTGTCATACTTGGAATCTACTTCTGAAATGCTAATAGCTTCTTGACTGGGTAGTAATTGTAAAGATAATATAAAATCAGCTCTATATTGTGGTTCGTCGAAGCATGGTAACACCATTCTCGCATATGTAGGTTCAAATTGCGTTGCTAATTGCCATCTGTAAGGAATATAATGTATAATCAAATTAATGTTTTTGATGCATGATTCTTTACTGTTTACCAGAGATGAAAGAATTCTCACTTCTTTGAGCCATTTTCCATGTATGGAATTTTATACAATCCTTTGAAGTCATCGTTAATATTTCCTTCGTAATTGATAGTAATCGTGAGAGATGTATACGAAATGTAAGGAGAAACGCATATTTTAAGCATCTCTTTCTCGGGTATTATTTCGCTTTCAGTAATTGTATACGTTATGCGAGTAGAACGTACTTGGATTGTGTTTATTTTCAAGTTTTTACTATTCAGCGTAAGGCAGTTCGTGGTAGAGTATACGTACAGTAGAATGGATACATCTCCAGTGAATTTAGAGTCAGCTTCTATATTCGGTACGATATGTAAAGTATTAGAAGTCACTGAAATATCTTGGTTAGGTAGCCGATATGTGTTAATAGCGTTATTATTGTCGCAAGAACTTGGCGAGAAATTCGCGAACGCGATAAAAATAAATGTAAAAAAGAAAATCATGATTTTAGATCTCACTCCCGAGGAATTTTTTTTCTAAAACATCGCACAAAACGATTTACACTCTTTGGCAGAATGATGATTACATGCGACCTCATATTATTCAACGATATTAGCTGTGAAGTGTCTTTTTTTTATATCTAAAAGTGGCTTATCTACGTCCTGCATGCCAATGTAGATATTACCGTATTAATCTTTTGTTTAATTATTTTTCTTAATACCTACACGTTGTATTTTATTTCTTAGTAAAGCTTGTAATTATGCCAGTTGTGGAATTCCTATTAGGTATGATTTCATTGACAATAAATAAATAAATGAATGTGATCGTAGGTGTTTCCTTTGTTCTACCTACATTATTTAATTATGGTGTTTGTCATAATATTGAAATTTTTTTAACACTAGAAAACATTTTAATTCTATTTTTCAAGTTTTATCTTATCTTGGCGACGTCAATTAAGCGATGATTAAGTTGTCAAAAATTGAAAAAAATTTACAAGCAGAAGATTTACGTAAAGGATTGGCAGATGTTTGCGAACATAGTGCATACTAACGCCACTTGCGAATCGACTGATGTCTGATCGTGTGCGTACTTGAGATGTATTTAGTTATCTTATTTTCAAAACGATTATCTCAGCTTGAAATTAAATTAATTCGTTTCGTAAAACAAAAGTTCCCTCCTTTAGAAATAAATTAATTATATTATTTATTTTATGAGTGAATGAAGGCCCTGTGAGCAGTAATCGCATACGCTCTGATCTCGACTAAATATATTTCAGCGAAAGGGCCTCCCCTATTAAGTAGGTGAAATCGGCCTATGACGCAAATTTAGTCAAAAGTGGTTCCAAATATTACTTGGGACCTTAAAACATTCCACCTAAATTTTTGACCCTTTAGCTCTACCCCTTCCAGAATTATCGCACTTTATATGCTAAAAATTCAATTCACGATATTTCCAGAAGGAACGAGTGGAAGTTTTTGAAGTTTTCATAGATTATATGTAGAGTACATGTATGTTCGTGTGATAATTTTTTGTAATTTTTTCCTTATTTTTTTTTTGGGGGGGGGTGGTTGAAAATTTCAAAAAAATTTTTTTTTAATTTGGTGGGGTGCCATCGCTAATTTTTTTTTCGTAATTTCGTCATACTCTTGGGTACAACATATAATTTTTTCAAAGTCCCTTTAGGGGGTTGCAACATGCTGAAAAAAAAATGAAGTTTGAATAAAAACGTGTATTTTTACTACCGCCCGCAACGATACACTTATGGCCAAGTCATTTTAGGTTTGGGCCTAGAAAAAATTACTGGAAAGCTGATTTTTACAATACATGCGAAGAATGCCTTCCTAAGTAATATACTAAGTGTTGCATCTCCTACCCCTCCAGCTAAATGTGTGAGGTGACAATAACCTCTGAAAAAAGTGGTTTTTTGCTTATAGCTCTGAAAGGAGTAGGGGGAGGGGTTAATTATGTCAGTAAAAAAAGTCAATGGAAATTATCATAGTCACAAATTTTTGCGCTAATTGTACTCAAATTAATTGAACGCTTGTTGTACCAAGTATACTTAATTCGTATGTATTTACTATACTGGACCGTAAAGCGACAAATTTTTCATTTTGATCTGACAGCTGAAGAAGTATTTAATAAATTCACTCAAAGTTTTTGCGATAAGATCAGATTTCGAGTAGATGAAATATGAGTTAGGTTGATTTCACATAAAGTTGTAATTTTTTTTAATTTGAATAGTCCATGAAATTTACAAGTCGATTTAGCGTGACATAGCGTGATGTGAGATTACGGTATATCATTTTGAAATTTTTTGCCTTCCAGTTCAATTTTTAATCCTCAAGACATTTTACTGATTATTCAGATGAAAATGAAAACACACATGAAAATTTATTCAGTATGTATTATGTATCTCCATTCCAATGATTTAACTGTATTGACATGGACAAATTTCTGACATAAAATATGAAGAATATATTTTCAAACTCAGGCATTTCGGATTATCATCTAGGTAAAAAACATATATTTGACAATCAAGCTAATGACAAATGTAATATGTAATGATCTTGTTGATGATGTATAGAAGGCACTTGATGAAGGATTTGTGATTTCTGTTGTTGAATGTGACCTAGAAATGTTTTCCGTGTATTCTTCTATGATGCTTACATTAAGACTTGGAGATCGAATTGTTGATATGTTCGTGCTAAAACTTGCTGATTGCGTTGTTAGAATGTTTGTTGCTGGATTGGGAAACTGTGTAGTTGGAGATATTGGCGTATACCCTTTGATGGTGAAGATGGCTGTTTTAATTTCATCGGCTTTTTCATCTCTATATGCAACAGTTTTAAGTCCTTGATCGTAAGATCTTTTCAGTGTTTTGACAAGCTCTTCATCTTTTTCATAACTTTCACTGAGTTTTGAGATAATTCGTGTGAGCTAAAATTCAAATCAGGAATCAAAGTAATATTTTTGAAAAAATATGCGTGTACGTGTATACTTAAGAAACTAATCCTCACCTTATTCAAATGCTCTACTGATTGTATATTAGAGCTTACATGATTTGCCAAAGCGATGAGCGTATGTGCTATATCTTGTGATTGAGATCTGTTAATATGACAAAAATTAATGTATTGGAATTCTTTTTTTCAATTCCTAATGAAATATAGAATATATTTAGTATGTACTTAATCTGTTCCATAATCACGTCTAGTACGATGGAAACTCCCTTAAAAGACTGCCCTATTGATTTGACGATAATATCCTTTTCGCATTTGTACAAACCAAACTCATCGGATTTTAAAGCCATCTCGACATACCTTTAAGTGAATATTCGATAATTAAGAGTTTATTCATTTCATTATTTAAATGAGAGTAATTAATTCACCTTTTAAGCTGTGTTTCATCGTTACTGCATGCTAAAGTTTTCAAAATTAAATGCCGTTCGCTCATAATTGATGATTTTTCATACATATTCCATAATATATCCCATGCATTATTTTTGATATCCGATATTTTGAAAGAATTACAGTATACGACATATTTTTGATCAGCGGGAACTCTTTAATGAGGAAAGAAAGTAGCTGGAAAATCTTTCGAGTTGGCTATTTGATAACATAGATGGATATATACTTTACTTGGTCAGATCATTTAAATTTTCCCTATATATTTGTGCCGCAGTCTCCGTGCAGTTTTGTATTCCTATGCTACAAGCAGCTTTTATGATATGAGATCTTCCAGTTACTATTGTGTAATCCTCATTTATTCCTTTATTGAATCCTATTTTGTTGAGAGAGTGCTGGAAGAGCTCTCCAAAATAGTTCTAAAATGAGTAATACGGATGTATTTATGCCATATTAATACCTATAAGTTTATATTCATCATGTTAGGCGAAAAAAGTTAAAAAATTTTAAAAACACCTTCAAGTATTCAGTTACTGAAGTTTGGTCATACAGTTGCAAAAGATGTACAGCGTATTTGACTATGGATAGCCATGGTAGTATTTCATTTTCATTTTCCAAGTATGTTCCCAATGCAAAGGCTGTTGAAAAATCCAATTTTTCGTAAATAGCTAAATGAAAAGAATCATCGATGAGCTGAGCTCGATTGTTGACATGAATTTTATTTAGATCTATTTTCAGTTGTTGTATAAGTAAGTCCCAGTTTTCTTTAGTATACTGTACTCGATAATATCCTGAAATTAAATAAAAAGAAGGTTTAAAAGCTTTTCAAATACATAATATCATTTTAGAAAATGAACTTTCACCTGTTTGCTGTAAATTACACAAAATCCACTCATTCGCTTTGAGCATGATAGAAGTAGATGTCATTTCTTTTCCGTGTGACCAGATTGTTGTTTCAGTGTTGGTAAATTTTGGATTTGATTGTGTGGTGCATGTGATGGGAATGATCCAGCTTTGGTCGGGGATATCTATAATCGATCTGGGAGAACGATGCACTTCCTACATTGGAGCGCAAAATGCAAGTTAATATGTATAAATTTATAAATAATTATTTGTATTAGGCTCACTTGTTTAATCGTAATCCTGCCTTGCGGTGTTGTTGCTACTATTACCAGAGGATAACCGTAGTTACTCAACCATGAATTCATAATAACTTCTATTTTCAGATTTTTCGGCCATTCTTTGTCGTAATTAATCTGGTTTTGAAATTGATACCATAAATCGCTCGGTTCAATGATGCCTCTTCCATTTTTTCTAAAAATACCAGTAATAAATTAAAGATTAATAGTTCTTGTTTTGCAGATGTAAGAATATATTTTAATTGATGTAAAACATACGCTTCATATAATGTGCGATGTAAAGCGTTTCTAAAACGTTCTTCATTAACCATGTGTCGCAACATCCCGATAATTGCTGCCCCTATGAAAATTCATCTCATTGTTACAATCGTAACGGTTTATTTTTTGGTATAGGTATGAAATTTATTTACCTTTTTTGATGATAAAAGAGTTGAACTTTCGATTTTGAATTTCCCGTGGGAAATTTACTTTTGATGATAATGATGTATCATAAATATTTTCTTCTTCGAATAAAGCTGTTTGTAAAACATCCAATAAGAATCTTTCTTCCATTCTCCATTCCGGTTGAATCTGAATTAATTAAATAAAGAATGAGTTGTTATTGCTATTACCTATTGTTTTCATAAAAGCTATCGAATGACTCACTTGCGAAGAAATTAAATATTCTAAATAAGTGGCAAAAGATTCGGTCAACCAAGTGTTATCCCACCATTTGATGTTGGAAACTATTGAAAACCAAAAATGAGTTAATTTGTGTAAAGTGGTTTTAGTTATTTCCTCTTTGTGTTGATCCACGTCAACCCCTTGGACATGGAAAACTTCAAATTCCCTGAATAAACATGAATCGCAATAATGCTTGCAAATGTTTCATTTTTCACCATCGAAGTGTTTATACGTTAATTTTAACACACAGCACATACCTATAAACTATTAACCCAGCATTCGATGTGTACTCATCTCCATCTGGAATTGCCACAACTTCCACTGAATGATCTTTAAACGGTAAGTTTAAATATTTTTCGAGTTTGTCGAACCATATTTGGTATTTTGAGAGAAAATAAGCTGAATATTCTGATTCGTGTTGCTTGGAATAAAGTGTTGTTTCACCCGATATATCTTTCTTACATACATCGAATTGGTGTATTATTACTGCTACTGTGTGTGTTGGAATCTTTATTGTCCAATGGAAATAGTTTATTATTCGACTTCCAGTATCGTCTCTGGACAAAAATACATCAATCTTAGGAAAAAGTGTATGCACAATAGTCATTTTAATTGATAATATACTGTTTTACATAAATGTACTTTGTATTCAGGTAAATATCAGTATGGTCATAGATAATCGTTCATCTATGGTATGGTGTACTAACTTACTCGTGATATGATTTTAGATCTGTTAAAGTTAGAACGCTTTGATGTTTCAATGCTGAAATTGTCAATGAAAATTGAGCTCTGTATTCAGGTTCGTCGAAACAAGGGAAAACCATTCTAGCGTAATCTGGCTCCAATTGTGTAGCCAAGATCCACCTAAACATATAGTGTGTAATACATGTATTGAAATGCGTATAAAGGGATATTTGTCCAGCAGCTCGATATATAGGCCGAAGAACTGGACTGTTGGCGAAACCGTCTTGCCAGATTGTAGACCAATAATATTGTTAGATATATGTTGAAATATGAGATCAGAAATCGAATGTGAATGTTGATGAGACTTATTTGAATTTTTAGGTTTATGATAGTCGTTCTTGCCTCAATAAAAAATGTTCAGTCTTTTTACGTTACTATATGAATGTTACACGCGATATCTCAGCATCACTGGCCACGATGTTGCTGTTAATAAATTAATTATGTTTCTGAAGGCAGACAATCAAGCTTTTTTGCTCTTATCTGTACTCATTTTGAAAATTTAGGTAATTTAAAGTATCTGCTTACTTTTTAGATGCATTTTCGGTGTATTGAATTTTATATAAGCCCTTGAAGTCGTCATTTATACGCCCGACGTAGTTGATATGCAAGGTAATGGAATTTTTCGCAGAAATTGGTGGCGAAATGTATATCTTCAGCATTTCCTTTTCAGCATTCAATTCGTAGGTGACTGAATACGTTAATCGTTCGGAATTTGCTTTGATGTCTTTTATATCTAAATTTTTACTGTTCAAAGTGAAATAATCCGTTTTGACATACGCGTTTATTTTAATCGAAACATCTCCCCAAAATGACGAATTCGGTTCCAAATTGGGTGTAATGTAAATTTTATAATATAGTATTTCGATTTGGTTATTAGATAATCGATAAGTTTTATCGGAATCGTCATTTCCACGACAAATTTCCATCAAAGTTATGAATACTAGGTACGAAAACATACTTATGAAACTTTTCATTTTAAATTTTCACGTACACTGATGCTTAATAAATCAAAAAATTATATGTAGTTCATATTATCACGCTTTGAAAAATATAATGTTGTTGATGTCTTATAAGTGTAACTATGCCATGTTTAATTGACATATCATTTCCTTTCAGTGTAATTTAAAAAGCTTGTGCTTGATGAGTAATTATCTCTTCTCATCGAGTGATGTGTAATGGTTGTACTTAGAAGTATCAGTAGTTTAATTTCTGCGATACGATCGTATATGTAACAAATCTTTTAATATTTTTTGAATCATATTGTGAATAGGTGTGTATAAGATAATCCAATATGCATGGCCTGTTGTTTACATGTTCCCAGTAAACAAGTATAAAGTATAGGAAGTTGGAACTTGAAAGAAACTTATGTGGGATAGTTTCTTAATCATTTCTTAGAATGCAATATCGTAGTATACAATATACATATGTAGGACTAAAATAATTCACTAGTATTCAATACGACCCATTCTGGGTAAAACTAACGAAATAAATGCATCTGTGTTTTTAATGAAGTTAATTCGTATTTATAAAGAGAATGCTTACGAAATTGATGTTAAGCCCTTACATCCACATTTTATAGGATTCTTAACAGCAAATTTCGATTTTCTTATCCTAACACTAACCGTATTATAACTTCCTTAATGTATCCTAACTCGCTACCAAAAATTATTAGCTTCGTTCTCTCAATATAACACTCACTATCAACTTTCAAGCATAAGGAAATAATAGTTACTCACACTAAATGAGGGGTGTAGCTTGATTACTTGTGATCAAACGATTTGTTTAGTGCAGTAATTAAGAAAGGGTTCTTCGTGCCCATTTAGGTACATGCATTATGTATACCTAACCATAATTTAAAACTGTGAAGTCAGCATTTGTAAATATTTTGTATTACCATGTGCCTCTATTTGTAAATCGAATAAATTATTTTACTTTTTTACATTAGTGTAGTTGCATCTTACAGAAGCATTTAAATATCGATCTACCAGCAATAAACTCAGTACATATATGCTTATAATTTTTTTTCAACTTGAGTATCGTGACTCTCAACTACAATTTTTTTTTTATTTGAAACTACTTCACATTTTTATTTCTTAATAGATGTACTCATAAACTTTGTATTCATAATATATTCTGTTGAAACATTACGTATTTTTATATTATTCTAGGCATCTAGAATAATGCAGTTTTACTATTCGCTTATTCATTGAATAAACACACCTATGCACTTTTTGCCAAGTTTCTCCCTTGAGTGTAGCCTATATTCTTCATCAATGTAAAAATTTTGAAAACGTCCATCAATGCCTGAGTCTTGGCACTACTCGTGCATCCATAATAGACGACCCTCAGTTAATCCACAATATCTTTGCGTTTTTGTGACGCTCTCATTTTGTCCAAAAAATCTAGTGGCTCACTCTGAGGCAGTCGCGTAAAAACTATATTGTAGTTATAAACGCCTCTACAATTGATAAATAAATAAAAAACTTATATGCTGACTAAAAAAAAAAGTGTTTTTTATATGATTTTGCCGATTTTGCTCCGAGTTCGGCATTTGGTTTAGCTTTTAGAAGTATATGTACTTTGTAAAACTTACGTACATGAAACGCTGAATGTCAGAGCAAAATTATGTAAAAATACTTTTTCTTTTGTCAGTGTACCTTTGTATATGTTAGCCGTTAGGTATTTCTATTTGGCCTCCAATTAGTCCCGGTTAACACGTGTTTTTTGTCCCAATTTGACCGGATTAGTCATCAGCATTTTTTCTTTTTATATTCGACAAGTTTAAGCCCTTGGTCAAGAGATCTTTTTAAAATATTTCGTAACGCGTCAGCCCTGTGTTCTTTATTTTCCAACTCTGTAATCATTTGCGTAAGCTGACATTTCAAATAATGGTTTTGAAAAAATTTATTGAAACAGGTGACACTGTAAGAGAACTTCTTACTTTATTTAAGTGTTCCGTAGATTGTATATGGGAAATGATTTGACTTCATATAGTTCTTGGGGCTTGAATATTATCTTGTGAGTGATTCCTTTAAACATGTTGGGTATTATATTCATCTTATATTTGATGGTATAAGTATTAAATGTTTTAAAAATTAAGGAATTACTCTATTCGCGGTATCAACTCAGCAATGACATCAAGTACTGCTACAACCCCTTTGAATGATTGACTCGCTAATTTAATGATTACATCCTTCTCCAAGTTGTTCAAACCAAAAGTACCTACTTTGTTTTAAAGTCATTTGGATGTATTTATGTTTTTGGTTATTAGTATAAAAATTAAAGACTTTATTAATACGTTGAGTTGAAGTAAAAATTTGTTTAGCTCTTTAGAAGTTTTTGATCGTCAGCGTAAGCCAATGATTTCAACACCATTTCTCGTTCACCCATTATTTGCGAGTTTTCAAACAAATTCCATAATATTGTCCAGACTTCCTCTTTGTTATTGGATATTGATAAGGAATTATAATATACAACGTATTTTTGATCCGGAGGAATTCGTTATCAGAATAAGGTAAATTAAGAAATTACATACTTTCCTTTGCAAAAATTAGGTCATATTACCTGGTTAGATGTTCTAAGTTTTCCTCATATATCTTTGTAACAGTCTGTACACAATGTTATTCTTTCATACTACATGCCACTTTTAGGATTGAAGGTCTTGTAGTTGTGACAGAATAATCCTCAGTTGTCGTTTTAGTAAATCCTATTTTCTGTAGCTTGTGTTAAAATAACGTTACGAAGTACTCCTATATAATAAAGTAGATGTGAAATATTTAGCATATGTTTACATACGTTAAAATCTTGATTAATAAAATTTCTTGATTGCTTACTTTTAAGCTATCAGCTACTGAAGTTTCCTCATATTGTTGTAAAAGATATGTAGCAAATTTGATCAGAGAGAGCCAAGGCAACATTTCTTCTTCGTTTTTTAAATACATACCTAATTCAAAAGGAGTTAGGATATCCAACTTTTGGTGTTGAAGTTGAAATATCTTAATCTGTAAGCACTAACACTGATAATGTGAATCGTGCTCGGTATTTGGGCTTATCGAAGCAAGGGAAAACTATTCTAGCAAACGTTGGTTCCATTTGAGTAGCTAGTAGCCATCTAAAAATCTGGAGATAATTTGAAAAATATGAATTGTTAAGAAACTACTTCACTATTTCTTAAATTTTAATGGTGATTATACGATTTTTGATTTAACTTATATTAATAAACTTACTTCTTCAAACCATTTTCTGTATATTGAATTTTATACAAACCTTTGAAATCATTATTAATTTCCCCAACAAAATTGATGTCCATTGTGATGTAAGGGATAGGCTCGATGAACGGTGAAACATTTATCCTCAGCATTTCTTTTCCAGCCATTAATTCGTATTTAGTTGAGTATGTTAATGTATCTAAATATATCTTGATGTCCTTTACTTATAAGTTTTTACAGTTTAAAGTAAAATAATCCGTCTTTGAATAAACGTATATTTATATTGAAACTTTCCCAGTAAATTGAAATCTGGTTACAAATTGGACGCGATATGAACATTATAATGATCTACTTGAATGTGGTTGTTCGACAATATGTAGTTTTTCCATGAACTATCATTTCCACGACAACTTTGCCAGAAATTAACTATTATTAAATAGAAAAACGTAGAAGTAAAATTTTTCATTTTGATTTCTCGTTGTAAACGCGTTAATTATTTAAAGAATGGTCGTTAGAAAATGATATCCATCTACTTATAATGTTCCATTTCGATAAAATGTCTTGATGTTAAGTAAATCGATAAGATTTCGTGAGTGCAATTATTTTGCAATTTATTGAATGATTGATTGAATTATCTTGTCTTTTCTATCATTAGCAGTACGTATGTTCATGAAGTTACCGCATTTCTCTTTGATGCTATCCTTGTGATATTAACTTGAGACTAATTATCACGTCTTTTATGGTTGTTGTGCTACGTTTCATTTGTATTCGTGGGCTAGTTGTCAACCTAGACATTTTCATGTGAATATACGCCAATCATCAGAATAATAATAAATGAACAAACTGTACTATAAAATTTTGTGTTCAGCTGGTTCATTCGTATTCTTTGATGAAAAAGGCAAATGACGAACATTCTATATCAGGAATAACTGTTTATAACTGCTATTAACGCTTCAAAGATGGATGGATTCTGTAGATAATGGTAACACTAGGAGATAAAATTAAATTGCTGCGATCTCTCTATTCCAATCCTCGCTTAGTCGTCGCCGAAGATTACTAGTAATCTCCTTAATTGAAAGGGAAGATAAATGCTAAATTTTTTTAACATGCTAGGGCGATTTAAAGTTCTTGCATCGAGCATGCCACCTCAAGAGCATACCAGTTAAAAAATCTCGTAGATTTGTGAATCGTTGTTTACATGTGTTTATGCTGAAACATGGTTGAATACATTTCTTGTACTTATATTTGTTCTTGATTTATTTCGAAGGTTGGGAAACTTCTTTGACACACTGTGAATAAAAACATTCCTACTTTTTACGCGATTCAAGTATTTGTCGGAGGTAAGTACGAGTTGCTTTGATAATTCTTGAAAGCTGAATGAGAAATGTCCCTTAATTAGTTTTGTAATTGAGTTTTCAATGAAATAATAGCTGATATAACTTACAAAGTTAAAAAAGAAAGGGTCGAATATTACTACAAATATAAATAAGACACAAAAACCTGAGACACAGCGCTGATAAAATGCTAAAAATTAATTTATTTATTGCCACAAAAAAATTCAGGTATCATATGGAATGTGCTCATTTCATTTCATTGTGATAATAGGGAATGAATTAGCCGAGTAATTGAGTAATTGGGAATTGTATTGTTGAAAATTTGAGAAATATAACCCTTCGAAACATATAACGTATTAAATTTCTTAAACAGATTTATTAATCATTGTACATATTATAAAGATTTTCTCAGTTAAAAGATTTGTATAATTTATTACATGTTTGAATTTTATCATATTTCTGAAAAATTTTTAACATACCATTTTTATTCTCTATAAAACATGAAACGTTGGTAAGGCACGATATAAAGAATAAATGACAATAGGCAAACATGCCCATAATGAAGATGCTAGTGCTGAAGAACCACCACTGGGTGTTTCAGTAGTTGTGGTTGGGTACAATGAAGGAGATACTTCTTTCAAAACTTTCACAAGTTGTTCGGCTTTTGTATTCATTTCTTCTATACGTTTGGTTCCTTTGGTGTGTGCACTTTGAGTTAATTTAGTAAGTTCGTCGTATTTTTCTTGATCCAAAGCAATCAGTTTATTTTCTAATTCTTTAAGCTAGAATTGTACAAAGAAAAAAAAACATCATTTATAAAAAAAATAAAATATCCGTTTTGGCTGTTTTAATGATTCATTGATATTAGATAGAAGTGAGAGCGCTTTTTACTTACCAAGTGGAGATGATGGTTAATTTTCACTCCCCTTTCTACGTGATATAAAATAGATTTCATTGCGGATATGTCTTCATTACCCAGTTCCCTATGATCATAATTAAATTTATATTAGGCTACGTTTTACATTCAATTATTCTGGATGTGTCTAAAAAGTAATTTACTCACTGTGCAGTGGATATTTTATCAATGAGGAATTGAATGGAAATGCATATTGCATGTATATTTCTAAAAATGCTTCCTTTGATGATAAACTCATCTTGTTTTCGAATTTCTTTATTTTTCGAATCGTATATTTTTGCTAATAACCTAAAATTACGATGTGCCCATATTTAAAAGGCGAACTTTGCGATAAAAATATAAATATTTTTACTTTAAAATGTAAATTGTCCGATTATCTTACGTTTTAATGACTTCTTTATTCTCTGCGCATCCCACAGATGACAAAATTGTGATCTTGTCGTTAACATTCTCAGATTTAAGGTAAGTTGACCATATATTATTGAAAACTTTTTGAGGATCACTAGATTGATCACGTAAAGCTTCGCAGTATACTACACCTTTCAGATCTGGTTGAATTCTGAAATATGCAATAAAAATCATAGAATTTGTATACTATTGAGTATGGAGTATTTTGATTTTTTTTTTTTTAAAGAACTAGCTTTATATTCTTGTAATTTGTTCAAATATTGATTACCTACTTTATTTACATAGTAATTATAATTTCTTTTACATGAATTATATCAATTCATGAGATCATTAGTTTTATTCGCATTTCCTTTTTTATGAGGAACCTTCATCTTTATAATGAGAGGAATTAATCTAAAGTGCAAAAGCAAATTGCGTTATGTTTCTTACTTATTAAGATCGTTTTCATTATCTTTATACATTTCTATCGCATTTCGTCTGCAACCTACTAAGCCTAAGTGACAAGCAAATGACAAAAACGCTGATTTAACAACTTTCTCGAGATGACCATCGGTAGACTGTATCTGGAATCCAAAATTCGTATACGCCGGTCTAATGATATCTAGTATGAATGTCTGAAATGAAGAGATGAATTTCGAATTAATATCCTATTATTTTTTGGATGAAAAATAAATATATACGCTTGAACAAAAATTACAATTAGGTCAACTCACCTGAATGTACTTTTCTTGCTGTGAGCCTTCATATTTACGATACCAATTCCTCAATGTTTCAACTGCCGAATACCAGGGAATCATATCAGTTTCTTTTTTCAAGTATTGTACCAGTTGGAATGGTATCGGATGACACATCTTTTTATCTCGGTATAAAGTAAAGGAATCATCAATCATTTGAGCACGATTTAAAATGTGTATTTGTTTAGGATTTTCTAGTAACTGATTGATTAAAAGTTGCCAATTTTCCGTGTCGTAATTCACGCGATAGTATCCTGCAGATAAATTCATTGTGTGAAATATGGTCGAAAATTGAGATTAAGTTTGCCCATAGTGACCTCATACGAACCAGTTTGTTGTAAATTAAACAAAATCCAATCTTCAGAAGCTACCTTTTTCGGTAATTCGTCAACTTTATCCGCGACTGACCAAAGTGTTGGCTTAGTGTCGGAGAAATTCGATTCTGATTTAGTAGTGTAAGTCAGTGGTACAATCCATTTTTGTTCTGGTGCGGGTTTTGTTGCCGATAAAGATTGATATGTGACCTGCATTTGTAGTGATCGACATGAATTCAGGTTACATTTTCTTATTAATTTTAAGAGATTCGAAAAATTTAATAGGATAGGTTACCTGCTTGATTGTAACTATTCCCGTTGTATAATTTCGCTTCACCACGATAAGAGGAAATCCTATGTTTTCTGTCCAAGTTTTCATTACTTGAGTCACAGATGAGCCGGCTGGCAGACCCAAAGTTTCAGAAGAAACTTGACTTTCAAACGCAGTAAAAAGGTGATCTGGCGTAACTGTGCCTTTGTATTTTTCATCCCTAATAATGTAATTTCATTCGATTATTAAATGCATGCTCGTATGCATTTTTGTTATATGTAATGAGACGTGATATTATCATGATTTTTTTATTATCTTTATTTAGATATTTACCCATCTTTTAGGTAAATATGGAGTGCTTCTTTAAAGACTTTTGGAGTAACCATATGCTCAAACATTCTAATTATGGAACCTCCTGTAAAGTGAATTTTCAAAATGTTGAAGATATGTGAAATTGCGTTTTTTTTTTTTTTCATATTATAAGTACTCGTATACATTTTACAATTAGGCTGTGTTAATTAACAGTATCACAAATTTAAATCTTGGATATGGTTTAATCTAAATATGAATTATATTTACCCTTAGAGTAACTAATCACATCGAAAATTTCGTCCATTTGTTTTCTTGTATTTACAGTAGTTGTCATCGCTCGTTGAGTATTTATTTCGTTTCGAAAAGCTGCTTGTAACTGCTCAACGACGAAAATTTCGTTGAAATGCCATGTCGGTTCAATCTTGAATTCAAACCGAATATATTTATTGATGTACATAAAAATTTCATTCATCTTACGTGAAACGCTTTTGAAATAAAATACTTACATTATGAGTAGTAAAGTATTCGAAATATCTAGCAAAGCCTTCGTTCAACCATAAGTAATCCCACCAAACAGGAGTAACTAAATCCCCAAACCACTGATGAGCTAATTCGTGGCTTATAACTTGCGTCGCTCTTGCTCTTTGCACAGCAGAACTAGCGGTTTCATCCAAAATTACGTATTTTTCCCTAAAATGGAGCGTTTGTTTCGTTAAAAAAAAAGTGTAAATTGAATTTTTTTTAATGCTGTAGTTCAACGTCCTTCAATACCTATAAGTTGTCATTCCCCAGTTTTCCATAGCTCCTGCGTCAAAGTCCGGTATAGCCATTATATCAAGTTTTGGTAAATTATAGGGGATTCCGGTAAAGCTTTCCAAAGACTTCAACGACTTAACGCCTTGCTGTAAAGCGTAAGTAGCTTGTTGTATAGCATTTTCTCTTGTCCACACATTTACTTTTTTATCTTCATTCGATATATAGTTGAATTCGGATACGACGAAAGCAACCAAGTAGGTTGCCATCGGTGGAGATGGTTCAAATTTTGTCCATATGCGGTCGCCTACGGCAGGGCTGCAACATAATGGGTTATTATTTCTTTGTGAGGAATTTTTTTCAACATAAATACCTCAATTACTTATCATTATCTTCAAGAGGTTATTTCGCGGTATCTCTTGTGTATAAAACCATCGAAATCCTAGTTAGTATCGTTATGATGAATTTTTTTTTTTTATCATTTACGTACTTACTCTTTTTGTGTTGAAGAATTTTCAATGGGCATGTTACTAATGGCTTTCTGGTGAGGGTAATGGGCCACGGAAATATGAAATTTCGCTCTGAATCGTGGTTCGTCGAAACAAGGGAATGCTTCTCTGGCATGAGCTGTTTCGAATTGAGTGGTTGCTATCCAACTGAAAATTGTAATAATTATAACCTTATAATTATGGTACATAATGCGTGGCGAAATCGAAATCAAATAGAGTATCAAATTCAAAATTAGTATGAATTTAAAATCCTATAATATACACATTGAGATGGTTCAACCTTCATTTTTTTTTTAATATTTACTTCATAATCTGTAATATAATTAATTTTTATTTTTTAAAAACTGCATCTTCAAAATCAGTTTTTTAAAAAGCAGACTTGCTGGTGGTACTTTGGGATTGAAAAATTGCAGCATTTCATTCAATGTAAAAATCACACTAAAAATGAAAAACTCGTTTTATTTCGGAAAAATTAATTATAGGAAAGGAAAGAATTTTCGAGTACATTTAGTGGGTATTTTTTTAATTTTAGGAAGTCATATTTTTAAGCCTTAATGCGTCACCATTTGAGATCATTTTTTTCTTACGACAATTTGTGTAGTTTCTTTTTAATGTAAAAACACATTTTTATAGAGATGATAAGCAAAAAAAAAAAATTACTTGTATTTTAGAATCACCTTAATGTACCTATTTTCCTGGTTTGTCCAGTCCACGTTAAAATACACCCTTCTCTTCCTTCGCTCCGTCCATCCCCTTTTTCCCTTTATCGCTTTTTTCTAAAACCAGTCTATATCCTTTATCCTTGTAATAGCCTACGCCCTCGATTTCTCCCTCCAAGCAACCGTGAACAATTTACCGCGGATTCGCGAACTAGTTCTTAGGGCTTTTACTTAATTCAGTTTAGTAAGTGTTCTTTTATGTGGCAAAATCAAATAAATGTTTTGGTGAACTGCGCTCGCGAATCTTAATTTTTACACGAAACCACGAAAATGTTATATACTTAAACTATGCAGGATTAGTGAGAAAAAGTATTATAGTCAAAATTTCCCTTTGAATTTGAATTCCTTCTCCTGGAAACGTACGCTTACATAATATAATATGAGTACTTTTGGAAAAATTGGAATTCGTATGTCAATTCATGCACTCTCGACTTTTAAATTAAATTCAATCCTGTAAGTAAGACTCAACCGATAACTAGTCTTGATATTTCATTAAAAATTATAATAACTAATTTCATAAAATGCATTTATTCTCAACATCTTGTTTTGTTTTTCAGATATAAATGAGGGCAAAACGTTTATTCATTCCCATTATCATCGCCGAAATGAAGTGTTTGACTTATCGTCATGGAAAACGTGCTCGTAATTTGCATGTGGTGTGGTAAGTAAATGCACATCGCTTATTAGATTCCTCACGTTTGTTATACATATTACTACATTATGTGATATGTACGTATTTTAATATTTCATCATTCTATTCTACGCTATGCCCAAGTGATCGTTACATCTTTCAAATTGAAAATTTTTTTCATCCAAAGGTCGATCTCAGAATACAATTAGCGCCGAGAGTCTATCCCTCCACCTATTTTCTGAATTTTTAATCGATTCGTTCACTTTTACTCCAGTTATTGCCATTGAATAAAAAACTCTCAACTTATCCATTGTCACGTTACCTCAATTTCGGCTGACTCTAAAAATTATTCTGTTCTCTAGTTCCATACAATTTTTCTCAAATTATCGCACTAAAAAATAACTCGAATAAAAAAACATATATCATTATTAAAAAAGTCCATTAGAAAATTGAAAAAACTAAACGACAGTAAGTACTAGTGCTATGATTTTTGTGAATCTTCTCTCTCCCATTCCACCCCTAATGTTTTCCTTATTCATATACATACATTATAGTTATTTATAGATGTGAAAAAATATTGCGTATTTTGCTATTTCAACTTACTATTCTTTATCACCAATGGTGTACGAACTTCTATAAAATCCCTTCATGTTATCGTTTAATACGCCTTCGAATTCGAACTCTAAAACATATTCCATTCCGACCGTTAATGATTGCTGAGTTTGTATGACATACAGCTCATTTTGCTCGTCTACTTTATGATCGCTTATTATTAGCCGGTTTCCTCTCATCACTTTGGAATCTTTTATCGTCAGTTCTTTGCTGTGCAATTCTATTTTATTGGTAGGATTATTCACACGCACCTTAATTTCTGCTTCACCGCTAAATGTGAATGTCTTTAAATCTGGAATCATCTTCAGTTCGTACGATAATGGAATTACATCATCGGATAATCTATATACATTTGGTTCCTTTGCTGTATCATCTTTTGGTTCATCTAAATTTGGCGCTATTTCTTCCTTCGGATCCAAAGGCCAACTACTCACCAAAGCTAAAGTTAAAAGCAACAAAAATTTTAACATGATTGTATGTATTGTTTCTCGCGTGTTTAAACACTTGGTAACATTTTCAATATGAAAACTGTGCGACAACGGGTGGAATAATGAATTTATATAATTATTTATGGGTGTTCTTAAGTACTGATAACATTATGTAGACACTCATTATACCCATGTTGCTCGATACGATTTTATTATAAAATGAATATAGACCTTGTGATGTGAATAGATACTTAGCAGCTTGGGGAATTAGTTTCTCTTCAAGTGGTTTATGGATTCGACATTTTCGTGAAAGTAATACATCATTTTTGAGAAATGCGATAATAATGAACGAGCGATAAAATAATTGTCAACTAAAGTTTTCTAGAGTACCTATAAATTGGAATTATCCTCATTTCTTACGACATATTAGTATTAGCAATAACGTGCAAAAACTTGAATTTACGTATTTAAAAATTACGCAAGAATTTCTTTGCGTAACATTTTAGGAACAAAATTAATGACATGATATGAAATCATGAATATTATAATATTACATTTCGATCGTATGTCCTGTGTATTTGTATAGTCTTTAAAATGTTTCGTTGAATATAATGATTTTTTCCATGCATAAGAAGCATACCTACTCAGAGATATTTTTTCTAGCCATGAGCTTATTTTGGTATTCAAACCCTCCCTAATGGAATTAAAATTTGATGCCATGGTAGAAAAATTTGGAATTTGGTGCACGTATGATCGTCAACATGTGTTACGATTAAGGCGCAACAAAAAAATTTCGTGAAAGGAAGAAATAAAATGTTATATGTAACTTGACACTTTTTGTAATTAATTCGCAACAACAAAAATGGGTGAAAAAAAATGAAATGCTGTCAAACAAAAAACTCAGCAAGACTGGTTGATTGACAATTTTATTTCGTTATCAATCTGACACTTATATCGTACAGAATATAACGAATATCTCGACCGAGTACACTCATCTCTAGGTGCTTCGTAAATAAAATTTACAGCATTTAATTTTGAAAAAAAAATATTAATCAATTGTTTTCAAAATACTTCGCCTGCAATTTTTCCCAACGAGCTTGTTACTGATGATTTTTTGATCTAAAAATGGGATAGTCGCTCACGTTAAGGAAGCGTTTTGCTTAAAAAATCTTCGAATCGTTTGATAAAAAATTCTTTCATTTTGCTATTAATTATATAGCATGTAGTTTGCCTAAGGCGATATATGAGTAGGAAAGATGTTAATGTGGACAGGTTGAAAAAGGTATGCAATTAGCAACATTAAATCGATTTAAGCCGGGCAAATTTCGCACAATAATTGATGGGAAGGTAGCTAATGATGTTAAAATGTATGAATAGGTGATTAGGATTTTTGGCACTGAATGGTATGAGATAAATGATGGTAATTTTATTTGGAATTTTCGAATGCGAGAGAATCATTTTGACCATTAACGAGGGTAGAAAAAAGTAATATTATTTACTTGGAATCTCAGTGAGTGGTGTATTGTTATGATTTTGAAATTAGATAAATGTCCTGCTGATAATAGTTAAGAGGTTTCTTTTAGTACCGAAGCCTTGTCGCGGAATGCTGGTAAATGATATAATTGTAACCTAAAATGCTGTAGATTTCCTTTTTAAAGAAAAAAAAAATACTTCTCTCAGGAAAGAAACCCTGAAGGGTTTTAAGGATACAATACTATTTAGAAAAATTAAATCTGAATGAGTAATTTTGTGACACGATGTCTGAAAATATTATATTTTTTAGAGAAATGATGAAATTATGAGTAATAGAATTAATTTCGAAAATACTAGATTTTAATAGGCTAAAAATATTTTTATTTGAGAAATGAGAAGAACGAAGGAAAATTTGTATAGAATTTTTCCGCGAGTCGTAAATCAATTTTAATCATTCTGTACACCCTTCAAAGTGATAGTTCTTTGCGATTCTGATCTATGTACTGTATTCTGTATTCGTTGTTTTTTTCGTGTGTATGTTCTAAAGTTATAACAACGATTTTTGATTTTGTTGGCGTAAATTTAAACAATTATTTTATTTTAATTTTTTGACTGACAGCAATTTCAACTTTTATTTTGACTGTTACTTTTTTATTTTTTAATTCACTTTGATTTTTTAATGTTAATTTGGTGGAAAATTTTTATTTTTCAATTGGCCATTATTATAATGCTTTGATAATATGTTAATTTTTTAATTTTAGCATTTTGTTTTTTTTATCACTTTTTTGCCTAATACGTTCATTTATTATAAAAAATATAAAATTTACTAATAATAATAAACTTGAAATTGTTAGTTTCTTGTGCAAACTGGCTAATAAAATAGTTTTCCTTTTTCGAATTCATAAGTTGTGATTTTTCGAACTTAAATAAATTTCGATTTTTTTGTAATTTATTATATAGTATGTAATAGTGTTTTTTTTTTATTAGTGTCATGTACAGAAACTTGCGTTAAAGGCATATCTTTCTGTTCAAAGATGTTTACATTTGTTTAGTTCAGATTTAAGGTTGTTATATTAAGTGTAGTTTAAAACAAAAAAATTGAGAACATGTTATTTATTATTAATCATCTGTGAACACAATATTACACAAATGAGAACTTGAAGAAAAAGAAAAAATTATTTATACAAAAGATGAAAGAACATAGAAAAAAAGTTGGAGATTGAAAAAATAGAAATTAATAATGAAAATATATTTACTGTTGGTATTTTATATTGATATAATATTGATTATAGATATCATAATTTGTATTCATGTGTACTAATGTTTTGACCGGCGTTCGGTAGAGGAGTACGTTTCCTCAGTCTTTAGGAGGTATCGCCAAAATGCATTCATTTCTATTCTTATATTTTCTATAATAATATGAAAATTTATGAGCACTGAATAAGAATTTTACTATAAAACCAACAAAAAACATACATTTTGAAAATGAATGAAAGTTTACCATCATTATAGTCAGTCTTCTTCATCGTCATCACTATTTCCTCCTCGATGTCGTCGTCTTCGTTTGAAATTGCAATCACACTGCGTCGCTGTGTAAATAATCATCGTTATTGCATCACTCATTGTCGTCACCTTCTTCTAAAATTATCATCTGGCTATCGCTGTCTTCTCCATCGGCGTCGTTGTGCGTTCAGTAGCTTTATCTGAAATTGTAATTATACGTATCATTGCTGTCTTTCTCATCACGTTGTTCGTTAGATATCATCGTCTTCATCTTATATCATAATCACGCTATCACTTATCAGTGTTGTTCTTCTCCATGTCGTCATTTTTTTTATCGAAATTGTAAATACGTATATCTGCTATATTTTTTTTAAGTTCTGTCGTCACTAACGTTAGCGTGTTGTGAAGGAAAATAAAGTATTATGTAATTTATATCAATTAAATGAAAATGTATTTTAACTTCACATTCATGCGCAAACATATTTTTATCTATTGTTAAACTTCTCATTTTGCGTGTACCTTTGATTTTTTATATTTGTTGAAAAAGTTTCCATTGTAAAATAGTTGAAATAATATTTAAAGCGTTATTGAAAAAAAAAAGAAAGAAAAGAAAAGAAACTAGCATCTGTATAGATATATTCTTTAAACGCTAATTCGAAGTGTACAGAATTTAAATGGATAGAATCGCAAACACTATCGTAAAACAACTGATTTCCGACTCTCAAAAATTTTTTTGTGTATGTATTTTTCCTTTTTCTTTCATTTTAATATATGAAATTAAATAAAAATATAAATAGATTAAAAAAAAAATTAATATTACAATAAGTTATATGCATTATAAAAAAATTATTAATTAAAAAAAAAATTGATTTTTGTTTAAATTTTTAATTTAATTAATTTTATTTACTTTAGTTAACTTTCTTCCATTTACGTGCTATATACTGCTGCTGAAGCCAGAGGCACGGATAGATGAATACTTAGATTTGGGAGAGAAGTTTGGCAGATTTTAGGCAGTTGAAGAGATTGGTAATTATGGTTTGATTATTGCCGAGAAGGGAGTCTATAGACGAGAAAAGATTGAATTTTGCATGAAAATTTTTATATGCTTTGCAGTCTCTAAGGAGTTGATGGACAATTAATGCAATCGAACATGCTTGACAGAGAAGTGGTGTGGTTTTTTTGAAAAGATGAGCATGAGTAATCCGTGCATGGCTGATTTGCAGACGGCGTAAAGAGACTTCTTCTTTACGTGAGGTTTGAAACGTTGTGGCCCAAAATTCTGTTGAGAATTTGATATTTCTGAACTTATTGGTGTTTGGGACGTTTTCCCAATCTCTTGACCATTAAAGAGATATGAGCTGTTTATAATAAGTTTTTGCGTCTGAAGTTGTCACTGGTAAGTTCGATGCAGGTAGAAGAGTCGTAGCTTGTTTTGCCAATTTGTCTGCTTTTTCATTACCAGTAAATACCTTTTATTTTCAATTAAAAATTATTAATTGAATACCTGTCATTTTTTTATTTTGAAAGCATTCTTAAATCTTATATTTAGCATAGCGACTGAACACATGTAATCCTCCCTTAATTAATATTTTTTCCCAAAATATTCTTGTGCTTAAGTATTATTTTTTCATTTCAAAGAATATAATAATTACATTTTCATAAGTGTGTAAAATCATCAAGTATTTCTTAACATAATAAACCTCCATATAACCTTTTCTCTAATTCAACAATATAGCAAATTAATACTAAATTCTCAAAGTTGAAGAACCTATAATAATAATAATGAAAATTCATTAATTAAAATTCAATGAACAAATTAGAATTACTTTGAAATTTCATCATTAATTTGATCGAAACACAACGCGCATATTTCTTCGCATATGAGTTCTTTTAATCCTAAATTATTATTATCAAAATTGACTTTAAAAGATTTATCTTTTAATTGGCTGTAGACCTTACAAACAATATTATTATGTAAGTTTCATCATTATTATCTTGTAAAGATATACGAGTACGAACTTCCGAAATAATATTTTTAAAAATGTCTTTAGCAATTTCTGCTTGATAGTATAAATTTTCAGATAATTTTGAAAAACAATTTGATAAACTGTTGATTGTTAGACCTATTCTATATCAATAAGCTTCATATCTCTTTTAATTTCATTTTCTACAATTTCTTCAAGAGTGTAATATTCTTGCAGAGTGCTGTATATTTTGAAAATTATTTTTCAATTTAATCGTATTATAAGTTTGACTGGATTGGAAATTATCTAATTTTGTCCCTCTTCATTAATTACTTCATAAAATACAGGTCTATTTAAACCTGAAGTTCCTATTAATAAGAAAGAAAAAACCTATTTAAAGAGGATACCTCAACAATGACGATTTATAAATGAAATACAACTTACCAGGAGAATCGTTTGTTGTAGTGTTATTCGGAATAAATTGCTCATTCAGTACAATCGGTAAAATATTATTATTAAAAACACCCGATTGATCTTCATTTAATGTGTTTGAAAAATTTTTATCATTCGTTACTGTATTATAGTGGATAAAAATAAAGTGTCCTCCCGTTAACACATCCATTAAAATATTGTTAAAAGTCTCCGATTGTTCATCATTTAAATTATTAAAAAAATTTTCAATTTCTGAATCACTGATGAAAACGTTACTATCGCTATTAGAACTCTATTTGAAGGCTTTTCATATGCTTTGATACAACTACGTAAGTTGAGACTTTTCATACATTAAAATAACTTGCTATATGAATTACCTAATTACCTTTATATGAATATATATTTGTATATGCATTTACTATTCTTATACTTCAGGATTCCGGTATTTATGTTTACCAATTACCTACTTAATAATTAGGTATTTCAAATAAGTTACGTATATTTATGGTGAAGGGTTGTGCTATAAGGATCTCGATCACACCCTTAGTGTCATTATACTTTTATTAATGTATCAATCATTCTGGCAAATCATTGGAAGAATGGTATTCCATTTCATAACAAGATTTATTATTTGATTAAAAAAATAATTTACATAGCTTGAAAATATGTAATTGTTTACGTTGTATTTATAATTATAATTTAATCTCTTTACTTAGCTTTCCATCATAAGGAATATCGAAATCCTTTTTTTCTTTAACAACGTGGAAATCAAATTCGTATATGTTTTTATTTTTGTGGATTCGAATTGGAATTTTCCATAACTATGTGCGACGATATTATCTATATCCGAAATGGGAATTATCTCATTTCGATCAATTTTTTTTTAGCCTCTTCTGTCAAGATTTCAAAATTAATAAGGGAATTTTAGCGTCAGTATCAATGAGGGTATTAAAATGATTTTTAATTAAATCTGGTGTTTCGAGCTGTATTATGGCTCGTTTTTTTGAATTGAGAGTGTTAATTTTCTTACTTTCCTCATTTCCATTATTAGTTTTCTCTTTTCTGTTACT
This sequence comes from Phenacoccus solenopsis, assembly GCA_009761765.1. Lineage (NCBI taxonomy): Eukaryota > Metazoa > Arthropoda > Insecta > Hemiptera > Pseudococcidae > Phenacoccus > Phenacoccus solenopsis. The sequence goes on along the minus strand of CM019752.1, from coordinate 4,526,880 downwards.
TTTCTCATGTTCCTTTTTCCACTGAAGTTTTCTGCAAATGTGGATAGAATAGCCTGATCTTTTGCAATATTTACATGTAATTACGTTGATTTTTCGTTCATCATTATATCTCTTTTTACGGCATTCGTCTTTTGTATGTCCTGGAATTTTGCAGTAGGTGCATTCTTCTGAACTTAGATTTGAATTATTAGGTTTTTTAAATCGAAATAAATGAATGAATAAATAATAATTATATTTTTTTCAATAAGAAGAATACAAAAATTAAATAAATCAACAATTATTTACGCATATATCAGATTCACGAGAAAAATAACTACGCTTTAAATTCCCAGCTAGAACAGCATCGTTCGGTTGCTGCTAGAACAACCGAACTATTTTTTTTTTTAATATTTATTTTTAATAGTACAGTCTTATCGTATGCTAAATAATTACTCTACAAATCCAAATATTGAAACAGCTAATAATTGCGCACATGGCCCTGTACCTATAAACGCTCCAAACGGTTCTGATCACGATTGCGTTTTATTATGCGTTAATAAAGATGCTAAACTTATAAATATTAGAAATAATGAAAATGTATTTTTCGAACAAAAATTATTACCTAGTGGAATGTATTGTAAACTTGGTTCAGTACCAAATTGTAATACTCGAACATCTTATACTTTATTAACATTAAATTCTATATTATGTCGATCAAGATATCCGGAAATATTTGGAGGCGAATCAGAGAATCAAATAATAGCTTGTAATAATGAAAGCATTAACGATGCTTTAAACGTATTATGGGATCGTAAACAAGACATTCGTATAACAGCAAAAACTGTACCTAAATCATTTGATCCAAACGAAATATTACTTGAAACTTTGCTCGCATGTTATATTTTTACGAAAATATTTTCAAATGTGGCCAAAGGCACCTAATTGCATTTTAAACTTAGTTCAATTATATTAGCTTTACTGCCATATGGAACAATTGGTAGAGTTTGATGAAAGTCGCCACCTATGATAATGATGTTTTCATCATATCTTTAAGTAAAACATCGATACAATGTAATGCATATTTTTTGTAACATGGTGCATTCATCAATAATAATTATCTCGCTATTTTTCAAGATATTAGCTTCCTTGGAATTTAATTTGATTTTAGACACTGGATCTTCCAGCAACGGTATTGGTAATTTGAATGTGCTGCGTAATGTCCGTCCTCCATATAAAAGTAATGCTGAAATTCCCGTCGAAGCACATGCCATCACAATAAATGCAAATTTTTCTCATTGAAATATACAATTTATTTCAATAATAAAAATATATTCGCTGTTTACAGTTGTCTATTGCTAAAATGCCAAAGTCCAAGCTATACTTTCATTGCCAAAATACATGTACATTTAGAGTTTTTTATTGTTTGATTGATTTGCATACGTGCTCGAATGAAGTAGTCACCCGGTATAGTGTATTGTAATATTTACTGGAAGTGTCGTATAAATAGAACATTTTTTTCATTTCTCGCAACGTTTTTCGTTACACAATTTCAGTATTTTTATATTTTAGATAATAATAATCGCTATTGTCCACTTAGTCCCAGACACGGCATTTTATCACATTTGCGTCCAGTGGAAAGAGGGGATAGATGGTTCAATTTCGTCATATGGAAAAGCGAATAAATGGTGATCTTCTGCTGCAGTTAACCACCCTATTTCAGAAATTATTGGTATTGTACAGTAAGAGTTTCAAATCCGTGGTAATATTTCAAAAAACATATAAATTTGTAAAAATTTTATTATCAATTATAAAAGTAACCTTTCAATTCCTTCTCCTTTTCTCACTCCTTTTTATGAATTTTGATGTATTTGCTGCATTTCTCCATTCTAAATATAATCAAGTAAATGTAGATTGAAATGATGATATTAAAAATAACTATTATCGAGAGTGTTTTTAAAGAAAAGAGTCTACTTTTCCAAAGGCTTTATTTGCTAGTGCTTTTAGGCACTAAAATGGCCTTCTTCATACTTATTTCAGCAATGAAACAAGCATAGAAAAACTAAAGACTAGGCAAAAGGGCTTGGTTGTAAGAAGCGTGGTGAAGAGAGTAGGGTGCGGAGTATTATTTTATGATTGAAAACAGTATTTCATCTAAGGTGCCTATTGAGTAAATGTTTTATCTTGTTCAAATTATTTATCCTTCAGTCTAGGCTAAGTGCATTCTGATATTATTGTACGTAGTTAATATTATATGCTATGCCCAAGTGATATTAATACCCTCAAATGCCAACTCCTGCTTCCAAATAGAACATTGGTTTATTCATTTCATTTGTAATTTTATACCATAGCAAATATTGAAATTAATTCCTATTTAGGAATGATTTAAGCTACATAATAATTATGAAAGTATTAATATTACGACATTTCTGTATGTAAAATATGCTTATCATAAATTGTTATTCGTTGTGAATATGAATAATGCTATAGTAAGCATCAAATGCACCCATTTGAAAGAAATTGATGAAATTGAGACACCATCGGAGCTATCGAATTTTTTGGATTTTTTCAAAATTGTGCATAAAACTGATTTCAAAACATTCGATTTCTTTTCTGTAACGATGAGTTTTTCTTTTCCTTTTCTGTATTTATCTTGTGCTGTTATTGTTAAATGACTATATTTTCTTCGGTCCAGGCTTTGCAGCTGAGATATGAATTCATTAAGCTGAAGAGATATATTTTTTATTAAAAATTCTGATGAGTAAAATTAGAAACATAAATTCATTACAAATATACAACTTACAAGACGCAATTGTTTTTCAGATTTTATCACTAAATGTCTTAAGAGGTACATGCTTCCATCGTCATTTGATTCGCTATGTAATAGGTAGTATTGTTTTAGAAGCTATACTCAGTAAATGTAATATAACTTTTTTTTTCATTTGAATATTAATTTCTCCACAATTTTAAACCTTTATGCTTAAAGTGAAAATTCAAGAACACTCGAAAAGATTATTTACGTTAAATATACAATATAATGTTAATGAATCAGTGCATTACTTGAGAAGTATTTTTTTCGTGAAAAATATTGCAATATTTCAAAAACTACTCGTAATTTATTTCCTTCTATATTTTATTTTTAGAAAGCTTCATTTTTCAAATTATGATGAATATAGCGCAAAAGTAATTAAGTAGTATCAAAAATATTTTGAAGTTTTTTATAAAAAAAAAAAAACTAGTTAAAATTCTAAAGTAAGAGTTTTTAAGTGATAAACTTATTATTAGCATTATAATGTAGAAATATAACGTGATGAATCTTTTCAAGTTTTCTCAAATTATATATGAAGAGGTAAAATTTGTATTCATCGTTTATTATTCTTACCTTATAGTTGATATTTGTTCATTCAATTTCTGAATAGTAACTTCCGTGAATGATTGAGAGGAAAAAACCTCATCGAGTTCATCTTGTATTGAAGAATCATGATTTCTAATATCTTTAAATTTTGATAATAGTCTAGAAATGTAGATAAGTATTTAGTTTTTATTGGTAACAAGACAGATACTATCAAGCAACGAAATGTTCCTACTTCTTAATGACTTCTACATTTTCGATGCACTTCATCGTTGATATAATAGTCACTTTTTCGGAAAGTATAGGTGTCGCAAGATACATGGACCACAATGTATTAAATACTTTATGCTGATCGTCATGGTAACGTAAAGCGGTACAGAATACGACCGGTTTTAAGTCTGGATTAACTCTATAAAAAATTCAAAGACTTAATTAAATAAAAGAAAGTCATAATACATAATGTATATTTTGTCATTACTATGACCAAAAATGTTATGAATATAAATATACTGGATTGTTGCTGTGTTGGATTACTCAGTGATTAGTCATTTCCATCACTAAAATTATTGCGATTACATATACGATGTTTGAGCTAATGATGAACTTTTATGCATACAAAATTTTCATTCTTATTTCTCATTTTAGCGAGTTTCAGTGTTCTTTGTTCTCAAAATTTGTCAATATGATAACGATAATTTCGGTGATGGAAGCCATCCCTCCGCAAGTATTCGAACATGAACTTATCGTAATTTAAATTGAGTTATTTGGCAAAGATCTTTAACCTATTTGCTTTCATTCTATAAAATGATAGGTGAATGACTAAATTTATTATTTTTAGCTGGGTATAAAGTAATCAACCGAAATTTCTCTCTCTTTGGAATCATAATTTCTTATTCATTCCAGTTGACTCAAAAATCAGTACTCACTCCAAATCGAGTTTTGAGTTTTTAGACAAGTATTTCATAATTACATTGGAATTGAAAAGACTCGGTATTAGGTATAATTCTGAAAATTGCCCCATAGCTAAGTTTGTGTTGAAGTAAGTTTTTAGAATTGCTTTAAAGTGAAAAGGAATCTAGAATAATGTTTTTGAGTAGTACTTCGTATTCCAAAACCATGTTACAAATGCTTTAAAATCAAATATGTATTCTTACTTTCTTGGGTCATTTTCATTCTTTATATATTCTTTCAAAGCTTCTCGAATGCAACCTTCAATTCTTATATCACAAGCAAAATACAATAATTCAGGTTTTACTATTTTCTCAATGTGACTATCAGTTGCGTTTATTTTAAAACCAAAATTTTTGTAAGCTGGCTCCATTATTTGTTGTAAAAATTCCTACCAAAAAAAAAATTGTTTTTAATGCATAATTATATGTCTACCTTGTTAGATATAAGAATTTGTTGGGATATTAGTCGTAATTACCTTAAAATACTCACGAAGTGAAGTACCTTCGTATTTTTGATATAATGCTTGTAAAGAACTGATTGCTGTATGCCAAGGTGCCATTTCAATTTCTTTCGTTAAGTATTGTAATAGCGAAAACGTTATATTGTAAGGTAACTTTCCATCCGCAGCTAACTCGATGGAATCATCAATAAGTTGGGCTCGGTTTAAGACGTGTATTTTCATCGGATCTTCGTATAACTGATTAATTAATAGCTGCCAGTTTCTCAAGTCATAATTTACTCGATAATATCCTTGTAAACAGATTTATTAATACAGTAATGAGTTTGTCATGTTTACCTGCTGCATAGTGCATAAACATGTACATTATTCTGTACCCTCGAGCTTAGGTCTTGCAAGAAAAATTCAAATCTCACCAGTTTGTTGTAAATTAAATAGAATCCAGTCATCAGGATTTGTAATTCCAGGTAATTCGGTTGTTATATTAGTGTATGACCAGAGCATAGGTTTAGTGTTGAAGAATTTTAATTGAGATTTAGTCGTGTATGTCAGAGGTATGATCCATTTTTGATTAGGCGTAATATTGATATCTTGTTCAATCCCTTCATAAGTAGCCTATTCTTAAAAATATGCTAGTAAGATCATTTTATTACTATCAAAAATAAAGCAGGAAGTTCTAAGCCTTACATGTTGTACTTTGATTGTCTGTGTAAAATAATTTTGAGTAACCGAAACCAATGGAAACCCGACATTTTCAGACCATATTTTCAGTATTTGTGAAAAAGATATTTCTTCGGATAAATATGGAATCTCATTACTAAGCAATATATCGAATTCTTCAAAGAGATTAGCTGTTGTGACTGTACCTTTGTGTCTTCCAGCACTGAAAATTTTTAAGCTCATTGGTCATTATATATTCCTATTAGTTGGTCTGTCACGTCAACCCCCTCCTAAAGTTATTTCGAAATTGAAACTTAGTATAAAAATTATGCTCAGGTTGTGCCATAGATAACTCTGGTTATGCTGTCCCTTTCCAAAGTAGGGGAGGGAGGTGGCTGCCGTTACACAAGTCTCCATCTCAAATGGGATTAGCCCGCCGAAACCTCGCATATGATTTATGTGCGAAGATGATCAGGGTGCCTGTACTTCAGTAATCAATTGTGCTCACGTTGCAGTACATTATGCCGAAATTATTTCTCACCATAAGGAGCTCAGGTTTGAAAGTAAGCTTACTCATCGGCTATCCCAAATGTGAATTCCTAGCTAAAACTTTATAAAGAATATTGTGTTCACCCTGTGCCACGTAGTGCCATCATTGCTTCATGTTCCACCCTGAATTTGAATATATGATCGTCCATATAAGGTGAAATATAATCTGGAAGACAGTTCATTTTCGTACATCACTTTCTATTCTCAAGTGAATGATTTTTTTATTCCATTAAGAATTATTATAAAGTTGGTGCTTTAATGTCTTTTGTATTTTTCTTGAATGGTGAGTACCTTCAAAATTGAATAAAGTAATTACCTTTAACATATTAGCTGACAGTAATGAATAGTACAACAAGAGCACAATTGATTATGAAAATTTCAGCTTTAAATTTACATTTGGGGTAGCTAATGCATGTATAAATTTTCGTTAAGTTTGCCCCCCTCCTCCGTTTAGGATGAGACAGAAAGTAATTATGGTACAATGCGAGCACAATCCATCATAAAAGTTATAGCTTCGAATTTACATTTGGGACTTAATACATGGACCCTCTTTCAAATCTCAGCCCCTTAAGATGGGAGCTTGATGGGAAATAATATCGCCACAATGTGATTTCCACAGTATCAACACCTATGTAAATCACAATGAGGCGAGACGAACTTTTAATAATTACCTCCATTTGTGTTTATAATAATGGCACAATGAAACGAATGGTAGCTCAAATGTAATACAACTCAAGCATAATTCATGGGCAATGAGGTTTAGCGCGCTATGTACTTGGGAGCTTGCATGTCACGCCCCAGTGTGTACTGTGTCAATTTTGAAATCGTATTTGGGGGGGGGGCTGACGTCACGAACTCCTGTAGAATAATATATATTATTTTTGGTGATTCACTTATGAATCTTTGAGTATATATCTCTTGGATGGATAGAAACCTCATGATTTTGAAATTTTTTGTTATATAGATGTAGCGCGTTTTCATAGGTAGTCGGTGCCTCACATTAGTGAACAATTTGAAAATAAGTTAATTGTAAATACCAAACAGGTCGCTGCATCTATTGGATCTTAAAGTGGTATCTTTATGTTACCACAGAATAAGCTTGTGTTGTATTCCTCCAGGGGATAATCTAAATTGTTATGCCTTGATTGAATCAGTCGAAAATCGTAGTTTTTTAGGAAACCAATGAGTAGTTTTAAATTTATATAAGCGCACATGAGAACTCATTCTTTCATTTCAATTTTCTGGCTTTTTCTTATATTCATTTGTTTTTATTACATAACTACAAAAAAAACTACAAGATTCACGTAAAAAAAATGCAGAAATCTCAAAATTAGTATAAGTCGGCTTATTTAGTCAAGGCATAACACCTTAAAATACATATTGAACGTTTTAAATATACTCGTTTATTACCCTTTCCTTAGAAAATTTTGAAGCATAACTTTAAGTGAGCTTGGTGAAATAACATGTTCGAACATTCTAATGATGGAAGCAGCTGTAAGTATATGCATATTTACTTACGATTAAAACGAGTTCTTAATGATTTAAAACAATGAATTTCTTGTTAAAAAGATAAAAATCTTGCCTTTATCATAACCAGCATAATCCATGGAAACTGGAATTTTTTCTGTCAACATTACCGTCATCGCTTTTGGATTTTGCGATTCTTCTTTCAAAGCTTGTTGAAGCACATCGATCACAAAGAAATGATCCATATTCCATTTTGTCTGTTCCTTTTAGGAATAACATAATAAGCATTGATGTGAAAAATTAATAAGTAGTTATAAGTGAAAATAATGAATTGAAATTCAGAACATTTGTGTGCTTATAAATCGAAAGCTTACTGTAGCGTCAGCGAAATACTGAAAATATGTGGCAAATCCTTCCTTGAGCCAATAAGTACGCCATGAATCGGGTGTCACTAAGTTTCCAAACCATTGATGAACAATTTCATGGCATAATGTAGTTTTAACTTCAAATTTGTGTCGCTCCGAACTAATCTGTTCATCCACAATGATATAATTCTCACTAAACATCAATACCAGCTATGTGATTAAAATTTACGCTTCAAAATGGGACATTAATATGTTTATATGCCTATACTGTTTACCCATAGGTTGTCATCCCCCAGTTCTCCATTGCATGATTAAAGTTTGGAACAGCGATCACATCTAGTTTTGGAAGAATAAATTGTATATTGGTATATTCTTCAAAATATTTCATATAATTTATCGATTGTTTCAATGCGTAAGAAGTATATTCAATAACATTTTTTCTGGTCCATACAGTAATTTGGATATCTTCACCCACACTCGATATAGAACTGAAATCGGATACCATAAACGCGACCAAGTAGGTAGGCATAGGTGGAGAGGTTTGGAATTTGGTCCATATGCGATCACCAACATCAGTACTTCTCAAATAAATTTCAAGTTAATTTTTTTTATGGAAGTGCTTCTAAAAATCATTTATTCTAATACTAAGAATTAAATTTCAATTTTTCTTTAAAATACTCACTTTATCAATAGTTTCTCCTCAATCGGCATGTTACTAATGGCTTTCTGATCTGGAAAATGGGCCAGGTAAATGGTGTAAGGAGTTTTAAATCGAATTTCGTCAAAACAAGGAAACGCTTCTCTTGCATATGTTTCTTCGAATTGAGTTGTCGCTAGCCAACTTTGTAATCGTTTTATTTTAAAAACGATCTTCGATTCGTCCATTCAAAAAACTCACAGATTACTTACTAAGTATCGTTGTTAATCATATAAGATGTCTGGTAAAATCCTGTTGGTTCAGTATTTAGTTGACCTTGAAATTCGATATCCAGAAAATATGTGGTATTGGGTATAAGGTTTTGAAATGTTTTGATTACCAAGAGCTGTTCAGTATAATTCGAGTAGTACATGCTTTGAATCAACGCCTCGTCCAACAAAACTTGACAGCTTATAATGTTGAGACCTTTTTCATTCAGTATGACAAAATTTGTTGAAGATTTTATTAATATAGTTATTCTTACTCCGCCAATGAAGGAAAAAGATTCTAAATCTGGCACCATTTTCAGTTCATATGAAAGTGGTATCGTTTCATCGGTTAGTTGGTCTCCCAATTTTTCTTTCACGTATGTTTCATTGTAGAGTAGCGCAGTTTCTTCATTTGATTGTAAACCATTTATCAGGTAAATGCTTAAAAGCCACAACAGTAATTGTAAAATTTTCGACATAGCATAACTCACGACACAGATTTGCCGACTAGAGATCTGCTAAAATGAAATACTTTTTTTAGCCAAGTGATGTAATATAACGATGAAGAATCTTACAGTTGAAACTTATTAATAGCCGCCGCGTAATACTTCACACAAATATTTTGCGTATGTTTAATTAGGTTCACTAAACGTCATAACTCTGTGAACCCACGTAGCGTTGTTGCAGTAATAATTAGAAGCAATTTCATCAGGTTTTATATTGTTATTGGAAAAAACGAAGATGTATGGAAGATTTTGTAACACTTCCATACAGTTGTTAAATTAATTACATTTCCACACTGTTATCAAATTAATAACATTTATGTTAATTTTAAATAATTTTATTTCTATTAAAAATAATTAGTTGTTATCTCTCTATATATTAAAATCAAAATAAAATCGGTTTTGAGATGCGCGCGCATCCTTGTTTTTAATAGTAGGTATAAAAGTTATATAAAGGATAGCACGTATACAAAGGAAAAAAATATTGTAAATTTTAATAAAAGCTTTGTACATGTACAAGGGTAAGACATAAAATTGTTTTGAGTAGCAGGTGTAAAAAGTATAAAGGATACCTAGCAGGTATACAAAGGGAAAAAAAGGTGATAAACCTCAATAGAAGCTTTTAAAATTGTTTAAAATGGCAGGTATACAGAGGTAATAAGGGGGGAGCCCATCCTGAAAAGAACTCTTGGTGGGGTAACAAACAAGAATAAATTGGGTTGTGCAGTTTGGTATGTAGCAGTACTTGTCTGATAAAATAACATTTTTTTCTTCATTTAATTTTTATTGCGAGCCCCGAAGGGGCGAGGAGGCACTAGTTATTCTGAAAAATGTCATTTTTGAAAATTACCCTATACAACTTTCTAATTACTCTATCGTTTCTTTTTCGATCATTAGAGAAAAAGGAAAGAAAATTACGCAAAGTATAACGTTGATATTTAAAATGTAGGTAAACTAGACAATAATGACCGCAAACGTCAGAAAAGTAGCTTTGTAAGCCTTTCTTATTATATGTCCATATTTTAGAATTCTTTGTTAAAAATTTTATAAAATTAGGATTTGAAGGTGAGAACCCGTACGAGTCAAAATATTCGCCTTCTTGATTAGCATTTATATAAATACACACCCAATGTTCACCAAGTTTTGTTGAAGGATCAGTATTAATTATCATCCCTAAAGGTAAGTGTATCAGAGAGGGTAAACGATCGCAAGGGTAGACAGCTCCGCTGTCTACGTTCAGGCGGTACATCATATCCTCCTGTATCTGTATGCTGTTCATAATGTTGAGAATTTTTTAGACTTTGTGTGGCTTCTTCTTGAGCATTTAAATGATTTTTATACCAGGTTTTCAGTTTATATACTCTTTTTAAAGAACATGCAAAATTCCAAGGATTTAATTCGCGTTCTTTACCATTATTTCTTGCAACAGGACAATTTAAAGAATCCAAGTCTATAGTATTTTTTCCAGTAATTCGCTGCACGAATTTTACACGTTCGCTACCCTTAATTAATAAATTATAGGCGTCTTTCGTTACATCTCACAATAGTCTAACTCCATCTTCTTGGGAAACATGACCATCTTCCCATACAATGCCGTGATATTTCTCGGTCAACCATTTAACTTCGCGTCTCTTTTTTTGAGTTAATGTTGCTACGTCGAAAGAAGGTTTAATTATACAATGCGCAACGCTGTCAAAATGTACAGAAATTATGGCCAATTCTTTCAGAATATATACATTGTTACTGCTTTTGAATGCTTGAAAGTCTATTATGTATTCCACCATCGTTTAAATGAAAAATTAATAAAACATATACTTTTTTTCAAAAAATAGGTGTCACTTTGCGTTACGACTCAACGAGTTGATTAATTTAATAAACCAACGAGTATACTGGATAAATGAGCTAATAATACATTTCAAATATTCGGATATCTATTTATAGTAAAACTTTCCCCTCTTAATCACTTATTCAAAAAATAAGTACAAGTATCTTGTATACCTAGTTTTTATTTTTCATATATAACAACTAATTTTTAATAGAAATTAATTAACTTAAAATCAACATAAATGTTATTAATTTAATAACCATATGGAAGCGTTGAAAAATCTTCCAAACATCTTCTTTTTGAAGGTACTCTTTGATACTGTTTTTTACTTTCACCACTAACAATGATAAAAGGTCTTTTTCTCCTGATTTTACAAGGTTCTGTTATAGAAATAGGTTCTGGATCCTTTGAGAATATAAATTTCTTCATAGTTTCGAAATTTAATGTTCTTGACGCATAGTGGTTTAATTGAAATGCTTTAATTTTACACACTTTTTTTTCTTCACCAGAACTAGTTACAACCACGTAAGAGTAATTCTTCGGGCTTTCTGGAATTAATAATAATCAAAAATTTAAAAAATTGAAATTTTCATAATTTGACAAATTAAATATTTAAATTATACCAGCGATAAATTCTGAAATATAGCTGTCTGGACCATATCCGGCTAATTTGTTCGTCAGTTCCCCTAAAAATACTCCTTCTGGAATTTCTGGATCTCCAGGACGTTGAATATAGAAGATACTATCCGTATCTACGTACAGAGCTCTTTCAAGTGCAATTTCTAAGTACTGGTATAAATGTAAACGTGCAATTGATGTTACATGCTCTGCAATTACAACATTGGTGAAATTCGGAGCGCTAACCGCTTCTTCTACATATTTCCAAGAAACATAAGCTAGTTCATCACTAATGAACCATACATCGCCGACTTCGACTGCGGGATTATTAACGAGCTTCATTAACGATTCTCTAACTTTTACTATTGATGTTTGAGGTAAGTCTGGTCTTTGACCTCCTTTACCCCAAAGGCTAAGAAAAAAAATAATAAAATAAGTAAATTATTAGGTATAAACGTAACATTTAAAAAACAAAAATTCTTCATTCAAATAAATAAAATACCTGTTTAAACATAACTTCGCTAAGGATCGAAATCCTGAGTTGGGTGAGATTTTGTCAATATCTAGTGTAACATTCTCACGTTCTTCAAATCAAAATCTCTGATAAACTTCTCTTTTTCTTCGTCAGTTTTAATGTTAGATGGAAATCCGCTAGCCTCTTGTTTTAATTTTAAAAACTGATCGATATATCCTGAATAAATACCACCTTCTCCTGTATCTTTCAAATATTGCATAACTTTATATTCCCAAAATTCATACACTTAAGATCAAATAACCTTTTTTTAAGGCTTTACAAATTTCAAAACATGTGAAAGTACCATTAATTTTCCTTTCATCGTCAGTATGAAAACAATCGGGTTGATTAGATTGTTCAGTTTGGTATGTAGCAGTACTTGTCTGATAAAATAACATTTTTTTCTTCATTTAATTTTTATTGCGAGCCCCGAAGGGGCGAGAAGGCACTAATAGTTAATGAAAAATGAATGTTTTAAAAAAATATTATATATTTCTATTTTAAAACTGAAGGGATGGCAGCGTTGTAGCTTCCAAACCATTTCATCATTCCGCTAAAAGATAGTTAAAAATTATATACGTAGGTATACGTATATTAAAATTAAAAAACCAAAAAAAAAAAGGTGGAAGAGAACGAAAAAACTCTGCCGTTTGCTAGTTAAAAATTATATACGTAGGTATACGTATATTAAAATTAAAAAACCAAAAAAAAAAAGGTGGAAGAGAACGAAAAAACTCTGCCGTTTGCTGCAGCCTATCTAATAATAATTGTGTTGCTTCATTATTTTATATTTAACATTCTAAAGCTTCGTAAAAATCATTGATATGCCCCATTTTAAGGCAGTTTCCATTTTATAATATTTTTTTAGGAATTCGTCGCGTTCTTCAATTAACTTATTGATAATTTTTTCAATCCAGGATTTATCATCTGTGAACGTTTAACGCATTAAAAATTTTAGAGATTTTTTTGTTATTATTCACTCTATGCTGATGTACCAGACATCTATACATTAAAAAAAAAATTGTTTAATAAAAAGGTTCTGAATAGTTGCCGCTTATAGATTCTAAAACAATGAATATTCTAGTCATAACAGAAGTTTAATATTTGACTAAATAATATACATAACTGATTGTATAGTTTTGTCACAATTTACATTGAAATCTACGAGTTATCTAGTATACTATTTATCTATACCCGGTTTTCCTCACATAGCTGGTTTAAAATGAAAAACGATGCTATCACCGAAGTAAAATATTCTATCCTGCAATATTTTACTCTTCTTCAACGATACCAATTGTGAGAGCAAAAACAAGAATTTTTATAAACAATGAAGGAAAATGAGTAGAAGCTATAATTATCAAAAAAATTATACTTTTTCAATGCCTGTGTGTCTTCTTGTTGCGCTTAATCTTACAAGAATTGAATATTATTTTTATGCTTATAAAGGTTGAGAAACCAGTTGCTATACATCTACAGGGGAACCAAGCATTTTCAAAAATGCTTGCATCTTTGTTTCTCCAAAGAACGTCTTAAAGTATCTGAGCTAGAAAATGAGTCATATTTTATGGTGTTTTGCATTATTTTTGAACAAATTTTCAAAGTTGTGTATTAAGACTTTTATAGTAGTGTTGTTCCTCTACTAAGTAAATTTATATTATTATGAATAGATGCCTACCATAAATAAGATGGAAGTATGAAATCTTTACTAAAAATAAAAATGATTATATACATCCGCAGCAAGAAGAACTACAAAACTTCACTTTTTGATAAGGGAAAAGTTCAATATATCTATTAATACGATACATATGATACGTATGACGTACATAATAAAGGAAATGTATCCAGTGCCAGCATAATTCTCTCTCGTTAAAAATAGATATTAAAAAACTTTCAACAAAAGCGAACTGTAATATAATGAAATTCCGATAACGAATGCTCTTTGCCATAAAGAAAACATCGAAGTTGATGGTGCAGAACTTGCTTTTGGGCTTTGGGTGGTTGTAGATTCTGAAGTTGGTATGAATTCGTTCAGTACTGGTGCGAACTTTTTAATGTTCTTCTCAGTTTCTTCTTTCGTTTTGATGCCTTGCTCATAAGCGCTTTTAATGAGTTTTGTAAGATCTCCAAATTTTTGTTTATCAAGAGTCTGGTATTTAGATTCCGCTTCTTTAAGCTACAATAGTAAAAAGTATATATTTAATTAAAGAATGGGTATTTTAGCTATAAATTAAATTAAATCAATTCTCTTACTAGTTTTATTTGTGCCTCTGTTTTTACGTTACTTTTAAGCTTATCTAAAATATCCTTCATTGTCGAAATACCATCATCTGTTAATTCTCTGTGGTACAATATGTTAACGTTTTATTTTCAATGCATTTATGAATTGATATGAGCTATCAATATCGTACTTACGATGTTTTTGAAGCTGCATCAAGTAAAAAGCTGATAGCACCATTGATGGAAGATGAACTTGAAGAAAATGTGCGCAAAAAGAAAATTCTATCTTGTTTTCGTATTTCCTTGTTTTTAGAATCGATTAATTTCGAAATAATTCTTCGGAAAAAAAAAATGAAAATACAGTTAGCTGAATGAAGATAACTAATCATTGAAATGTTAATACATACTTACTTCTTGATTATTTCTTCATCTTTAGTACAAGAAATAGACATTAAAATCATATTTTTGTCGTAAGCGAAATTGGATTTTAAGTATGTTAACCATAAGTCATTAAACACCTCTTGCTGATTAATTGAACTTCTTAAAATATCGCAAAATACTACTTTCTTTAAATCTGGTTGAATTCTGAATGTTATAATGCAATTACAATGTGAAAGGTAGTTATGTACGAACACTTAAATCAGTACGTGGAAACAACAAAAAGATAGACCTCATTCGAAAACGTACTTGCTAAGATCATCTTTATTTTTAGTATATTGTTCAAGAGCTGATTCAGCGCATCCTTGTGCTCCAACTTTACACGCTAAACCTAAAAATAATGGTTTCACTAATTTTGCGATGTGATCGTCCGTTGTTTTTATATCAAATCCAAAATTTTTGTAAGGTTCTTGGATGATTTGCTTTATGAATGTCTAAAATATAAAAAATCGTCAACATTATATCAAAAAATTCTGTGGGCAAATCGAAATACCTGATGGAGTTGGATAGCCAATACATACACCAATGTTATTTTCGAGCGATGTACTCTGATATTCATTAAAGAAAGCATTTAAATGAGTTATAGCGGAGTACCATGGAATCCAATCAAACTCTTTTGGTAAGTATTGTATGATTCGTAATGATTCGTGAAAACTTAAAAGGCCATCTCTAGCCATAGCCATAGAATCGTCGATGATTTGTGCTCGATTCAACACGTGTATTTCTTTAGGATTTTCGTGGAGTTGATTTATTAAAAGATCCCAATTGTTGGAATCGTAATTCACTCTATAATATCCTATTGAAAAAAAATTTTAGTCTTTCAATGCCCCCTTATATAATACTTGGTAAAACTAGAAATGAATGAACATCATCGAACCTGACTGTTGCAAATTAAAAATCACCCAGTCAGTGGATGCCACTTCTTTTGGTAATTCGATCTCTTTGTGGGGAAGTAACCATAGCGAAGGCTTAGTGTTAGAGAATTCGTGTTCTGATTTTGTGGTGTAGGTAAGTGGTACAATCCATTCTTGGTCTGGAGTTTTGCCAGGTGCTCTCGGTGATTGGTAAGTGGACTGTGAGAATGAATATCGAAGTATTACTTGTATTTTATGATTTTAACAAAGTATGGAAAATGTAGTTTATCTACTTGTTTGATGATAATTTTTTGTGTGGTTTTATCACGTGTCACTGTAATGAGCGGATATCCTATATTTTTCGTCCAACCTTCGAATATTTCTGTAACTTGCTTGCCAGGTGGTAAGAATAGTGAGATGATGTACGCTTGTTCTTCAAATTCTTCAAATAGATTTGCTGGTACTACCGTACCACTTCCAGGTTGCACTCCCCTGAATAATATATTTATGTATATTCATCCCACTACTATTATTATAGGATATTAGCAGAAGCGCATTTTAAACACCTTACAAATATATTTACCGCTTATTTAGGTAGTTATGAATACATGCTTTGAAAGGACCAGGTGTGAAAATATGCTCAAACATTTTGATTATTGAACCGGCTGTATCATTCAGAATTAGATTTTTAATGAGATATTTTTATGCAGTATAATTATAGGTAATGCAATGAAAACCAACCTTTTTCGTAACTGATTATATCAAATGCATCCTCGATTGCTTTTTTTGTTGTAATCGATGCGGTCATGGGTCTTTGTACTTTTACTTCCTCCCATAAAGCTCTCTGCACGACTTCAACCACAAAAAGTTCAGGAAGTCTCCAAGTTGTTTCAATCTATAATATTGATTAATGTTAAATTTTAATTTTACTAGTAGACGATATGGTTGCTGATGCGATTTTATACATTATATTCGTGAAATACATACTCCCGCTGCTGCAAAATATTCGAAATAGGTAGCAAATCCTTCATTGAGCCATAAATAATCCCACCAAGCGGGTGTAACAAGGTCTCCAAACCACTGATGAGAGAATTCATGGCTTATTATTTCAGTCACAGCTGATTTATGTGATTCAGCGCTCTGAGTCTCATCCAGTACGACGTATTTTTCTCTATGCGATAGAAAGTATTAAGAAATTGTTTGTTAAATTCAAAATATTTTGTATTTTTTAACGATGATACCTATAAGTCGTCATTCCCCAATTTTCCATCGCTCCAATTTTGAAATCTGGAATTGCTACGACATCTAATTTCGGTAACGCGTGCGCTATACCAGTGTAATCTTCCAGGTTTTTCAACAATTTAACGCTTTGTTTTAAAGCGTAAGAACAGCTTTCTATGGCATTCTTTCTAGCCCATACGTTTATTCGTTTCTCGTCATCGGTTATGGAACTGAATTCTGATACTATGAAAGCAACCAAATAGGTTGCCATCAAAGGCGATTCTTCAAATTGTGTCCATCTGCGGTTCTCATGAGCAGGGCTGTGAATTGAAAAATATCAACTAGGCTATTGAATGAAAATTTCAATTAAACGTCAAAATTTTATTAGAGGACATAAAAATTAAAATATAAAACTGAAGCAAGTGATTTTTTTTGTTTTCACTATCGATAAGAAATTTACGATGTAACAATAAAGTAATAAAATAATTATCGTTTTAGGCAGTGTGATAAAACAATTATCTACCTTTGCCTATTTATTTGTTTCCTTTTCTTATTGCGTAAATACTGATAATACGTTCTTACTAAATTACTTACTCTGCTGATTCCTTTTCAATGGGCATATTACTAATAGCTTTTTGACTCGGTAAGTGTGCGATAGAAATGATGAACTTTGCTTTGAATCTAGGCTCATCAAAGCAAGGGAAAGCTTCTCTTGCATAAGTCGGTTCAAATTGAGTGGCTGCTAACCAACTGAAATAAGAATGAAATCTTTTTACTTTGAGGAGTATTACTACGTTTATCATATTTGTGCTTAATATTGCTTTCCGTTCATTAGAAAAAGTAGGTATTATTGGTAGTATATTTTAGATCGATGTAAATGTTCCTACTTAGATATTTAATCCATGGCTCTGGACTATTCTAAAAAACTAAGGAATTTTAACCTCTAAAGCCTCAACAACTTTAATCACGATGTCATAGATTGAGTAAAATGAAGAAGCCAACATATTCAAATTACAACTTTCTAAGTGATTTTGAAAGTGAATAAAAGCAACTAACAGTTTTTTGAGGGGATTTTAAGTCATAAATTGTATATCTTTTTACTAAATAGACCTAAAAAGTTGAAGTTTTGAATATAATATTAGTATGAGATGAAAATACATAAAACTACTGGAATGCAAGTCGAAATAGATTCAAAACTGGGAATAGTTAGTATTGGAAGGGAACTTGAAAACCTTTAATATAACTCAAATTTGATGATTGTACACTTGTATAATTACCAAGTGTGAAATATATACGAATTTTCCGAGTTGAATATTAACGAGTTATTTTTTCGTTTTTCAGTAATTGTAAAAATGAAATTTTTTTGATGAATTATTATGTGTATACATACCAAGAAATGACATCTATGCTTGGTTAAGCAGGAAAAGCCATATAGAGGGAGAGGGGGCATCTATTGTCCATGACGAAGGACTCGATAACCACGACGAAGGACAATAGTGTAAACGCATATGGTATGTTTGGTTTCAAAATTAACTTTCAAAATTGGAAAAACGAAAGTAATTCCATAAAACTTACATAATTTTTGAAAAAAAAAAAAAAAATTACAATTAAAAATATATTTTCAACTCAAGGCTAGAAATTCAAGGCAATAATAAATCCGTTGGTTTTAAAAAATTATATTTAAATGCAAGAAAATAATCGAAAATGTAATTTTTTAAATTTTTAGTGACTGCTGGGGGGGAGGGACGAACTTGGAGACTATAATTTTCACTTTTTGGTTTTTCAAGATTCAAACTAAGAGAAAAATGTTGAAGTAAGGGAAGGTTTAAGGTACCCATTCCCCTTTTTACTTTGAAATTTTATGGTATAGGGAATGCATTTTGAGCGTATAATTTTTAGCGGGACGTGGGAGAAGTTAAAACAAGGCTTTTGAAGGTGAAATTAAGTTGGAAAATTTTTTGTATTGCTTAATATCCATATTACATTCTCGAAGAACAAAAATACGAGTATAACTCCGATTTGAATGTGGGGAAGAGCAGTTCCTTATTCTGGTTCTCTTATGCTGTAAATGAAAGTTTTATTCAATTCTCTCTTCCACGTTTATGGCCTTTATATTGGCAATAAAGTACTCTCCTATTATTATTTATTATTATTATTTCTATTATTATTCAACATACTCACTATTCGTTATCATTCAAAACGTAAGAACTTTTATAAAATCCTTTCATATCTTCGCTCAGCAAACCTTGAAAATCAATGGTCAACGTATACTCCGTATTATACGATAATTCTAGCTTTGTTTCGATGGTAAGTAAATCATTTTCTTCGTCCAACTTATAATCTTTTTCTATTGGTCGTGCTCCTTTTGACACTTGGACTTCATTGATAGTCAGCTTTTTGCTATGGAGTTCGATTTTCTTGGTAGTATCTTTGACTAGAATGGTGATTTTGACGCTGCCCCTAAACGTGAATGTTTCCAAATCTGGTATAATCCGTAGTTCGTAAGACATTGGGATAACTTGATCGCTTAACCGATATATGTTCTTGTCTTCCGATTTTTCATTTTTGTTTTCGTCTACGTCAGGTGCAATTTGTTTATCTTTAATGAATGGTGAAGCATTCACCAACACAAAACATAAAAATACGAGAAAAAACTTCGAGAGTTTATACATGATAAAAATATGATAGAAATAGAACTTCCTAAAAACGTGACATTTTCAAAATAATGATTCGGCTGAAATATAACTCATGCTTAAATTAGTGTGAATTTATGTAACGTTATTAAGCACCTAACTGCTGATAATGATTCAAAAAGCTGATAAGAAAGATTTAGTAATGGATCGTTGTCTGAGCGACATATCGCTGTCACGTTCTCGGTAAATGAATATTTTCTTGTCGCCAACTTCTATTTTCGAGTGGTATGTCAATAAAAAATATTTCTGCGAAATTGAAGCGTCATATTTTATAGACTCAGATAAAAAATTCGTGTTAATAGTTTAATTGTTCGTGAATTAACGTATTTTTAGATAATTTTTGTTCACACTATATTACTGTAGCATGAAGGATTATTTAGTTCTATCTAAATGTTTTTGAAATATGTATTATTAAAAACTCATTTGACTTACCTTATAATAAATACCTATCATCAACATTAATTACTGAGTGAGTCAAACACCCAAATTTCCAATTTCGATTGAAATTAAAAGACACGACTTTTGATTAATTTATTTCATAACAACTCATGACGTGTGGGAAAGTTAGTCTGATGTAAAGTTTTCTTGTGTGTAATGAGTGCCTCCATTATCGATCAGTATAATTTCATGTGCAGTGATGAAATGTGATTTAAAGAAAATACCTACTCTTCAGAATTATAATTTAATATCAATACTTTGTACGTAGATATTTATGTATCACAAAACTCCTCGCCAGTTATTAATTAGTAACAGTAATCATTTCATATTTTTTCACAATTATCACACATCTTATATGTACCCAGTAACATGAAGCATACCCAATATAAATAAGTAAAAATGGATTTTATGAGAACTATAGAAAATACAATATTCCCTCAGATTTTAAAATACATAATGAAACTAGCAAAAAATACCAGCAGATATGATGGAATCAAAACTACACTGTTGCTGGTGTTGTCCGAAGATAGCGGCTTTGGAGGCTGCTGTGTACCCTTCACCTGAGCCATAGATTTGGCTAACTCATAAGCTTTCTGTTCACTTTCTTCAATTCGTTTTGTTGCAGTTTCTTGGGCTATTTTTATTAGTTGTCGGATTTCTATGAAGTTCGAATCATTTTCGATAATCTCGTTCAATTGCGATTCTATATCGTTTAGCTAAATGTATAAATTTAATTTTAATGACAAAAAATTAATTTTCAGTAAATATACGCTGAGTTATAATTTACCAATTTTACGTGTTTTTCAGTTCGAAACCAAGGGTGTAGCGAGTAAATGATTGAATATATGATGGAACTACTGTCGTCATCCAGATGGCTGTGGTAAGTGGTGATAAAGCGTTATAATTAAATCAACAGTAAATATGTATAGTAAAGTGGAGTTAAAAAAATAAAGTCACTAGATTCTCATGATGTAACATGCTACAAAAATACGTGTACAAACTTTTTTTTTAAACAATTAGAGATAGAATTGAATTCATAGACAAAAGCAGATGAAGGCAGTAGAATACACCTACGCTTTGAGGGAACTCTGGAGACGCGGCAAAAATCTAAACATTTAAAAATTTTTCTTTTTGGACAGTTGGGATAACTAAAGTTTCTATGTATTGTAAAGACACTCTAAATCAAAGGGCACCGAAACGTGAGCGTTTCAATCGACGAGAAGATGAATTAAAAGTTTTTTGTTTCTTTATTCTTAAAACGGTTGCGACTTCTTTGGAGACGCGACCTGCTAATAGATTGGTGTCACTGTGAGAATTTATGGAACGAGGGGAGTTTGCTTTACTGCTGATTTTTTATTGTTGTTAATTCTTTTCAACTTAGAAAATTAAGGGAGTTCGTCGTCATTGAAATTTCTCATTTATCTAGTGGTATCCGGATCGTGGGTTGGTAGTGGTATTGTTAGATCGAACGCAGATGTTTGGTTGGAGAAAGACTTTCTTTTAAAAAAGGAAAGAAAAAAAAAGTTTTTGTCGCCTCTCACAGAGTTCCGCCGGGGGTGACTTTAGTTATGAACAGGTTTCACCAACAACACGTGTTGCACAAACCAATAAGAACAAGGAAGTAGTTTTATCAAAATCTGAATAACCAATCGTGGCTAGAGATAGACGAAAATGGGAGTAAGGCAACCCATCTAAATCAAAATTTGGCCTTCTTTTCTTTTCTTTTTTTTTAGCATCATGATTATTCTATATAATAATGAAAAAATATTTTACTTTAGATTTTCTTCCTTTCTAAAATGTTTTAATTAATTTTTGATGTAACGTGGGTGGTGGGTTTGGTGGTTGCCCTATAAAAAGGCTTCATCGAACGTTCAACCACCACCACACTACAATAAACATTTAATATGTTGTTTACTTCGAGTTGAAATAGTCCTGACTATCTTTTCATCCCAACCGACCAATTGAAAAGGAAGCTTGGGTGCTCGAAGTAGTTCCATTTTTGAACAAGTCACGGTTTTTGACTGTTTCGATCCTCCAAAAAAAATTTTAGGAAATTATTCTAACACTTGAAAGATGCAATTTGAGAAGTCTAACCCAACTATGCCTTTTTCATAGGGATTCAAGACTTATGGTGCTCAATAAGGACAGTTTTTTGACGAAATGAGTTTTTTCGAATAAAATGCGTTTTTGCATATATTTCAAAAATTTTTAAGTACTGTTCAATTTTGAGTAAGAATGATTCAGTTAATTTTATTATTTGGAAGTTAATGTTCCAAATAGTCTTAAACCATTGTTTCCAACATTTTTAAATGGCATTACTTTGAGGACCCCCTGGCTTCTCCTCAAGGTCCGTTGGGGCTAAGAATTTGGTTAGGACTATTTCGACTCAAAACAAACAAAGCAGGTATTAAAATTTCATGAAAATCAAGACATTTCCTTTTTAACTCTACCCTAATGTTTGGGTGCATATTTTGTAAGAATATGTTCTTACTATGCTGAAGATGATATTTTTTGTTTCAAAAACTTCAAAGCGGCTGTAATACTGGTGGATGAACGAGACATTGCGTTTATGAGGTATTGCCTGTCTTGTTTACGAATAATATCATCATTCAATTTCACCAATGTTCTGTAAAAATGATAATCAACGTAAGAAACGAAAAAAGAATTATAGCACGTTGAAAAAATGAACACTGTTTTTCGCACTTGAGTAGTATGGCTTCATTTTTAATGCAACCAAAGGCGCTTAAAATAACGCTTTTGTCATATGAGATATCACTTTTTTCGTACAAAGACCACAGATCGTCCCATTCTTGTTTAGGGTTATCATTGCCGCTTAGTATTCCGCAATAAACAATGGGTTTTAAATCTGGATGTACTCTGAAATGTAATCGAAAAAATTGTAGTAGTATTATGTATTTTCGCTGAGGTATTCTTTTATGAGGTGAAAATGTATTTAACTAAATTTTAAATATACCCTCCAAGATCTTTTGAATGTTTTTCATACTCAGCTTTCGCATTTGCAGTACAAGTCAATGAAAGATAGTCGCAGAATGTAAGAAAAATATCCGTTCTTCCTTGTTTTATTAAAGGTGTGTCTGTTTCCTTTACGTTAAATGCGACATGATCGAGTATTTTGTGATAAATTGTATCCTTCATGAACACCTAGATTATGGATTAGTATATATTTGTAAATAACTAGAATAAACGTGCTGTTTTTGAATTTGAATCAACGAGGATGGTGTTAATAGTTTATTTTTTATGAGAGTTGTCCAAATTAAATCGAATGAGTAGAAATACCAGTTGTTGGCTGAAATTATATGCGACCAAAGGATATACCCTTGCTAGCTAAAAAATTTTATAACAGTAAGTTCTCATTGATTCAGATCTAAAGAATCTTAAGATCAAAGAATCGAGTTGATATAAAAGTATTGTTAAATACTTGAAGGTCCGGCTGATAAGATGTATCAGCAAACTTTCGATATAGATTGTTGAAATGAGAAAGTAGAACTATCCAAGGTAAAATGTTGGTATCTTTTTGCATGGCGTTGGCGAATTGAAGGGGAATTTCATAACTTATATAACCATCTGCTGCTAAAGTGAATGAATCGTCTATCAGTTGTGCTTTAGTCACAGGTGGTATCGATTCAATGTCTTCCTTTATTTGAGCGATCAAAAGATTCCAGTTGGGGGTGTCGTAGTTCACTCTGTAGTAGCCTGAAAGTGTGTATATGCATTTCTGTTTTACCTCATGATTCGTAGTTACGTTCAATTCGTAATACCTAATAGAAAGTATTCAGAACCAAATAAGTATATTGCACTACTAACCTGAATATTGTAAATTACATAATACCCATTCTTCCTTTTCTACTGTTTTTGGTAATTCTATTTCACTGGCATCAGTAGACCATAATGATGGTTTAATTTTAGTGAACACGGGTGAAGATTTAGTGGTGTATGTTATTGGCACTGCCCATATCAGATCTGAAGATGATTTAGTTGTCGTATGTTCATAAGGTTTCTGTAATATTGAAGAAATATTTTGAGTGCTGCATGCAGTACATTTGTTCTGTGTAATTAAAAAAAAATATTCATATATACGTAGGCTTACTTGAACAATTTTCACTTTTTTTGTGTTAAAATCTCGCATAATAGTTAGAAGAGGGTATCCACGATTTGCAGTCCAAGATTGTAATATTTTAGTCATAGTGAGTGTCGACGGTATAGAGATAGAATCTTGCTTCGCTTGTGATTCTAGAGCTTCAAATAAATGTTGTGGTTCAACTCGTCCGCCTTGTTTATTTTCCCTGCAAATTCGTAATTTATAATGTTTTTAGACTGATATGGAATGTTATTATATTATTTTAGAATTCATCCATCATTACTTCTTACCCGTCGGTGAGATAGTTTTGTATGGCTTTTTCAAAAGAACCTTCCGGCATAATTTGTTTTACCATTTTCAGTATGGAAGCGCCTATAACATAATTATATATATGAGGAGGTATTTCATATTTTTATAGCCTAGCGTGAAAATAATAAATCCATTATTTACCCTTTGCCCCTCTTACAGTATCAAACGGATGAGTGAGTTGTGATGGTAGTGATGTGTCTGGTATGGTTAAAGCGCTTGGGTGTAATGTATCCATCCTTAGAGCTGGTATCATAGCTTCGATGATAAAATTCTCCTCCATATTCCAATTTGGTTCGAGCTGAATATTATTTGTGTGATGATTAGTAAAATATTTTGCTTATTGATTTTTTTTCCATTTTATTCAAACAAAAAAATACATTCTGATACCTCTGCAGTAGCAGCATATTCGTAAAATGTGGCAAATGCATCGTTAAGCCAAATATCGTTCCATTTGATCGGTGTGATTAGATTCCCAAACCATTGATTTGAAAATTCGTGGCTTATCTTTTTCGTTACAATGCTCTTATGCCGAGCTGAGCTACTTGCTTCGTTGAGTATTACATATCGCTCACTTATAAAAAAAACTCACGTTTGAGTGTTTTCGTAGTAATATCAAATATAGTTTTAACTTACTATGAACTCTTTTATAGTTTGTTCACGGTAATTACTGAAAGAATCTAGATTCAAAATTTTGTAAATATTTTTATGCAACTTGATAATGATCTTCTTGTAAAGTTTGTATTTCTTTAGCCGAATTAGATAAAAATGTGCTCTTTGCATTGAAATGTGAAGTAGGTAATGTTGTATTACTCAAAAAAAATTGGTATAAGTTGTTGGGGTAGGGTGGAGAAATAATAAACAATTGTGATAAATAATGAATCATTTTTACATATTTTTTGTAGGTAACTTTGAAAAATGCTGTATTGACTATACGATTTGAATTTTTTTTTTATTATCAAAACTCACTCCATGTCCTATTATATACTTAGGATGGATGTCCCTTTAATAGCTCTAAAGGTCAAAAAAATTAATTTTTGTTGCTTACATTTTCAAAGAAGTTTTTTCACTGTGCAAATGGCACTAAAATATGGAGTATCTAGTACAGTGTTAATGAGAAAAAATAGAGGAAGTGAAAGATTATGCGGAGAGAGATAATAGCGATGAAGGAAAAATATGCAGTTTTTTTCATATATAGATAATATATATATATATATATTTTTTTTTTTGAATTATGTTGAAAAATACTATTAAATACGCGTTTAAAAAATTCAAAATCAACGATTGTAACATCCTTCTCTCCCCCCACCATATATTCTGCAATTTGACTTTTAACAATAAATTTAAAAACAATAATTATATATATCTGCAAAAGAATATGAAAATATTTTAAATGTTTACAGAAATTTTTACATTTTGTGTATCATTTTCTCCACCCTTGATACTCTTCCCTTGCTAGACTTTTTGCCTAGTTGTAATATTCTATGTTAACCCTCGACCCTTTGAAGTTGATCGCATATTCCTACTTTATTTAGATGCTGAGAAGGAAATTAAGAGAAAAGTTTTTAATTTTTTTTTCTGGTCTTAAAGTTATCTAGGAGGCATCTACTCAAAAATGTTTGGTAATGGATGGAGTGGATGTCTCTTCAAAACTTCTCAAAACATGGGATCAATAGATCATTTTTCTACATTTTGTTGCGAACACCATATTTTTTGTTTGATTTAGATGATGAAATAAAATCGTGAGAAATTGCTCATGAAAAAAATGAAAAAATATTTTTCAAAACTTCGTATCTTGGCTCTTTCAGTATTTAGAGTAGATAGACAAAGTACATATTATACACGAGTGTCACATGCCAAGTTCTATATGTGTTGTAAAGGTTTCTCAAATTAAGATGAAAATACGCTACGTGTGTTAGTCTACTGGAAACTCTAAAGACTTACTCATAAGTGGTCATTCCCCAATTTTCTCTTGCTATCTCAAAATCTGGCACAGCTATTATATCCAGCTTGGGTAATTTGTAAGTAGTTCCAATCAACGATTCCAAGATAGGTAGTAATTTTCTACCTTGACTCAAGGCATAGTTAGTGTACTTATTCGCATTTTCTCTAGCCCAAATGTTGACTTTTTCATTGCCGTCCTTTGTATAAGTTGTATAAAATTCAGATATCGTGAAAGCCACTAAATATGTTGGCATGGACATAGTTGTAGGATAATCGTCCCAAATTTTACCATCCTCATTCCTGGAGAAAGAAAAATACTTTCAAATCCTTACATCTACTGATCAGCTTTATTAATGGAAAGTTCGAAATGTTTTTCTTTTAATTACCTAGAGACTGAATTTTTCCGCATATTACTCGTTGTTTTTTGGTTATCGTTGCTTCTGGCTATAGAAATTTGGAAAGTTGTTCTATATCTCGGTTCATCAAAACAGGGGAAAGTTTTCCTTGCGTGATTTGGTTGAAACTGCGTGACTGCCATCCATCTGAAAAATTATGGAGAAAGAAGGTTGAATGTTTTTCTTTGAAGTAACTTGAAATGTTAAATGTACCGGGATGATTTACTTTTTGATGCCGTCCACTGTGTAAGAACTTTTGTAAAATCCTTCCATGTTGTCGTTCAGCACTCCCTCGTAATTGATAGTGAGTATATATTCGGATTTTTCCTCCAAAGGATTGTTCATTTCAATTGTAAGTAATCCGCTTTCTCCCATTTTTGTTTTGGGGGTACCTTCCACTAATTTCCCTTGTTTCTTGATTTCGAGTTGCTGCACTACGAGCCCTTCACTGAATAGTTGTATTTCTTTCGTAGATTTAACTACCGAGAGGGTAATATCTACTACTCCTTTGAAAGTAGACCTATCAAGGTCTGGATTAATTTTTAAAGTGTAGTGTAAGGGATTTATGTTTTCTGGTAAACGAACGATCGGCGATATGTCAGAATTTGTTTTGTCACCATCATCGTTATAGAAATACGAAAGCAAAGGATGGTTTTGCAATGGATAACTGTTTGCGAATGCGACGCAAGAAAACAACACAAATATTGAGAACATATTTAAAAGAAAAAGTAAAATAAAAGAACTTAAAATCGTGCACAGAACATTTTAAATGGTAAAAAACGACTGAACTAAAATACAGAATTATACTCGAGGTTAATGCAGTAAGTTTTAATAGGTATATGATAGCGAAGTGTTTGATTATTGATAAGCTCTTCAAGGGTAAGTATAATAAAAAATTTTAACGTTCTACGTAAAACGTATGGAAAGTATTGATCTTTGTTTTTCAAAAAGTTGTCGACATGAGACTTTAAAAAAATACTTTACTTTAATTAGAATATGAGAAATTATTGTTAACGCACGAGTCTATGCTATAACAATAATAAAAATTTCCAAATGACTGGATAGGTGGATAGATAATGGAAATTTTTCTGTTCGTAAAATTCTCCAATATCTCGATTCGTTATGAAAAGTTTGCGTATCATTTTAAATTTCCGATTCTTCTGTTCTGTAGGAGGGATAGTATGTTCAGTAATTTTGTAGGATTGTAAGGTACGGATATTTAAATGCGATTGTAATATTTTCACAACAATATTTTGTATTCAAATTATATTTTATAATTTGAACGTACCTATGCGCGCTTTTATTTCGTTTATACGCAAGCCTTAAAAAAATTAAAGAAATGAGTGGTGGAAAATTGCAAAACTCGAATCGATACACAAACAGGTAGTATCGAAAGGCAATAAAATCCAATATTTGATCAACTTCTAGCGGTTTGCCGGCTGTGTTTTTGATTACGAGATGAACACACCTATTTTTTATGACCATGAAAACATACGTTGAAATTAATCACGGTATGTACAACGATGTTGATAATATTATGACTCATTTAGTTTTGACGCATTTCAATTTCAAGTGATGATTCATGGTTTAATGTTTCTGCGAACTGTAGTTTTACTTCATTCCACTTTCGTTCTAATGATAAACTTGAGATGAATAAATTGTTTAAGTGTTCATACCTAATCTCTTTTAGAACATTTACTTCAAATATTTGAATTTATATTTGGAGAATTTATCGAAGCCATAGATCATTCATACTCGAATAGATATACTATTCATCAATACTTTGAAAAATATTTAGGTATTTATACATATGTAGGTACGTAATTACACGTTTATGTAATCATAAACTATAAGATGATTACAATAAAACCAAAAAAAAAAAAAGGTGCCTTTTCATGTATGATAATGTTGTATATTTCTACATAATTTTCAACTTAATTTATAAATTACAAAAATAAAAAATGAGCACAATGATAGTGAAGGAAATATGATGATCGTTGACGATTTCCAAGGTGAAGGAATTTGCGGCCGTTCAATTTTTAGAATATCCATAAGTATAGGAGCTAAGATATCAACTTCCTTATTAATTTTTTGCACCGTTTGCTGTCCATCTAAGCGTAAGTTATGAACTAATTTCGTGAAATCACCATATTTCTGTTGATCGAGTTTTCCCATTTCGTTTTCTAACATTTGTAGCTGCATGATTAAAACACTTATTAATAAGTCATTGGTTTGTTTATCATTCGTCATTGTATATAATTATGTACTATGGAAGTAACGGGTATTTATCACTTTTAATTCTTTGACTTCAAATATTTTAGACTAGGTAATTTCAATTGTAACATCTTTCTAAACGTTTATAGTGAAAAAGAGGTGGATACAGGCCCGTTGCACGTTTTAGAAGGAGCTAGAATATTTTGTATTCAATACAAAACTGCCATACAGCAAAAAGAAAAGTCAGTGCTCTTTTTAAGATTTGACCAGCCTCCCTGAAATGATAGGTTGGCTACTGGTTTGGGTGTGTAGCCGTAGCTGCCTGACTGGATAATGGATACGTGTAGAACCACCCATGTAGAAGAATTGCATTAGCGCAACAAAAAGTTATGTTATGTTTAATGACTAGTTTACAAGTAGTTTTTTGCTGCATACTAGTGTTTTTCTACATGGAAAAGTTTTTCGTTTTTGTTTATTCGTAACAACAGTATTAAAGATGAAAATATTAACAAAATTTTTTATGCATGAATCAAGTTATGGCTCTAGTTTTGGTATTTTAAAGTCCAAGTTAATATTTTTGATTTCCTTTCCTTTATCCCCTTTATTTAAATATTTTTTGATTCAACTGTTGCCTCAATTGAACACTTAACTGAGTTCTAAAAGCAAATACGTATAATTGGTAGTTATAATTATAATGATGGAATGTATCAAATTGGCGTAACTAAATTCATTTTTTATTTTGAATAATTTCTTGAGTGTGAAGAGCTCATTAGAGTAAAAATGTTTGTGATTTTTTCATTATCGTCAATTTCATATTTATATGTATACTAGGGGGCTTCGCCTCCTGGTCGCTGCGCGGCCAGACCCCGCGGCATTCCTCGCTTCGCTCGGATTGCCTATTTGATGTGACTCCTTCGAACAACATAACACGAATGATGATAAGTTTGTTCGAGCGACCTACTCAATGTAGTAGGGTACGCAAAAATAAGTAACTTATTCGTGAGTAACCTACTGCCAGAGACGGACCGAGCGGGGGGGGGGGCAGAGGTTTTGTGCAGTCGGCAAAAGTCGGCAAATCGACATCGGTGAGAAAAATTCGACAATTCCTGTTTCCCTTGTCTCAGTAACAGCGAAAATTTAACAATAAATAATTAAATCAAACAAAGAAACGCATATGTATTTGCGCATTGTTTTGCTTACTCTGCTCGAAGCTTTTCTATTTCCTAATTTTGTCTACGCTAGGAGTGGTAATGTCGCCATCTGAGAAGGAGATACTGAATATCGGAAATGAACGAGATTAATGAAAACTGATGTTCCATTAAAATTAATATTGTTTTAGTTCAATTTCAATTGATATTATATGGTTTAAATTTATCTCAAAATAATGCTGCAGAATTGGAAACTGGAGAAGTACTCAGTCCCTTGAGTGATAACAACTTTTTTCATTCTCAACAAAAAAAAATCCTACTTAATATTTTTGGATTTATTTTTTTTTTAAATTTAAACTTATTGTTTTTCCATCATTTTAAATTTTTTTTATTGTTTTGTTTTAAATTGTTGAATATTTTATCGCCTTGGTTTCATTTTTCCCTTATTTATTCGAATCTAGTTTTTTAGTTTTTAGGTTTTCATTTTTTTTTCGTTATACCGGGTGACTACTTGATTAGAGCACCCAACGAGACAAAATTAGCTAAAGGTGAAA
The DNA here is from genome assembly GCA_009761765.1 of Phenacoccus solenopsis. NCBI lineage: Eukaryota > Metazoa > Arthropoda > Insecta > Hemiptera > Pseudococcidae > Phenacoccus > Phenacoccus solenopsis. Next base: position 4,496,216 of record CM019752.1, on the reverse strand, counting down.
CAATTCAATACATTTACGTGTATTTTTGACAACAAAAGTATAATTTAAAATTTTGTATTTTATTTTACGATAGACGCTTTTAAGCATTAAATAAATTTTATTTATGTCATTTATTCTTGCTAATATCATCCAAATATATAATTTATTTCTATGAGTGTAAGATTTTTGCGCTTGGGGTGCTCCAATCAAGTAATCACCCGGTATTTTAGCAATTATCTTCAGTTCGAAACATTACTCCATTTTTGTACATTTGTTTTCATCTTATAATTTTTTCTTTTTTTCATGATATCTTTCATTGTTGCATTTTTTAGTTTTCGGAATTTTTCATTTTTAACAATATTATTGTTTAATTTTTAGACTTCCCAACTTGTTTGCTTTCTAATTTTTGGATTTTTTTTTTATTACTAAAAATTTTTCTATTTTATTACGTTGTTTTGTGATATGGATTTTTTTTTAATTTATCCATTTTCCCATCAATGTTTTCTTTAATTCTTGAATTTCCTTTGTTTTTTTTTTTAATTTGAAAAAAATCAATTTTTAGATATTCTTTATATTTCTGGTTTTGCATTTAAAAAATATTTTTGTTCTTTTCTGATTTCTGTATTATCTTAAGAAATTACTTCGTGACTTGATAGTTTTAAAAATTCAACATCCGTTTTTATTCACCAAAATTCAAAATGATTCAGAATATCCATTTTACATTATCAAAATAATTAAACTTATACCGTGTATCACCTTCTCAGGCAGTTCGAAAAACGACTGCACTTTGATTTTTTTAATTGCTTCTTTGTGTTCTTTGAATTCTTAGGCAAATATAAATGTGATATTACTCGTACATCAAATTACAAATCAATCAATCGTAGTCGGAAAATTGAAAATACCAGTTGGCATTTTTAGATTTTCACCCCCCCCCCCCAGAGTGCCTAGGCTCGGCCCGTCTCTGCCTACTGCACAAAATTCTTGTAGTAAGTTTAGTAGCTTAGAAAAAAATGTGTAGCCTACCCAAAGTCGCCCGAACAGAATAGAGTAAGTTATGCAGGTCTCCCAAACGCGTGTAAGTAAGTCAAGCTACTTTGAGTGGTTTGAGTAGGTCGCCCGAACAAACTTGATATGTATCGTGTAACGGACGAACTAACGCGGCACGGCAGACGGCACGCCCACAACCAAGCAAGTGGAGTGGAATACGGCAACGCGTAACGAACGCGTTAATTTTTATGTAATAAAAAAGAGAAAAATTTTTTTTTTCAACTCTCTGATTAAAATTTTCAATTTTTTTTGCTTGATGACATATTTGCATAATTTTTGCGATTAAAAAAAAAAATTATCGAAATCCGTCCATTAGGAGAGGCTGGGCGATTGGAACAACATATTTTTGGCCCTATTTTTGTTATTTTTTTCTTGTACCTTTATAATATGATGATGATGTAGTTATGTATTACGTACCAATCTGAGATGTGTTTCTGATTTTATTTCAGTATGTAGATTGTCTAACAGTCTTCTCAAGAACGCAAGTTCGTCATCGCTTACTTGCCTGACAAATATTTATTCGTTTTAAAACATCCACTTGATATTTATACACATATATAAAAAAAAAATTTAAATACTCACGATAAAGTTGGAATTAAATTACAAATGAATGTAAGGGTAGCCTTAACGCCTTTGGATGATGACAAAATTGATTTATAAACATGTTTCTCATCCACTAATGTTATATCTTCATAGTTTGATTGCATCAATTTGCGCAAAATTCTGTATGTATTATAAAACAATAATATATTTATTTGAATATATTATTCTTACTTGGCAACTTTAGTGCGAATACCTTTCAATTTTACCTTATTAAAAGTTCTTCGTCTCTAGTGCATCCTAAAGTTTCAAGAATGGTTCTTTTGTCATATGCTATTTCGGATTTCCGATAAGAAGCCCATAAATTATCGTGAACTTGTTGCGGATTTTCACTCCATTGAAGTGCCGTGCAAAACACCAACTTTTTAAGGTCTGGGTGCACCCTGAACAAAACTTATATCAATTTGTATCGAACAGTAGTGGATTTCTCAATTCAGTGACAATATGAGAAATGCTGAATATGGCTTACATGCTTATATCTTTTATATTTGCGTCATATGAATTTAAAGCTGGTTGGATACAGGCTCGTAGTCCTATCTTACAAGGTAGAGAAAATATTACTGATCTTCCCATTTTCGTAGAATAGCTGTCCGTTTCATTTGTATCGAAACCAATACGTTCCATTTGTTTTTCGAATATTGCTTTGATATATTTCTACATTGAAATAGGTCATCAAATGAGAGATTTTGTATGTAATTCATTGTACCAACTTGTTTTAAATTTTAAAAAATACACACATACGTGAAAAAGAATACAATTCTTTGTTTGTTCGTACTTGCTGAACAACATATCTAGATGATAAGCCGCCGATCGTAGAGGTAGTATTTCCGTCTCGTTTATCAAATATTCGCCTAGTTTCAGTGGTATGTCATAGGGTAAGTGATCATCAAAGGCTAAACTGAAGGAATCATCGATCAGCTGAGCTCTGTTCAAAGGGTGTATTTTTTCCGGATTTTCAGTTAGTTGCTTTATCAACAGACCCCAATTGTGCAAATCGTAATTAACTCTATAATGTCCTATAAGTTGGAACCATTTCTTTAATAAAGTGGAGAGTATGTTACTTCTATGAATTTGAATCATATTTCAACAAATTTTTTCTTAAATATTTAGTGTAGACCTTCATTGATAGCATATTGAAAGTCTTTATTGATACATGGTGAGTATAGCTTACGGTATGGAATTTGAAAATTTCGAAAAACTTCTTTCCCTCAGCACGTGGTAAGGGAAGAAACAGCTTAGTATGGTTTTAATTTGTATTAAATTCCTAGCGTATTTCTTATACGCAGTTGAAAAACAGACTTAATTCAATGAATTTTGCGTCATATAAAATCTAAAATGTGTCAAGTGTGATTTTTTAGAATATAGTTCTTTGTAATTTTGTTAGAAGGGCTTGAAATGTGCCTTCTTAATTGGTTCATCAAGCTCTGCAGATAAATTTTTATTTTTAACTTTACTATTGCTATTACTGTAATCATGTATTAAATTTCCTTATGGGTTGATCTCGCCCAAAAATAATTCGTAAAATGTTATTGTGCCTTAAATTGTGTTTGCAATTTTACGTTAATAGTTTTCTGTACAAGCCATCAATGTAGAAACATCGTATTTCAAAAAATATCAACATATGATTTTGAATTTTGATATTGTCCTAAAATCCATTGTTTAGCTGTATTTTTCAAAACTCTTCATCCCTATGTCCCATACCTATGGTTCTTATAAGAAAAACTATTCATCGTTAAATTGTCAATGATGTAACTTATTAGGATAATGTGATCTGGACATATAGTACATTTTTCCAAAGCATGAGTTCTTGAGATTACAATGAACAACTTTTTTTTTTTTAAGGCCGAGGAATTCTGGCTTTCCCCTCTCTTTATGAGCTGCTCTCACTTTTTATCAATAGGGACTTTTATTGTTGTTAGTGGAATGATTCGCTGTGTATTTATTTTATACTAATAAATTGCTGTTGGGAATTTTTGCTGAAAAGAAGTAAGTGGATTTATGCATAATGAGTTGTATTAATTTCAAGAAAACAAGAAATCGGAAAATTTACCTTTTTGTTGTAAATTAATGATAATCCATTCGAAATTATCAAGCTTATTCGGTATTGTTATATTTTTATCAGTAAATGACCAGATGGACGGCGTTGTGTTGAGAAATTGAGCATTAGATTTTGCGGTATAGCTGATAGGTACAATCCATTCTTGATTTGGTAATGATTTAGATGCTCGAGGTGATCTGTATATGCTCTAAAAATGACTTAGTTAATTGGTAGAATTATCTTTAACAAAGATGATAAGTGTCTGAATTAATGCATTCCTACTTGTTGAATTATTGCTATTTTCCTATCATAATCTCTGGATATCGTTATTAATGGGTAACCGGGCTTTTCTATCCATGGTTTTATTACCTCGGTGATCGACGTATGAGGTGGAAGCGGAAATGAATCTATTTGGTTTTGGTATTCCAAAACGTTGTATAAATCATGCGGAGTTACTAATCCTAATTTTTGGCTATAATTTCATTAACTAATATTACTGACTATTGCAGAATAATTGGGAAGTTTATGTTTAGTTTGTCATAAGGTTTGATGGACTCAAACCTGATAATTTATCTTACCCATCTGCTATAAATTTTTGTAGTACGTTTCTTAACGAGCGTTTTGTTATCATGTTTTCAAGCATTCTTATTACAGAGACGCCTAAAAGGAAATTTACGCCTGTCTGTTATTATTGTTATTTTAAAATTTGCATTCGTAAAATAAGATGATGATTTCACCTTTACTGTAATTTATTATTCCATATTTTTCATTAATTTCTGTGCCTGTTTTCTTGAGCCAAGTTAACGCTCGTTGATCTGTAATTTCGTGCCATAGCGTTGGCTGTAACACCTCGATGTTGAAAATTTCATCTGTTTTTAAAGTAGGATCAATCTAAAGGAATATAAATGCGTTGAAAAAGAAATGCTGTTGTTACTCATAGTTTTCGCTAGTAAGAAAGCCTGAATGAAAGCATTTTATTTCTATAAGCAGTAGATTAAATGCCACTGCCAGTTTCCCATTATATTTATATTATATTATCTTACAAAATGATAATAAAAGTAAGTAATAACGTTTTAGGAGTAAAAATTATTTTTATCGCTCTTTTTTTCTTATGTTTGGTTATTATTTTTTCCAATTTTTTCAAATTATTTCAACTTTTATTACTTAACCAAGAACGAATCTGGAATAGGTATATTCTTGTTTTTTTTTTTTTTTTTTTTTTAATATAATTATATATCTATACTAGGGGGCTTCGACCCCTCGCCGCTTCGTGGTCCAACCCGCGGCATTCCTCGCTTCGCTCGAATTGCCTATTTGATGTGACTCCTTTGAACAACATAACACGAATGATGTTATGTATCGTGTAACGGACGAACTAACGCGGCATGGCAGTCGCCACGCCCACAACCAAGAAGTGGAGTGGAATGAACGCGTTAATTTTTATCTAATAAAAAAAGAGAAAAATTGTTTTTTTCAACTCTCTGATTAAAATTTTCAATTTTTTTTTGCTTGATGACATATCTGCATAATTTTTGCGATTTAAAAAAAAATTTATCGAAATCCGTCCATTAGGAGAGGCTGGGCGATTGGAACAACATATTTTTGGCCCTATTTTTGTTGTTATTTTTTTCTTGTAGCTTTATATATATGATACCTTCATGGTAATCGCTTCTTTTACCCGAAAGTTTATCGGAAGCGGACTTCTTTACCTACACATATCCAATTTCATGCCAGATCTAGGTTAATAATAATGTTTCGCTCACCAAAGGAGTCACAAAGAATTCCATATATCCAGCCAGTGCTTCTGTTAACCACGAGTAATTCCAATTCAGTGGTGTAACTAAAACTCCTACCCAATGACGAGAAAGCTGGTGGCATATAGAAGCTGTCACGATAGTCTTTTGTAATTGAGACGATCTTTCCTCGTCAGAAATAATGTAATATTCCCTACAAGTGCAAAGAAATTAATAGTAGGTGCATTTTAAATGATACTAAAATATTTACCTATCATTTGTTTCTCACATGAACATGGCCATGCCGTAAGCTTCAACGAGCCGATGTTTGATTTCTGGCACTACCACTATATCCAGCTTAGATAACTTGTGAGGTATACCAATAAATTCTTGTAGTACATTTAAGGCTTTTTCGCTTTGTTTTGTGGCGTACTTGGTAAAAATTTGAAGTTCTTTTCTAGTCCATAATTTAATGATATGGTGAGAATCATTACTTTTAGGAAACTTCCCAATCATAAATGCCACTAAGTATGTAGGTATGGGAGGTGTTGATTCGAACTGATCCCATATGTAATTACCTCTGTGAAATATTTCTGTATGAGTTTCATGTTTTATATTTAAAAATGAATGGAACAAACAAGGGTGTCCCGATAGCGCACTTACTATGCTCGTTGAGTACTCTCACAAAATTTTTGAAAAAATTGGATGATTTTGAACCTTATTACTCGTTTTTTTTTTCAATTTTTACTGGATAATCTACGCATACACGTATTATTGTAATTTCAATTTGTTCTCTGTTTTATATTTTGCACTAAAATTTGGCTCAAACATCGTATGCATTGTAACGAAAAACTGAGTGCTAGATATGAAACACAATAAATCTACAAAAACCTCAGCAGATGAAATATTTTATTATTGAAAAAAATTGTTTGATTGATGTTGTTATAGATATGAGTAACTAATTTCATGTTGTGGTAGATGTTTTAAAATTAAGTAAAATAAACTTTCTCTGAAAAATAAATACTTTTATGAGGCCAGAAATCCTTTTTGTGTGAATCAAAGAGGGGGAAGGCTGTAATGCTGGGAAATGGGTACCTATTGCATTATTACATTTTAATGGATTTTAAACATGAGCGAGTACTCTCATATAATCATCGGGACACCATTGTGAACAAGTATATTTTGTGACCAACTCATTATAAGCTTTTTTGCGAGGCATATTACTCCTGGTGATATAAATGTTTTTTCTTGCTATTGAAATGGAAAAAGGTGTTCTGAAACGCGGATCGTCGAAACAAGGGAAAACTTCTCTAGCATAAGTAGTTTGCAAGCTCGTAATGGCTAACCACCTACTGGTTAGAATAAAGTTTAATTATTGTTGTAACGAATGTGTAACTTCGTATTATTACTGTACTAACTATTTTTCGCCATGTTCATTGTAAGAAATTCCATATAAACCTTTTTTCTCGTCGCTCATAACACTATCAAATTCGATTACTAAACATGCTTTGGTACCATGACGTATTGCTTGGTGGAATTCTACAATGAGTTGTTCATTTTCTTGACATACATTTTTAATAGTGGCCTGAGTGTTTTGACAAACTCTGGTGCTCTTGATGTTCAAATTCTTAGAATGGAGTTTTATTATATGGGTGGAGAATTGTACATCTACTGTTATATATACTTTACCGCTGAAGTTGAAATATTCTGGATTTGGAGTGATCAGTAAATTGTATGAAAGTGGTATTACGTTTTCTGATAAGCGATGTTCTTCAGTATCGTTGGTTGATTTGGTTTTTACGACAGCAATGATCGCACAGTATATGATAAAAGTGAAATGTTTGAAGAACATTTTATACAATTAATCACACGACTCTATCCGCGAAGTATTATTCATCTCATGATTACTGAGGTATTTACTAAAATTAATATTTATTGAACTATTTTGTATCGCGAACGATGAGAACGACAAAACATCAATTGTTCATTGTTGACTTATTATCTTAAGAGAACTGATAAACAAATTAAATCTGACGTTTTGCTAGAACGTAACGCTAATTTGAAGTGGCGTTATCTGTGTAATTGTCTTGCTTCGTAGAATTCTCATTTCATGTGGGTTGGCTAGTGGTCACTGCCTGTTAAATCGTTTTCAGCTGACGCACAAGGTACCCGGGATTTTGTATATTTCGTCTATATTTCAGTTGAACAATAGTTTTTATTGTTTTATTTATTTATTTTCCTTGATACTGTATAATACATGTTATTAACGTCTATATACATAAATATTTGTCTCCTTTAAATTGGAAAAAATTCAACTCTATATCAGTCTTCTATGCTGTTATGTACTAAAATTATTGAAAACTCGGAAATATGAAAATAATGTAGGATTCTTGTTGCATGTAGCATTTGTACTTAATTTATTGTGTATGAATTTGTTTTTGGAAACAAGTGTAATTAACTTTCTTGATATTTACATATACATAATAGTATGTTACGCAACAAGGGAATAAAGTAGCCGATTTCGAACGAGTGGGAAACTTGCACCAGGAACTGAAAGCCATTTTGAAATCGTACTTTATTCCCGAGTCGCATATATGTACTATTTTATCCAACTCAAGTACATGAAAATATGGAAATAGGTATCACCCAAAATATTAAATAAAAACAAAACTCTGTTTAGAAAATTTTCAATCACTTTATTCCCTTAGGTGAAAAAGTGGACTTTTCTCCTTAAGGTAAAAAAATAACAACTAATACACGCTCCAAAGAGCATACTTTTTGTGTGTAAAAGAAAGTATAAAAAGCGTAGTTTATGTACTCGAAATGCATTAAACCTGTTAATTCTATTTCCTTTACGAATTATACCCTTCAAATACTATGCATGATACCGGATTCATCATCAGTTCACGCGGCAAATTTTTGTCAACTGTGTATCTACAACAAAAATTATAGGTTCGTAATTTATACAGATAGGTATATTATTATTTGCATGTTGTGTACCCTTATTCCTCTTACCCTTTCGTGTAGCCTGCATTTGTACTGGCGGCCACTACTGAAACTTTATTTGGTATTCCTGGTAGTAGGTCATCTAAATCCACGATCGACGGTAAAACATCGAAGTTTACAATCACAATAAATGCACGGTTCCTATACGATCTGCAATGTATAAGGATAAATACGCATGCGTACAATTATACTTTACAAATTTTTAAAAATTTCGCTAAAAACTAAATCCGTTTCAAAATGAATTATAATTTCATTAGCCACAGTTTATCATGTTTCATTTGGAGGCTAGAGTAATCTTTTTAGAAAACGAAAATATCTTCCCTATAAATTTTATATCAACACTGGATTTTCGACATATTAGTGACCTCATTTCTTTCTGTCGTATGAGGCCTTAGGTGAAAAAACTCAACTCTTCAATTCTTCCAACAAATTTTAAAAATCGAATCTCTCATGCCATTACGTGTTCACCATACTTAGATAATTGGAAGGCCTTTAAGTTAATTTTACCTTGGAGGCTTGGAGGTTAAAATTCTATCATGTTGTGATGTCTCGACAGATTTTATTATGTTAAATCTTGGTCAAGAAATTTAAATGCTTAAGATTTTTCAGAGTCCTTCAAGATTTGAAGAGTTTACTATTTTGCATCGGATCAAATATCTTAAAAGGCTCTCTCTACTTGACTGCTAAATTTCAAGCAATTATTATGTACATAAACCTACTTCTTACATAGTTAGACCTGCAGTGTAAATGCATTATAAATTGTAATGATATTGATGAATGATCGAATATAAAAATGGAAAGTTCGTCATAAGATGTAAAATATTTCCCCAAATTCTGTATCGTTTCAGGAAAAAAATATGGGGGGGGGGGAAATGAGGATTCAAAACTTTGATCATTGATTTATGGAATATAACGTTTGTCTTGATCTAAATTGTAGATACCTAACTGTCAAATGCACTGTAAGAAACTTTTAAGTATTCAAAGAAGTAAAATAGATAAATTGTTCGATTAATATTAATTAGCTGTGTTTACCTAGTTAAAATATAGATAAATTTCGAAGGTGCAAGGGATTTATAATCGCCATGTTTTAGAATCTCTGTTTTTCTCAATTCAGATAAATCTTTAAATAAACTGTAATGGCTGTTTTCTTGTTTTTTCTGTGTCTCGACATTTTTTGAAAAATAATCCGTATTTGCTGGTAAAATAGTCCACGTACTCGTTGAAAATCCTAGAACAACATTTTACTGCGATTGAGTTCGTATGTTAGCATTTAGAAAAACAAGTGAAATATGTAAGAAAAATCGGAGATATACCAGCGTTTACGGTGTCATCCCATTGCATTATGAGTCTGTGAGGATCACGAGAACCATTTTCAGAATGATCTGCGATTTGGTTGGAACGAACGTAACCATTTACCATACCAATTTCTTGACCATAATAACATACCACGCTGCCGGGTAACATCATCGATACTATGGTAAAAATATCCATATACTCAGGTCTCGTTCTGGATCCTACTCTGGAGACATCATGATCATGCATCTATGTAAATGCACAATACTTTAATATTCAATGTTTTCATCGCTGATCAGTAGGTATAAAGCTTTTTGACAAATTATAAATTTTGTCTGCTACTTACTGCCCACGTTGATACCGCATGTTTGGGAAGTTTTTGCATCCAACGTGTGTCAATTTTAGTATTGAAATATATTGCATCGATATCGCCATTAATATATTCGAGTTCAAACGTATATGGAAAATGAGTAATATGATAATCCCCTTGGTCATAAAATTGTCGCACTACGTCTGGTGAAGTGTGTGCCTCGGCAATGAATATTCTGTATACAGCAATAAAGGACTAAGTGCGACTTCAGAATGCGTTTGTGAAGGGTTTAAATTCATCATTATTATTTACCTCTCAAAGCCGCCATGTTTTTCGTTATATTCATCCAAGAAAACTCTCATTTCGTGCACGAATTCTATAGTTTCAGGCTGTTCTATTTGACGTTGAAATGTCCCATCATCTCTGAATTCTTTGTCTTCGAAAAAGAAAATCACAGCATCGATTCTAAATCCAGCTACCCCTTTGTCCATCCAAAATTTTAGCATTTTCTAAATGAACAAGTGGAATGAAATGAATGTATTTATTTGAGATTTATTACAAGGATAAGCTATATTACCTTTAATTCGATTTTCAAATATTCATTATTCAAATTGAAATCAACTTGCTCTTCCAAAAACTGGTGCAAGTAAAATTGTTTTCGTTTCTCATTCCATTTCCAAGCACTACCTAGTCCACCGTCGAATACGCTTACCTATTAATAATTTTTTTTTTCTTTTTAAACCGCGCATTTACCAAACACTTTTCTAAATAAATTATGTTTTATTTCATACCCACTTGTTCGGTGGAATGTGTCTTCCAGTTACATTATCATAGCCTTTTGAATCCTTCCACACGTAAAAATCCGTATAAGGATCAATTCTTTCAATAGACTTTTGAAACCATTCGTGCTCATGGCCACTGTGATTAATGACTAAATCCAATAATAATTTCATGTCTATATGAATAAAATGTAAATGTTGTCAGTTACGAACCCTCTATGAATTGATTGAGAACTTAATTCTAGTTGTTTTTTTCCATAACACTTCATTCCCTTATCAAACGCCATTATGATGTTGAGTTCATTGTCTTCGAAGAGGAAAATGTATGAAAAAAATTTCGTTACCCCTTTTTTTCATTTCTCTCATGAGTTCATGAAAATCTTCCATTGTTCCAAATCTAGGATCGATGGCATTATAATCGGATATATCGTATCCCATATCCCGAAAAGTTGTTGTATGTATTGGTGTAAGTTGGATTGCCTCGATACCCATTCCAGCTAAATAATCTAATTTTGAAGTAATTCCTATAATTCGAATGGTCAAATGGTTGCAGATTAATTATATGAGATTTTATGAATTGATGGTAATTTAATTTTGAACCTTACCTTTAATGTCACCAATTCCATCGCCATCGCTGTCTTTGAACGAGAATGGTATAAGTTGATAAATTAAGGTATGCCTCCACCATTGTGTGTCCAGGTGAGCCTTAGTATTCGAATAGAAATCCAATGAAAAGAAAATAATTAAAATCGTCGAACGTTTCATTGTTGAAATCCAAAATTATAATTTGTAGTTATGAGAGTAATGGAATACGTATTTATGCATGGTTAGATACCATGCATTGTTGACTTTCAAGTAGGACGTTATCACTTGTCCCTGCCAATATTTCCTTCAACTTTTATTATCATATCGAGATATTAGATTCATTAATTGTTCTTGGAAAAACATTGACGAATGATCAGCAATTCTTAGAGGTATTTACTTGACAATTTTATAATGATATGTTGATGTATTCAGCTTGCACTTGAGAAAGTAGTTTTCAAATAATTGTATATTTATACTTACCATTGGTAGATATTCTTTGATTAGTTAGTCAATAATCACCTTGACATGTTTAATGAGAAAAAGTGGAGTACATATTTTCACTTATCAAAGAATCATCCCCTTAATGTACAATAATATGAATTTTTCAAACGTTAGTGAATCTAATTTGTGTTGATACTTCGAAGCTCAATTGCAGTAATTGAGGAATTCGCATCGAGCTCAGTATTTGAAGTGCTTTGTGTACCTTGAATATTAATTTGTTTTGCAGTTAAATTTTTGGATGCAAAAGTGAATATATGCGTCAGAGTGGGCGAATTTTCGGTCTATTTCAAAAGAAGTCGAAGTTTTAACATTTTAGAATTTTGAAAGATGAATTGAAATTTTTTCCTATTTTAATGTTATATGTTGTTGTCCAAACACTATAAAACTTTTTGCAGTTGATTTTTTTTCAGTTTAAGAGATCCAAACAGTTTTTTAATTTTTTTCATAAAGCAATAGTTTTAGTAATTTTCAAAAATGAAGTACGAATGAATAATTTACTGGTCTTGCTCACAGTATTGATTTAATTTGAGCTATTTTGGACTCAAGAGGAAACATATTGCTTTACAAAGCTTGCTAAAACATCACATTTTTGCTTCAAAATGATTTTGTATAGATGTTTTAGTTTCGAAAAACTGAGAATTCAGCAACCCCTGTAGAACAAAATTTAGCATATTTTGTCTTTTGAGTCGCAAATAACCTAAGTTGAGCGTCTACTGTGCACGCGATTAGTAAATTACTCATTTGTCGTTCATTTTTGATAATAACCAAAATTTTTGCTCGTTGAAAAAAAAAAATTAATAATAGATTACATTTGCTAAATTGAAAGCAAAAAAAACGTAACCAACCATGCCACATCATTAAACCTTAGTTTTTAACTGGGGCTTGTTCAGATTTACAAATAATATTGCTAACCTTTTCATGTCTACAATAGTTATAGTGCCCTAGTCTATAGGTCACGCCCAATACCAAGTCTGAAAACCCATGCCCCATGCCTTCCAAAACCACTTAAGAAATTGAACTTTGAGCGAATATAGTATTCCATGCAATTATCATATGAATATAATTACATTTGTCAAATTATAATAACTTGAGGCTCCTCAAAATATCTTCAGATTGTGAAGATCTGTCATTTTGGATCCATTTTGACCCAAATTAAAGGGGTTATATTCTGGCCACTAATTAACCTCACAAGCAAAGTTTGATCTTTCCAAGTTGATTTGGGGAGGAGATATGGGAGAATTAAGAAATTTCATAACTCGAAACTTCCTGTAAAAGCCGCTTTTTGCTCTAATTCCCCTTAAAATGTACTTAAGAAGCTGAAATTTAGATATGTTGGTATCTGTGACTCATTCTTTCATATGAATCAAAAACAAGAAATTAGAGCAATTTACTTGCGATATTTATGATAATTTTTTCTGTTTACTTCCTGCATATTAGTGAAAAACGAACTTCACTGATCAATGCGACCTATCAAGAGGTAAAATATGTGGAAGGAAATTGAAACAGCCTTTACCCACATGTTTTCAATGTTGGCGCTATCTGGTGATACCACCATATAAACTGGTTTGCATATAATTTCCATAAAGGGGTGGAAATTATCTCCAGCTGTAAAATTGCTTGCAGACCTATGAGGATGCAACTTGGTCAACTACCACAATATACCCGGTGATGCCAAAAAGCCTTCGAAATCAGAGGTAAATTGGCAAAAAGGGAGGTATATTGTTGCAAGAAAATATTTTTTGGATGCAAATTGATACCTTTGATGTATATACTTATAATACATATAATATGTATACTAAAAAGTTGGACTTTTGCCAGATGAACACAACATGTTTGAAACACAAAGATTAGAAAACACTACCCTCCTTCGACAACTGCCCACATCAGGAAGGCTGTAATAGCTATCGTTTTTAAGTTAAAAATCCCGCTAAAATACTAAAAATAACTAAATTCGGCCCTTTATGAGGTGCAGTACCTTGGCCTCACTTGGGAGAGGTGAAATCTATTTAATGACCTTGATTATGGTTATTTTGGCAGCATCCATCTAGTTTTTTTTATTTATTAGTCAGGAAGAGATGAGCACGAGCAGTAGAAGCATAATGAAGCACAAATGATTGCACCCACTCTCAACCCCCAGCCCCATCAAAGGGGTGCAGCCATTTCCTTAGCCTCCCTCCCTAACGTTTTTTTGATATATATACCGAAAACGTTGTGCGCACATAACGACAGGAGTGGAAGCACAACAAGCACAAATGATTGCACCTCCTCCTCTCCCCTACCTTTCCCAAAAAGGAGGCCATTTTGGTATGCAGCATCTATACAATGCACCTACGATTTATTGAAAATGAATAATTTTAATTTAATTAATAGTGATATTTCGCTATGATTGGGTACGCAAAAGAAAAAACAGAAAAAAAAACATAATAAACGTGAGAAGTATTTAGATGACTTTTCAAAATAGTTATAAAATTTGTTCACAAATATTTCATTGACATTTTAGCTCAAATTTTCTGTAGTAGTAGTCATTTACTCGTAATAATTGTCAATTAAGAAGATATAGCGGTTAATTTATTCATGTATATCTGAAGAAATATACATGACTTTTCATGAACTTGTAATTTGTTGTATAGAAAAAATTGTAATTGTTCCCAGATCAGTTTTATTTTCTAAAAATGCATTATTATGTACGGTCACACTTTGATAAAACTAATTTCATTTCTTTGGGAAAGATCAAACATTTTCATTTGAACTCTGAACGATGTATCTTGTCGTTATGGATTTATGCACCGTGTATGTATTTCTTTACAGCTACGACTAAATTCATTCATGTTTTGAATATTATTTAAATGAATGTGCGATGTATAACTGGATAATGCACGACCAACAGGCCGCTGATAAAGGCATTTAGCTGAAATAACGACATCAAACTTGCGGCTGAAGAAGACGTCTTCTCCGAGGTTACAGGTTTCACATTTGGTGCTGGGGCAATCGATGATGGTCTTATGCAGTTTTCGATAGCATTTTTTATTTCTTCTACTCTTTTTTTATTGTTTGCTATCCTGGCTATGCCATCTTTGTAGGCAGTTTCGAATGCGATCATTAGTGGCGTAGAATTCTTGTTATGGTTTGGCTCGTTTATTATTTTCTTCAGCTAAATAATATTGTGAAGCTTGAAATAACGCTTGTATAAGTTTCATTGTAGATATTTAACAATAATACTCACTATTTTGATTTGGTCTTCAAATGTAATATGAAATTTGATTTTTTTCACGATTGGGACTAGTTTGGTCATAGTAATGGGATCAAGTTCGCTGTAAGAAAAAATCGAAGCAGTTATTGTGGCTTCAAAGTAAGAAAATTATTCAAACTCATATATACGTTTGCTTCATCAATGTGTTGTGAATAAAATTCAGGGTGATGGTAACGCCATTTGAAGTTTGAAAGAGAGAATTCAACACATAAATTACATTTTGCGTATGAATATCTTGATCCGTATCTGCGATCAGTTTTTCCAAAATCCTATTGTAAATACGTATTTACGAATTTAGTTTTGATAATATAGGTTGAAAATGATAATTGAAGGAAGTTTTTACGATTTGTGTAATGATTACTTAATTAATAATTTATCATCTTTTATGCACCCCACTGTTGACAAAATGATTTCGCTTTCAAAAGCTGAATTGGTTGTCTTATATAGAGCCCATAATTTATCCCAAACACTATCGCTGTTTCCATAAGTCAGCGTAGTGCAATACACCACGGATTTGAGATCACCAGGTACCCTATTAACAGAATATAAATGCTGTCATTAGAAGTGTGAAGTTTGATATCAATGCTTCGAAATTACGGCACGTCATTACTTGCTGAGATCATCAAAAAATTTTTCATATAATTTTTTGGCTTTCAGTATGCAATCCGGATGACCTAAATGGCATGCTATAAGCAAAAGCCTAGATCGAAGAGTTCGCGTTAAATGATCGTCATTAGCTCGAATTTGAAATCCTATCCTCTTGTAATAACTATCAATTCGCTCTAAAATGAAATCCTAAAAATAAATTAAATCAATTTACAAAATTTTAAGGAGAACGTTATTATGAAACGCGGAAATATGGAACTCACTTTGATCGTGTCTTCTAGAGCAGTTTGTTCGTACTGCGAGTATAAATAATTGAAATGTTTCATGGCTGTGAACCACGGCAGTGCGTCGAATTCGTTATCCAAGTAAGTAATTAAGTTCATTGGTACGTCGTATGATAGTTTTTCGTCGATAGCTAAAGCAAACGAATCATCTAGGAGTTGAGCGCGATTCAATATGTGAATATTTTCGGGCATAGTGTGTAACTGGTTTACCAGCAAATTCCAGTTAGGCATATCATAATTTACTCTGTAATATCCTGTCAAATGTAAAGTGAGAATAAAAAATCAGTTGACTTTCATTGATATGTAGCTATGATTAAGATTGCCAAGAGCAAGGAACAGGGAATAGAAAAGTCATGTTTAAGATAGAACTTCTAATTTTGCAAAATTACCAAATTTACAAATTTCTGATTTCATCACATTTCATTGAGAATAATATGTATAATTATAATGTTTCTTTCTTAAGAGAGAGAGAGAGAGAGAGAGAGAAAGATATGAAATGGCAAAAAGCATAATTTCTAACAAATATTCTAGTGTAGCTCTTGGCGACCCAAATTAAACAAATGTTTGCGGCATTTACTGATTCGAACAAGTACCGATTTGCTGTTTATTGAAGAGTATCCATTCGTCATTTTTTAAAGATGCTTCAATTTCTAAAGATGTAGAATTATCAAGACCTATCCAATGCGTTGGTTGTGTTACTTCGAAATTGGTTGAATATTTTTTAGTAAAACTTAAAGGTATTATCCATCGCTGATCTGGAATGGAAGTATCAGACCTTGGTGACGTATAAGTGCTCTATAATAAATAGGTTTGTTAATTTAAATATACGAGATAATATTTTTAAGCACGACGCAATGTTCAATTGTTATTAATCATACCTGTTCTATTATAATGAGACTTTGATTTGCTATCTTATGTACTCTTACTAACGGATAACCTCGATTTGTTGTCCATGTATTCATTATTTCAGAAGGTGGTAGCGGTAGAGTTATTTTATCTTGAAGTACTTGCTCATCAAAAGCATTCAAAAGATCGTTTGGCCCTACGGTGCCACCATTTTTGTTTCTAAGTGTAATATAAAATTCCATTTTGGTGAACAATTCGAAGTAGTGGCTGCGAATTCACGAATTTTTGGAATTTGGGTCAAACACTCACTTCCAAGCACCTTTTGATTTTTTCGTTATGCGTGTATTTTTTCCCAACTGTAGTTTTTCTTTTACTTTTCACGTGCCTTTCGCCACTCGGCTGTACACGAAATATAAATGAGAAAAAAATTGATGCTCAAAAGCCATAATTTATCAGCTTAATTTTATACGATTTGAAATAATGCGATTGTGAAAATTTCAGTCTCTAGGTTATTATGAAGAGTTCAAGACTAGCTTTAAAGGGGTTGGGGTGGAGTTTCCTCATAATATAAGCGTATACAGAAGCATCCTCAAAAATGTGATTTTCGAAAAATAAACCTGAAAATCGAATTTCTTGCGTTTTTGTATTCGCTCTCACTTGCAAATAGGAAATAGTTGAGATATTTTAGTACATGCTGTTTCCTCGATATGACACAAAACGAATTAGAATGAAGATATTTTTTTAAAATTATGTTTCTCCCAATGGCGTCGCTAAGGGGGAGCCTGGGGGGCTGGCCCCCTAAAAATTTCTGGCCCCCCTCTGGTCCACAACCAAAAAATTGAAATTTTCCATTATTTACATTTACAAAATATCTACTTCGAAAATTCCAGTGTGACTGAAAAATAAAACGAGACTTGACCTTTATAACAAAACGCTATCTGTCTGATTGTTTGCAAATTAATTCGAGTCTTCATACCATACCATTTATACCTGCTTACTTACGTTTTTTCAAGTTCGAAGAAAATAATAAATTTGTTTTTATTAACCCTTGTACGATTTTTTCACATAAAAAAATTATTAGACCCCCTCCCAAAAAAAAACACATATTTTTAATACGAAAGTCTAGAAAAATCTTAAATTCTTGGCCCCTTTTGTGCCCCCCCCAATTTTTAATCCTGGCGACGCCATTGGTTTCTCCTCAAATAATAAGTACTCAGGGGCGTAACGAAGACATTCTTCAGGGAGGGGAGAAAACCAAAAATTGCCAACTAATATCATGAAATTTTCCCAACTGTTGACTTTTTTTTTTTTTTTTTTTTTTTTAGTCTTCAAAAATTTTAAAATAGTTGTAATAATACTACTACACTAAAACTCCAAATTTACCAACTTTCCAAAAGCCAAGGGGGCTACGTCCCTGGTTGTGTGCTATACATGATATAAGTTGGCATCAGTTCGAATTTATTCGAGTTCTTATTTTCCCAAAAGAAATTCCAAGTTCCCAATTTCAACGTTGAACAATTATAAATTTCCCAACTTTTCAAAACACCTGAGGGGGAAGCTCTCCCCCATCCTCCCCCTTAGTTACGCCCCTGTAAGTACTGAAAAGGTTTTTGCATTTGTTTCTGCTTGCGGTTGGATTTCAGTTTCATTTTAGTCGTCATAACGAAGAAATAAGGCATATTAGAGATTCTCTGATTACTACTACCACTGTGTTTAACCCCGAATTCCGAAATGTGTGAATTCGTCACCATTCTGCTTCATACTTTGTGTATCCTAATGGGAAAAAAGTTGCCAATTTTCACGCTGATTAATTCACCAGCGTAAATATGAGACTTTACGCAAATACCTTTTCGTCTAAAAAGTTGCCTTTGCAAGTTATTTTGAACAAATTTAATTATGAAAGTATGTAACCGGAAATCAATCCCGAGGCTCTCAGTTCTCCGAGCCAAAGTGCTATCCCCTACACCACGATGGTGAGTATCTGGATGGGCAAATTTTATGTACATTATTACGTACATGAATAGATGAGATAGGCGGATTCCTTAGCAGAATTTTCAGCGAATTATTGTGCAGGCGTTTTTAATGGCGATATTATCAGCAAATTAAAGAGCAAATAAATGAACGAAAAATCATTGGCGAAAAGTCTCTTATTTAGGCTACGAATTTGGTGACTTCTCCCACAATAGGGTATCCAATTGATTAGTTAACATCCAACGCAAAAATCACTCTTTTTTACTCATTTTTTATAGCTTGCTATGTGGCTGCCCTGATTTAGCATATGAAAGATTACAGAATAAGTGTAGCCTATCTATTTCTTTAGTAGTATGTTGGAATTTTTATGCTGAGTGTTAATTAATCAGATCGGGTTCGACTCGAATAACTAGCCGCACAAGCCAGTTGGCAATCGTGACGATCGCGAGTCCACGTGGCTTTTAGTTCTCTATTCCTCAGCATTCTTTGCCGTGTATTTTATTAGGCATGTTAGGTATATGATTGACTAATTTTGCAAACACGTGGGCCCACTACTAGTTTTTAAGAGATTACTAATAGTTAAATTGCACGGCTTGTTATTCGAATCGGCTCTAGTTAGATACACGGTGGAGAGATGATTCGTGCTTATATAATATTGATAACGTATAAAATTCGAAATTAAAATTGATTACCCTTCTTTTAAATAACGACGCAGTGCTTTTTGAAATGTCGGTGGTGATATTACGTGCTCGAACATTCTTAAAATAGAACTACCTGCGTGATACAACAATTAGTACTTTTTACACCTTGCATTTTATAAATGAAATCAAAATGGCGAAAATAGCTCCAAGTTGTTTTCGGAAGTTTAGCGATTTTCACCTTTATGATAAGTCACGATGTCAAAAATTTCTTGTATTTCGACCGTAGTTTTGACTACAGTGGTCATAGGGTGATGTGCCTTTACTCCGTCGGCAAATAGTGCAGCTTGTACTACATCTGTCACGAAAAACTGATCCATTCGCCAACTTGGTTCCACCTGAAAGAGAAATAAAGAAAAAATTTTAAAAAATATAATAGAAAGCGCCTATGCGCCTTGGAAACGGACTTTTCTCAACTGGAAAAAATTAAAAGATGAATTAGCAAACGAAAAAAATTGTAATATTTTGTATATATACCGAATTAATTTTTTTAGTTATCTATACTTCATATTTTTTCATAAAATGAGAAAGTATTTTTATCATTGGTTACAAATAAAAAAATGTCTTCTTTCAAAAATAAGATAGTGTCATGTCACGTACTCACATGACCTTGCTAAGCTTTCATAAATAAACTAAAATTACAACAACTTAAAATCCATTGTCATAATGCTACCTCACGTTTCCTCATTTCAGAAAGTCACAACTAGCTCATTCTATACAAAAAGATGATGTCACATCACGCATCCATTGCTTCTTGTCAAAACTACCTATATAATTATTAATAGATCAGAAGTTGATCACCATAATGCTACTTCACGTTTCCCCATTAAAAAATACACAATCATCCCAATTAATGTCTACAACACTAAACCTTCGACCATATACTATGAACTACTAATGTAAATGGCAGAATCTGAACCCAACAATAACATCATTTAGTTGCGCTGATGCATGCGCAGAACACTGTCGATTTGAAAGATTTGCCACGCTTTTTGACTTTAATCGTATTAATTATGATTAAGTGATTTGTGATTTGAAGTATTCAGATTTTAATTAATTTAAAAATAATATGAAAATAAAACTGCAAAAGAGTGATAATCCTTGTTGCTTTTGTAAAACACGCAATTAGAATTTATCTTAAATAAGTAATCGTGCCATCATTATACTTCAATACAGTCATGATATATGCTAACATAATAATTTTTATAAATCATATGATTAAAAAGTATAGGTATTACGACTTACATTTACATCATTATCTAAATTTTAAAAATATGAAAGATAAATATTTATTATGTTAATTTGGCGCAAAGTAATTTTAATATTGAATTAGTAATGAATAATTATAGTAATTCATTTTTTTATCGTTTATTCATTGATTAATTATATCACGATTAATTATTAAATAATTAATTTTATTAAATGAGTTGTTGATGTTGATTAATTAACATTCTCATCATTGGAAGTTTGGCTGTGTTTGGGTGTTGTTATTTCCATCCACTTGGGTGAGGAGTCGTTCGTATTCGTTCGAAATATAGCCTACTTTCAGTTCTTATGTTGTTCGTTATTGATTCGTTATTATCATAAGGTCCCAACTTGAAAATTCAAAACTTTAGAAAAAATTTAAGAATTTGTAAAAAAATACAACATTTTAACGTGTGAAAAAAGTTTAATGATAAGAAGACAGTAGAAAAAGTTCAAATTCTAAAAAAGAAAGAATTTTCAAAATATGATCATAAAATTTTGAAATTTTTTAGCAAAATATGCAAAATTTTTAAACAAGTTCAAAAAGAATAACTGTATTTTCACACTTTCAAAAAAATATTAAATTATAAAAATTCATTTATTATCTTGTAAATTTCCGACATACACTATTTGGTATTTGAAAAAATTAACAATTTAACCATCCAAACAAAGTAAGGGAAGACGCATGCGCGAGCGTAACTATCAATGTTGTTATTGTTTGCTTCATTGTTTGTTTGTGTACGGCCATTAGCAGTCCATAGTAGGTATATGGTGGAAGCAACAAACGTGTTATGATGAAAAAAATTTGAATAAAATGACATCACGTTACTTCAAGTTTGATCAACATTAGAAACTAATCCAGAGCTCTTGAGCTACAACAAATTTATCCTTCCCCAAATTTGAAGTCGACTCGTTAAATTTTACTCAAAATATCGTGTACAAAAAGAAACATTTACATACAAAATGAACCAGTTACGAGACTATTTATTTTGAACTCATTTTTCAAACAAACTAGGAACTTTCCTGGAAAATTCATAATAACTAAAGTTTTAGAAAATGAAATTTCCTTCTCGTAATAAGTTGTTAATTTTTTCACGCATCCTCTCCAAAACCTAATTAGCTTCAAAGGTCCACCCAATTCATTTATGTTCAGAATTTCGCCAAAAATGCTCAGCATGTGCTGCAGAAAATTACGGAAAATGTTGATAAAATATATTACCGCCGCTACTATGTAATACTTGAAGTACTCTGCAAAAGCTTCATTGAGCCATACATAACTCCACCATTGCGGAGTAACATAATCACCGAACCATTGATGAGAAAATTCATGCGCTACTATTAGACTAATCACTTCTAAATGCTTCGCTGAACCTATTTCGCTCTGGTATAATAAATAACGCTCTCTGTGAGTTGAAATACAAGGTCAGTTTCATCGGCGACTCGATTCTACCTAAAATTGACGAACGCTATTTGCTTACCTATACGTAGTCAGGCCCCAATTTTCCATTGCACCGGACTTGAAATGCGGAACGGCGACTAGGTCCAGTTTTGGTAAGGGATATCTAATTCCAGTATATGCCTCTAACTGCTCGAGTATTAGTTGACTTTGATCAACGACATAATTAGCGTCTTTTATGGCGCTGCGACGAGCCCATACGGAGATTCTGCGATCTTCGCTTGTGACTGAAGCAAAATCCGAAACAATCACAGCTACCAAATACGTTGACATTGGTGGTGTTGTTTGAAAAGTATCCCATACGCGGTTATTTATCGAAGGACTGTCAATAAAAAATTTCTCTTTTATTTCTTATACATTTACCAAATTCTATAGAACTATGTGCTGTCGAATGAAATTACTCTTCTTCGCTAGTCTCTTTCAATGGCATATTGCTCAGCGCAATCTGGTTCTTGTATCTTGCTACACTTATAGTAAAAGGAGTCCTGAATCTAGGCTCGTCAAAGCATGGGAACGCCATTCTCGCGAAATTCGATTCAAACTGAGTGACTGCCAGCCATCTACGTAAAAAAATATCCGCTTGTTTAGCCTACATAACTCAGCAATACTTTCTTCTTAGGTAAATGTACTTACTTCTTTTGTCCGCCCATTTTATGGTAACTTCTGTAAAAACCAATCATGTCGTCGTTAAGATGACCGCTATACTTGATATAAATGTTGTATGTGTCATCATAAGCCAGGTAGTCTCCAGTTGTTATCCGTAACAGAGTGGATTTTTTGATAATTTCGTAATCAGCGGCGTATTCCTTTCCATTTCGAAATACCTTTAAGATCGAAATTGAGAAATCGCCGCAGTGAAGTAGAATTTCAGTGGTGGAAAGGCTGCATTGAATTTCGATGTTTACTTCACCGGTGAAATTGAAACTATTTTCCAAAAAAGGAACTAATTTTAATTCGTACGATTTCGGTATTATTACTTCCCGATTCAGAATGCCACTTACACGATAAATTAGGCAAAGTAAAGCGAATTTAGAGATGAGCACGCGCGTCATTATAAGCGGACTTACGAACCGTAAAAAAAAACGAATAAATTTACATCGTGATTAAGGCTTTCATTTTGGATTTTATAGAATAACAATATGTGTAATTTCAATACATTAACACTGATAATGTACGATAAGATTGTTCTAACACTTTCGTTTGATTACCGTTCTGTCAGCGAAATTCATCGGTAATCCTTGTTTAATTAGTCTCGAGATAAAATTGGTTCGATTATCTTTGTCATTGAAGACGTATAATACCTGATTTCGAATCAGTGCAGAAATTAAAAATTGGGTAGCTAGTTTTTACGAATACATGTTTGTTATTTGGTTATCTCTGTGCAAAAACCTAATTGGGTAGGTATTTGGTTTGTTTTTCAACTTTTTTATTTTAAAATAATATATTCGGTCATATTTTTGTGATGTCCATTTCGATTTAGTTCATTTCTTCACAGGGCCGTGCAGAGAAAATTCGGGCTCCTGAGGAAAAGTCATAAAAGCAAAAAAAAAAAAAAGGTTCTGAAGGTAGTAAAAACAAATTTTTAGCGCATCGATGCGTCAAGGCGTGAAATCGTGGGCCCTCAAGCCCTGAGGGAAACCCCCTTCCTTATCCCTCTGCTCAGACCTGTTTCTTCGAGTGCACTGCAATGCAGTGATGGTTTTCTACTGATGAATTTGAAACAATCAGAACTAAGAATTGGTTTACCCTCAGAAATTTTTTATGAAAATAGATTCTTACATTGATTGGAATGTCTGTTGTTTAGACTTGCTTATGCCAAATTTTAATTTTCTACTTTAATAAGTACACGATTAGTTTAATATTGTACTAGTAAGTATAAGAAGCAAAAATATTTATACAAAACAGTATATTGAAAAATTCGAAATATATTTTAAAATAAATACAAATACATTGGTATCAATAGTGTGAATAGTTCGTATGATTGTCTGAAACCTATTGATCTAGTTAAAGAATCATTCTTATTTGAAATGTTTTCTATGAAATGATCAGAGTTGGCCGGTTTTTCGTGACTATGCTCTGATACGATCTCATTAGGTGTTAATGAGGTGGTGGTAATGACGGTGATATTACTTTCATTTCCGAAGGTGCTGCTTTCAATATCTTCTGATGGAAATTCCTCAGTTAGTTCACTGGCACCGGATACCGTAATGGGTTTCATCGTTGGCGTAATTTTAGCCGTTGCCGTAAATGATTGTTTTGTTTCCGGATAGGTCTGAGGATAAGGCGCTTTATCCGTTTCTTCATAATTGGAATCTTCATCGGGAACAATATCATTCATATTATTTCCTATAACATCATCAGATTCGTTTTCTTCTTGGCTGCTATTTTCAGTATCCTTGCTCGAGTCATCTGTATAGGTAGTATTTTCAGAAAGTAGTTCAGTGGTCTCTTCATCGATTGCTCTTTTTATTAAGGTTTGTTTCCGAATTGGTTCAGCATGTATTCTGTTTTTGGCAGGAACGTGGCGTACTTCTATACCGTCAGGATTTGGGTTCTAAAACAGAAAACCGGTTGTATACGTAATTACCATTGTCATTGCCGATGTTTAGATAATGTTTTTACATACATATTGGTCCGGTTTAGCTGAACATAATAGCAATTGCATTAGTATCATAGAGAGCAAAGTCCAATGTGATCGTATACCGTTTTTTAGTCTGTAAAAAAAAAACCAATATGTTAATTTGAATCACGTACCTACTCGCAAAAAAAAAGGTGCGAATACCGACTTTTGTACTTATCGTATGTACTTCATTTATCGATACGTAAGCTTTTAACAAACAAACCAAGATTTTGTTTGATTGCAATTAAAATCGTATTTGATAAAATCACGTAATGTTGTTCCATTTGAAAGAAAAAATTTTAGGGTTCACTAAAATTTCAATCATTTGCCTGCGTAATGTTTACACTAAAGCGATGGACTGTCTATCAAATATTAAATGAATGAGAGTTATTAAACTATAACGTACTCACCTGTAATGAGAAATCAGCGAAAATTTGGTCATCTTTGCAATAATTGAATTATAAATACCATAAGAGAGCTTCTACTTAGCGCATTTTACATTACGTTGTATTCGATATTTTTTCCAAAGATTACAATTTGAAAACTAAAGTAAGATATGGCTACTTGTTCATATAATTTCGTGCAACGAACTGATAAAACATTTTAATTCTGTGATGAACTACCTTAAACTTTGATCTAAGCTATGCGTTCATTTGCGAATCAAAAGTCAATATCGGTGATTTCAAATAACACACGATAAGAGCTAATTTCTGCGATAATAAATTTACGTTGCGATTTTGTTTACATTTTTCAAATGCTTTGTCACTAATCGAAAAATAAAAATGGAAGTTTCGTAAAAAAGCACCCATTAAGACGCGATGAAGAGGAACTTGAAGTATTTTTCGAGTCACGTAAAATTCTAATTATCCGTAATAATTAATGTCTGTATTTTGAGATGGATATAGACTACATATGCTTGTTGAATGAATAGAAGACATCGAACATAACAGAATTTAGAAGCTTATATCATTGTACTTATTCATTGGCACTGATTTAGTATCACTGGAAATGATAAAATATAATTACGATGATAAAGTGGTTGCTGAGAAATTATTTTTTTGATAAAGTTACGAGTAAGTGTTTTAAATTAATGAGAGAACGAGGTTTTATTTTTGTTAACTTTGGTACCAGGTCCATCGTGTGATTTGCATTTTACATCGAAGTAAATTAATCTGTTTAAACTAGTGTTATTTAATTTCGCATATTACTTAAGATTCTTCGAAGCTCTCGCTTTATCTCATCGTCTTGTAAAAACTCGTCTTAGCCGTGCAGATTGTGCTAATGATTTCGATTGTAGGTGTATGGTCAAGTGTACTGAAGTTTTTTTTAACGTAAAATGAAGGAATGAACACGTAGTAATTGCTAAACGATTTCCAAAGAACGTCATAAAGATTTCAGTTTTCCAATTCAATTTTTGGACTCCTAAACGTAGAATTAAAATTTTCAAAAATTTATAATTGAAAAAAAAATTGTTTCCAAGGAATTAAAACTTTTTTTGCTCAAAAGTTATGCTTGATATCTAAATGCTAAAACAAATTTTTCCGCAATTTTTTCTTTTTTTTTTCTTTTTTTTCGTTTAAATTAGTCTAAAATCTTTTTTTCAGTTCCTTCGAAAATTCACAAATTATGGATATTTTTTAAACCAATTTTTGAACTTTCCAAAATGAAGTAACGAGTTTTTAAAAGATTGAAATTAATTTTTTTATCCGTGCCGTGTACAGCAGCGAGGCTAGAGGCACGGACTGATGGACAGAAAGTTGGGTATTACAGTAGTCGCAGAAAGGAGTTAGATGGTAATGACCAATTATTAGTCTACATAAATAGACTTCTAATACTAATTTTGGCGTATGACAGTTTTAAACTATCGATGAATCTTTTTTCATCTTCAAAACTTCCGATATGGATTCCTTGTTTGTAATGAATTTTTTTAATAATTTGATTTCGCAGATATAGGAAAAAATCGGATAAACATCATTCTAAACTTTTAATTAATTTAGGTTCACAAATTTAATTATCTAACAAATTAAAAATTTATCCCAACACTATTAATAATTTAGACTCACACGTAATTTACGAACTATTTCTTATGTTACGACACATTCCATTAAAGGTTATAATTATTAAATATTTACAAAATGTATTTATTAGAGGAAGCCACATTACGAGATCTGCAACAATAATTTTCTTTTAATATTTCACGAGCTATTTGCGCGCCTTAATTTCTTCAGCATTCAGTTACGTAATTATTCTAGGAAATACCTCACTTTATCTTCGCATACGTATCGGTGATATTTAGCGTATGCATAAAAGTTGATATCATATAATACATATTTAATACGTGTGCTATTTGATATTGCGTTTTGGTGGAGGAATATTAGTTTTTCTGAAAACAGTTTTTTTTTTTTTTTTTTTTTTTTTTTTTTTTTTTTTTTTTTGGTAGGTATAAATGTTCACTTCAACGCGCGCTCGTCGTTGGCTGCGAGCTCGTTACAACTTCACTTCGTCAAATGCTCCACGTAAAACACGCGGTATTAGCTATATTTTCAAAAAATCAAATACCTCAAGAACACTTGTGCTTTCATAAAGCAATATAATTGTCATGAACACGCTATGAGATAACAATATGAATATGTAACCTTCAAGGGTAATGTTTCATCACTTTTTGAATTCAAGCAGTAATTAATGCATTTATTCCTGATAAAACTTCTTTTATGAACTTATTTTTACCTCTTTTCATTTCTCACCTAGTAGGACAATAAGTTGTAAAAAGAAGTGAAATTAGTTTCGAAATTTATAAAATGTAAAAAAAGAGAAAAATTCATGCTCATGTTTATGCTATGAAAATCATTTTCACATTGAGGGCAGTATAGGGTCATCTTCACCCACATATGTTTTTTTTTTTTAATCACGAATGTTGGTGGGGTACATAATATGCTATGATTTAGTGGAGAACAATTTCTTAGTGAATGTTATCTAAAACTCAGTCTACAGCTACCTACATTTTTTCTTTCAATTTGGAATGGAATGAAGAGAAGGGAAGGAGGGAAAATATATCGAAGCTTTTAATTATCAACAGTAATGTCATTCTTACGATGTCGAAAAATATACATGCATCAATAAGAAAAAATGTCTAAAATTTAGCGTGAGTATTAAAATTTGGATTCTATGGTTGTGTAATACTGTCTACCACAGTATAACAATAACAGAATAAAATAAATAAATAAAACTACGTAACAATCCATAAAATAGCATTACTTACGCGTAAATATATAAAATGTATATGTACAATTTTATATCTATTCGAAATCTATGGTATATTAAAAAAATATATATATATTCACACAAAATGGTAAACGCAATTAATAATCCACAAAATATAAGTAAAACATGTTTGAGCATTATCTATCAAGTATATTATTTGCTTATGTAGCAAATTGTTATCGTACAACCCTATGAGAACGTAGGTGTTGAAAGCATAAAATAGTTCAGGTAGGTCGTGATGGAAAATGTAACTACTAGTTACAAGTTCTCCGATCTCTCAAGGAAGAGAAAATAAAAATATACGAGAAAAAATGTGGAAATTAAAATAACAATGAAATTTCTGAAAAAAACCCAGTCACATGTTTTTTTCTTTTCTTTGATAATTCGAACTTCATACTTGTATTTAGTCTCGATATAAGAGGTATTTCTTGTATAAATATCTTTGTTTCCGCAAAATACATAAATAATAATTGACCGCCTGAACTATTTTATGATAGATTTTTTCATTTAGACGATACAGACGGCTTGCGTTTGGTGTCGTAAGCGACTTCTTTCAACATGCCCCATAATGCGCTAGTAGTGGTCTTTTTTTCTTTGGTAGAAATAGGTAATGTTGACGAAACGGTGGTAGTTTGGTAATTTAAATCAAACACTAATTCATTCTGACCAACTACTATCTTATTGATTTCTTTTTTTCTTGTCATTGTGTCATTTGTAGAAGGAGTTGTAAAATTAATGCCAGTAGCATTATCAGAGGTGTTTTCTAAATAGAAATCTGTATCGTTTAGAGTCTCCGAGGATGTTGGCACTGTCGAAATCGAGGCATTTTGAGTGAAATTTTTTAGAGTTGTGAGCGCTTTGGTTGTATGTATAAGATTTTTCTTGGAATTATTTAATTTTTTCTTCTCATCATAATAAATAGTAGTGTTTTCTTTAGAGTATTTTTTTGGAAGTACTGACTTCTTAGGTATTTTTTCTTCATTCGATCTCTTATCTTTCTTGTTTAAAGCGGTTATATTGAGCCTGAGGTTTTCTTTTTTTGTTAATTTGACTTTACTAGACTGTGTAATTGATATCTTCATATCCTTTTTATGAAAATTTTCGGTTTTACTTTGACCCTTATTTGGAACAATCCTATCGAATTTTTTATTCGATGTGATCGCATTAATGCTATGCATAGTATCGATTTTATGTGGTATTATGGTGGTTGGAGCATTAGTATGAATTGTCACTTCGGTGGTTGGTGAAAATGTAGTGAAGTTATCTTCGGTTTGAATTGGAGCATCTTCAGCGAAACTTGAAATTGTTTCTAGTTCGCTTGTTATACTGATGATTGTTGATTCGATTTCATTTTGTGGTGTATTCGGATTAAAACTGCTAGAGAAGATATCTTTCGCTGTTGTGGTACTGGTGCGTATCGAGTGTTCGTTATCTTTAGACGGTGCGATTGAAGAATGATTTTCATTTCGCTTCAGTGATTCACATTGGTAGAAATATGATAGTTCTTTATGGTTGTTGGAACGATCTGAAATGAAGTTTGTACTTTTAATTAACTCAATATAGTCGTGTATTATCATCTAATAGTTTTGTCATTGATAGCTGATATCAGTTTTTTAAAACATATTAATTTTTTTCTTATCGAATAGTGATAAGTACTTAATACGCTGTGTCTAATGACACTGGCGTAAATAGGAGAGTCGCAGGTTATGCAGCGCATGTTCGCGAAGCATTAAAAGGGCGCAAATAGTGGTGTAAATATAGGATAACGGTTTAGGGTCAAACCACCCAAGAGCTTTTTCCTATGTACGCAGATATTGTATGCATGATAACCTACGAATGAGGTAATGAAATTTTCAAGAAGTGATAAAAAATTCAAAATTAAAAGTACAACTGAACAGCTAATAAACCAAAAATGTTTATGAATAAATTATTATTATTTTTTAATTTCAAACTTACGAAAGTCTGAGCTCAAGTCGTCAGGGGTTAAAATTATTTTTTCGGGCTGAAATTTTTCGAGGTTTCATTAGGTGAGGAGCCTCACGAAATTTTATGAATATGAGTTGATTTCATTTTTGTAAACAAGGAGTACTACACATCTTAAATTCAACTTCTTAGTTTGTTTTGGAAGGGATACGTAGGAGTTTTTGTGGACTCTATACCAAGTGTGGCCTGTGCTGGTGTGAACATTGAAAGGTTAACTACCTTATTAGTAAATTTGAACAAATCGCAATTCAAAGTTCAGCTGCATTAATGTGGCATGGCTGTTCAAGGTTTTTTTTTTTCAAAATCAAATTATTCGATAAAATTTTTTGATACAGTATTGCTATTTCACATATTCTGATTATCATGTCAATTAAAATCATGGGACTGGGGTCGGGGGAAAGGTTCAAAGCAGTCCGAGAAAAATTTGATATGAAAAAGGAATTTGGAAAATTCGTACATACGGCGCTGAATATTGTTCAATGGGTAAGGAAAGTACAAAAAAGCACTAATTTCTATTTTAACGTACAAAGTACGAAATAGGTACGAAAATTTAATGAAAGTTTAAATAGTTTATTAAGGAAAATTAAATTACGAAAAAATAACGAAAAAAGGCACGAAAAAGTGCGAAAGGAGTGCTAAAAAGCAGAGTTGGCGGAGCTTTCTGGACCAGCCCAGAGGAAACCATGTGTAGCGGCCCCCATGAAGTAACTACTTTTAGTTGATGAAAAATAACAACATGACTTTGAGGATATTACTTTTTTAATGCAAACAAACGTAAATAAAAAATAAATTTCTTAAATTAAAAAAAAGTACGGAGGTAACTTATGTAATGAAAAACAATGCTGATTAATAAAATTGGAATATATAGATTTTTTTTTTGAGTAAAAATTTCAGGTGTATTTTGTAGAATTTTTCAGTATTTTTAGAATTACACTTATTATATTTTTGGCGTCACGGTCCCTAAAACGAATATCAGCGGTCGGCCCACCGTTGTGTTCCGTCAAGCGTGCTAAAAAGTTATGAATTTTTTATGTCCAGATTTAGTGGATACCCCGGAATCTCTTCGTTATGCCACTGTGTAATAAGTTATCAAGAAAGTAAACCCTAAATTTTTTAAAATTTTTATTTCATTAACTTCGTGAGTGTACATGAAAATTAATTGAAAGAATAGAGATGCGAGTTTATTATGCTAAGAAATTGGTATAATCAAGTGATTTGTTAAGAAAAATGAGAAAAAAAAGATTGCATTTTTTACCTATTATTAAACCTTATCGATCTAATTATAAATCCCCTTATGTAATCTTATCTAACTTAGTATTAAAAGTATGAAGACAATAGCTCAAGCGATAATGCGCTTCACTTACCGGCCAATGAACCAAACCATGTTATAAAGTGCCCATCTGTAACATCTGTTCTTAGTAGACTTTCTTTATTCAGCGAATGAACAAAAAGCTCTTGCACTATTTGCGGATTCTCGATTTCATACATTCTGAAGAACATTGGCCTCAGTGAGGAAATAATGAACGAACTCTGCACAACGTATCGAACGCAAATACCGCAATTCTCTGGCACCTAGTACATTTTATTAAATGAATGGTTTACCTTTCTTCATTCAATAGTCTATTGTAATGTGTTTATAAGGGTAAGCTTACATTGGCGAACATGAACCAGATTTTATCTCCGGCAGAACCATAAGTATAATTTATACCTGGAGGAGAGACCGATAGTACGCTATCTAATCGATACCCAGAAAACAATATTGCTTCCATTCTGAAACCCTTTGAACGATTGTCCAACCTGGAAAAAATACGTGTTTTAAAGCCTTATTGTGAATCGTAGTAAGAAGTATACATGTAACTGATAAAAGACAAATGTTTATCGTGGTATAATACTGATAAAAAAATTATCGGATTATCAAGTAGTTAATATACGTATGTATCGTAACTCACTTGAAACATGATTTTAATATTAACTGAGGATAAAGTCCTTCCGGATCCCCAACGACGTTATAGTGAGCTGGGATTTCTTCGTCGATGAACGATACAATGTTGAATGAAAAAGCGGCGTTGGTTTCATACGTGGAATATGTAACTTGACTCTGCCAAATGGAATAATCAGATTCTTAGCGTTTTAGCGTCTTAGCAAATCTTACTTATTCTCCTATAAGCTAATTTGCATTCATCGGTTTACCTGAACTGTGGAACACCCGGCTCCGGTAGCATATATGAATACTTTTGTAGGTAATGATGGGAGATCCAATGTATGAGGCGCGTGTTCAGATTTCAGTTCAAGAGTATCCGTTAATTCCATGCCAGACGTAGCAAGCGAGATAGTAAGTGACGGATGAATGTCGCGGGATATACCAGAAAACATCGTTAAAGCTTTAGCTACCAAATATGACACCTACAAGGGTTACCAACAATTATTAATTAGTAGTTGTTGTATAAATTTGAATTTTATGCAAAGTATTTTACCTCCGGATGCTGATCTAATATATTAGACCTATAAAAAATGTATTTAACTACAGGCTCAGCTCTTTTTAGGTCTCGTCTTAAAGTATGGACTAGAACTTCGTAAGCGGATGCTTTGTAGTCCGCTAAATAACCTAGAATTTGAGAATGATAATTATACTCTTGTTGCTCATATTTTAGCGGCAAAAAATAAAACCGTTCCTACTTGAAATCAGTTTCTTTTTCTCCTCATCGGAAATGTGCTCTTCTTTTTCATACAACCAGTCAAAGGGTGAAGGCACAGATGACGATTGAGGATTTTGCCATTCGTTTTCATTTTCATCTATGCGTACCGGCAGGTGCAGTTTATTGATAAGACTTTCAGCCAAGTCACTTTTGAGCAATGTTAATGCATAACATGAAACAGCCGTTACATAAGAATTGTTGACCCTTTCAATATTCCTTTCTATGTATCTTTGGGCTTCTTTAATAGCAACAAAATCCTCCTGTAATGAAATAACTCGTGTTATACATATACTTTATGGTATCGAAAAATGCTTGATAAATTTTCCACAATTGATTACCTCTTCAAAACCTATTTCCATAAATGTTGCCACGGTTTCTGCAGTCACAGCCATTCTGTTTTCTAATAAATCGCTGGAACTATCGTAAAAATATCCTGTTTCTTTTTGATTATTTAGAATCCATTTTTTAATATTGTTAATGAGTACGGAATCTATTTTCCAATAATATTGAGCTCTGGATAAAATTTCGAAAACGCGTACTGTGTTCCTGTGAAATACGAGGAATTGAATTGATGATTTTTTTTGATGCAATTTCAAATTTTATGCTAAGTATAACTGTGTTGTGCTTAGTAGGGGCAAAGTTGAACCAAAGTAATATTTGGATTTTTCTCAGAGAAGGGGCACTAATTAAATTTTTTAATTTTTCAGGAAATGAAATTAGTAAGGGCATGGCTATAAAACACTTTTCATACGAAAACGGAGTTTTGGTTGAGTTTGAGGTTTGGAGAATTTTGGACATTCAAAGTTGAAATTTGGATTTTGAAATAAAGCGTTCTAAGGTGACACTCGAGTTAAAAATTGAGATTTTTAACTTTAGTAAAAATCCTAAACAAATCTGAATCCAACCTAACAAAACCTTGGAGGTACGTACATAACTGTTATATACAGTAACCAAGCTCCATAGCACTATTAAATAATTTCAAATTAATTGTTATGGTTGTGGAACTTTGCTATTTTACACATCATCTATATCGTTTGGATCATTTTACGTTACCTACTTACATTTGATATGGTTTTAGATTTTTACTACGGTTTATTTTTTTCACTCACTTAGGTACCTCAATTTTCAACTTAATATCATTTTAATACACTTTACTCCAAAATCCAAATTTTAAATCATACTCTAATTCGCTCAAATGCTACATCCAACATTCCAACTACCCTACTACTAAACAGACTCGCAAACAATAAGTTTCCTTTAATCACCTCTTTTCTACTAATAAATTACCTATATAAATTTCCAAATGAGTGACTTGGATTTTTTTAATTTGAAAATTATAACGTAGAGTAAACATTGTTTTAAGGGATCTTCCCGATTTCTGTAGCGATTTGGTTACTCAAGTGGGACGGAAAGAAAGACGAGCCAATATAGAGTATAGCGCACCATGGTTCGCTAGCCTACCTGAGCTCAGTGTTGCCAACCCAAATGGAAAAAAATCCCCGAATTTGGCGAAAAAAAAATCCCAGGTACGGGAAATAATCCCAGATCGTGTTTTTAAAATATGAACGACCCTTTTTTTTTTTTTTTATTCGTTTGCGAAGTATATATTCATTAAATTGAAATTATAATTGAAAAATTTTATTAATTTTAGATTACACCTTACTGCAATTAGGGCAATTACTTTATACTTTATATTGGATTAATATAAATTATAAAAAAATAATAAATAAATTAAAGATAAAATCAAGAGATTATTATTTCTATCCTTGGACAATAGTAAAATACATTAATGGAAAAATAATTCTAAAATTCAATTCAACAAACTTAACTACTTGTGTGGCTTTGCAGTTTGCTTTCCCAGGTAAGCGGTAAAAATGTAAACAGATTAACAGAACGTCATTGTTACCAACTCAGAGACTTGACTAAATGGTGAACACTGAACAGGAAAAATTTGAAAAGAAAATATAAAAGTTTAAAACATAAATCTAATTTGTTCAATCAAATTTTATGCGTAAAAACGCTATTAAGTTGAAAAAATCCCAGAAAAATAAGAAAAATCCCAGAAAATCCCAGCATGTTTTCTAAAAATGTCGAAAAATCCCTAGATCCTAGGATTTATCTCTAGGGTTGGCAACCCTGCCTGAGCTCTTTGTTGATCACCCCCTTGGTATTGTGGGAAATTATATGACGTATTCAGTAGTATACTTACAAATGATCAGTGACATTTGGGTGATCGCTGAAAGAGTAATCTTTGTTCATATAAGTGAGCAAAGTCTGTATGCTTTTTCCGACAGTTTCGTGAATGAAGGTTTTATTGAATTTTGTATATAGCCAATCCAAGTCCCAGATCACGTCATCCATCAGTAGTACAGATGTGAACGAGGAAAGAGTCGCTGCCAAGCTGCAAAAAAGGGTCAACTGTTTTAATTAAATATTAACCCTAATCTCTCGTTTTGTTATTATATGTGAAAATCTTCATTTTTCGGAGCTGATTTTTTTAACATATTAAATTGAATATTAAATTTGGGCAATTATAATTTTTAATAATGGTGTTGGAGTTGATAAAATTTGATTGTAGCAATTATCTAGTTGAAATGATTTTTATATTTAATATTATGCTTTCAGGAATCCAAATCGATTATGGATCCTCTACAATGTGAAAAGTTCAAAGCTAGATATTGAAGATGACTATGCAGTAAAATTAGAATTAGAGTCAAGTTTTCAAAGTCATAATGGAGTCCAAAGTCTTGAGCGAAATGTTGAAGAAGACTTTGACGTCAAGGTAAGGTCACAGTAAACTTTTTTAGCCAGTTATAAATTGAAAGCACTACTTATAGACTAGTCGAGCTTAATTTTGTCGTACGTATCTGAGTAGATCTACAAATATTAAGTCGCACAATCGTAGTGCGTTGGGTTAAGAGTTAGTTTGAATATAATTTTAGCCTTTTGTTGGGTTTAAAC
The DNA here is from genome assembly GCA_009761765.1 of Phenacoccus solenopsis. NCBI lineage: Eukaryota > Metazoa > Arthropoda > Insecta > Hemiptera > Pseudococcidae > Phenacoccus > Phenacoccus solenopsis. Next base: position 4,460,468 of record CM019752.1, on the reverse strand, counting down.
GTTATGATGAAAATAGACGTGAAAAAAATCCCTTCCAGTTTGAACACAAGAATAGTAAACATTTGGTACCGAAGTAGATATAATCTACCTGCTAAAAGGATAAGCGTTGGATTTTATTTCCATATTTTGAAAGACAAGTGGCAAGCTTAAGCCTCCGGTTACATAAAGATAACCTTTTTCGGATCCGGATAAAATACGATGAGGAATATCCAAGCGTAATACTTGAGAGTAACCGGATTCATCGTTGTGTTCAGAAATCCTGAAAATTTATTTCACGCGTTATATTCACTTGAAGTACGAAAATGGAGTAAATTATCGGATTAAGGTACGGCTTACCTTACTCTTCCTTCTACGCCCCAATTGGACGAAAATCCGATGTAGTTGACTTTCATTTTTCGATCCATTACATGAGTGAGGAATGTATCGCTTCCTATGATGCTACCTTTACCTATATTTATGACTGAGTTTTCCCAGCTCAACCAAAATGTTTGATATTGAGATGAGGATAATATATTTGGCGTTTGAGCGCTGGCGAGGTGTACTTCATATTCTGAAATATTGCAATTACGTGAAATTATTTCTCGTAGTGATAGTTTTTATTCTCGCTAAAGCATCGGTTATTAGACATACTGTGTTTGCCACGGCCAATCCACGAAACAGTGTTATCGAAATCTCCTAAGTATATTTGATAAACATTTTTGGACGAGTTTTGCCGTTCTGCCAACGCAATGTGGAAATTTTTCTCGGCTATTACGTCAAAAACGATGCTATATTTTTTCCTTGGAGCTGGTATGTATGTGTAGTGAATTTCGCGTGATGGTAAGGTTAATACTTCCTCTGTAATTTGTCGTTCGAAACAATTTTTAGCCTCGTTTTTATTTTATGATCGGTGAAAATTACGTTAAAGCGAGGTATTTACCGTTGGCGCAGAAGTAGGCGCTCTCGGTGTGTATTTTTTGTATTCCTTCAGGCACTGCTTCGAGTTTTTCAGAGTGTGTGACGATACTGGCGATAGGAACTTTTACATCGAAATCTTCGACTGAGTTAGCAGCTTCTTCACATCCTTCTCTTACATAACAGCTTACGTTAGCTGAAATGACAAGAGTAACTCTTCGAGTATTTTTTTGTTTGTTGTTAAACTGAGTTTTTAATTACGGACGATAGATATTTCAATCTGCTTAATTTGAGAATGAAGTATTGGAAGAGAGGTTTGGGATCTTCGTATATTTCGTTTCAGAATATTCATAATAATATGGCGAAGTTTTAACTTTTTAATATTATATTGCTTGTATCGCTGGTGGCTGTGGATAAAAATTGCTCAAAATTTGTTGAGAGGGTGAAAGACTCTTCATGTAAGTATGACAAAATTACTTTTTTTGAATTTTTGATTCACCTCGAAATTGCATCTCTCTTAAATTTTCGCGGAAACAGGAAGGAGCACTAAAGTCTCTAAATTTACTACCTAGATGTTGTGTGGTTATGTAAAGTATGGACACCAATATTGCCAAATTTTAGTTTCTTAAGTCATTTTGAACAGGGGTTGAGGCAAAAAAAAGAACTTTGTGAGGAGGTTTCAAGTTCTAAAATTCCTTTAATCTTTTCATATTTTTCCACCAAAACAAATTAAAAAGCCTACATTTCGTATGTAAGTTTGCTTGCAGACCAGAACATGACCTCTTAAATCTTGGTTAAAATTCATCCAAAATGGCGAATGTTCAAAATTTTAAAAATACTTCGATAACTCTGAATAGTTGAAACTTGGTAAATATGATCTCATATGATTATTGGAAATGAAAAGTATGCTGTGTTCCAAATCTACCTTCATAGTGATTTTGTTCTAGGAATCAGGAATATGTGGAGAGGATGAACGAAAGATCGAAAATTTTGATTGTGATTTCGTGTACTAGAATGAGCCCAAATCACCAAGGTTTTCAAATTTCCAAGTCCTAGGTTAGTTTAGAGAGTAGTTACGAAGGAAGATGGTTTTTGCATAAGAAACCACAACGGGAAATTTACGAATCTTTCTCATGTTCTCGTAAAATTTGCTTTAAAGTTCAAATTTTGAATACGAAGTTTGTTAAAGTCTAGAATATAGCTCCATAACTTTGGTTCAATATGGATACAAAATGGCGGATGGTCAAACTTTCAGGCAGGCCTGAAACTGAAATTTGATAAATATGGCCTCATATATACGATATTTGTGGCCAAGAAGGATCATATAGACTACATTAAACTTTTTAGATTGTTTTTCAGAGAATTAGTGAGAGGGTTTTCAAGCCTTCTCCTGGGTGTGGGCGTGAAGAGATTAATAACATCATCTGCAAATTTGAAGAAACCCCCCAAGGTTTTTTGTTTCTTCTTTTTTTCATTTATTCCTTGAAAAACGTATGGCGATCTTTTTAAAGCTGTTTTGCCTTTATAAAGTTTCGATAATTTTTTTCAAATTAAAAAATATACGACGCTCTTGAATAAAATACGTAGTTTCGCCTTTATTTATGGTTAACGAAAAATACATTTATTATGGTAGAATTATGGTTGACCTTTCGCTATATGAAATGACAACTGAACGAACAGAATCACAAAACCATTAACGAGTTGGCTTTTTACGCCTCCTCCGAGTGGGAGCATATTCGTTAAAAACACTGTCATCGAAACATAACGGAGTGAAAAATAAATTAAATAAATAATAGCGTCAGGGGTTAGTTCGGTGATGAAACGGAGAGTAGAGGTATAACGGACGCGTCGATTTACACGTTACGCAAAAAACATATCGTGTGTTTTCCTACGTACTAAAAAGTTCATTAAATAGAAAAGAGAGAGAGAAAAATTAATTACCAGTCATTGTTTTTAAACCAGGAGTGACAGGTTGAATGCGTACAACAATGGAGGTAGCGCCGTGACCTCCTAATCGTAATTTTTCCGATACGATGGACATGTCTATACCGGGATATATGGCACCTTCGCTGAGAGCGATCAAAGCATGAATCTATTACAGTTAGGAACAAACAAACAAAAAACAAAAAAAAAAAAACAAAAAAAAATGCATCGTTATCATACAGTATTTACGCATATTGGCAAATTTTTATGCTGGTAGAAGTTGCTGCGGGTAACTTACGTCGATACACGAATTAATGTTACTGGATATGGTGATTTCGACTTGCACGATTTCCATTACTTTGACTGTGGCGGGTAATTCAAAATGAATATTAACCGGTGAAAATACATTAACGGTTACCGGATCGGATATACGAAATTCGACGGCATCGGATAGCGAAAATGCCCACAGTTTCCATTTTCCGGGTCCGTTGGTCGGTGGTAAGGTTACGCCGTTTGTTTCGATATCTTCGCTGAAAACATGACGCCAGAAAAGAATTAAACTATAATACGCAGCTTCGACCCGTTACACGTACACGCTTTCGAACTCTCGCCCGATGTACTCGGAAATACGCTTATCGAGTACTCTGGGCGTCAGATTTACATTGGAAATATCGTGTTAACGCGTCGAAAAAGTTATTTAAACGGCGTCGCGTCGCGTTCTAAAGTAAATACGATGGCGTTAGGCTATACTCACGTGTAATTGAAACATTTCCACAGCCACACCTGATTTATAATGGTGCTCGGGTAATAGCTTACGTGCTTGGGAAGTACAAATTGTTCGTTTTCGTCACCTTCGTCGCAAGAATTTAAAAATGACATGCCATCTTCCAGTATCTGATGATTCGGCTCTAACGTCTCCCTGTAATGTCATTTTTGTATAATCAAATGGACCAGTGAGAATTTTCAAATTTACGAGTCATAAAAATATTTTCGTTGGTTCGAATGAAATCGTACGATGCTCAATGTTCTAGCGAACGTGATCGGAGTTTTTAGGGCGCGAAAGAACGTTTGAAATGCCCCATGATGATCGATTTTTATTGTACTCGTATTTTGTGTCCTATATTTTCGTTTCCGACGGGAAATTAGTTTTGATGTTTTACACTGTTTCTTTCCTAGAGGAATATTATTCGTATCTACGCGATGTTTAAAATTTAGTTTATACCTTCTTTCAAAAATATTCTGCAAATTTGCGAATTCACTTCTGGGTCACATAAATTGCCTATAATTGCGTAACGAAGGCACCTATTTTTCTTATCTACTGAAATTGGGACGTTTCTTTTCATGGTACATCACTTGTATAACTTGATTGAATAGTGACTTAATCGACGTAGATATAAGATGTGTAACCTATAATTTAAAATTAGCTTACCTATTCCAAAAATGCATATCCTCAGCTCTTCCACCGACCAAACACACATGTGTTTTTGGAAATGACAGAATTCCCACTTTGATTTTATCCTCAATATACCATACGTTATTTTCATCCAAGATCAAGCTAACCTGAAAATAAAATCATCCTAATGATTCATCATTCTACAAATTCGTCAGCAATTTTTTAATTTTACCTACTCGTTGTCATATTTTCAATAATATCGAACGAAACTTCATTTCGATTTGTTTACGAATAGGACATTGTTAGTAAATGAAAGACCTCATCAAATTTAACATTTTCGAAGTTGTGAAGCATTTCATAATTATCAGCACAAAAAGAACTGAACTGCTACGTCTTTTATTTCCGATATATTTGGCCTTTTCAAGCGATGAATTAATTTCGAAAATTTTCTCTCCGGTAACATATTTCATGTTTAGAAGAAAGAACGGCTCGAAATAATACCAAGCCGATTCCTTTTTTTGCCATTCATTTTCCCTCGATAAAAGTCAAAGCGAACAGTTAATCGTTTTCGAATTATTAAAGGATCTGAAATTATTAGGGAATTTGTAGGTATCTTTGGACGATAGAATGATGTGGAAGGGTAAGAGCGGTGAGAAGGTTTTCATCGAAGGTATTCAATTTACTTTGAATTACTCATTCATTCCTATTGATTTTCGTGAGTTCGTATCTTGTGGCATCTGCATCAAGAACAAAGACGTATTTTTTTCGCTCGAAGTTTTAAAATTAATATCTATCTAATTTGATTTTGATACAACGTAGTATCACCAACAAATATGAGACTATTTTTAAAGTAAAAGCGAAGTGATTTTGATAAAATTATTGATATTTCTGCATTTTCCTTAAATGAATGGTAATTGAATTGGAAGAAATTAAATTTGTAAATAGGACGAAGATACGAGCAAAAAGCGTATACAATGTAGCTTCTGTTGTGAAGAGGTATTAAGAGGTTCATGGTTATTATCCGCTGAGTTTTCAATAAAAAATATGGCTCTAGTTGCGAGTGCCTTACTGGAGTCTTTATGGTTTATGTTTTGGGTTATTAATTTGTGATCACATGGCAAATGTCCAACTTTTTGATATACATACATTCTCCCCCATCCTTCGTAACGCAAGGACTGTGAATTAAAATCAGTCTAAATTCGGTAAAAATTGTTCATGCGAATATCTAAAAGAATTTTTTTTCTACTCGAACTAAAATAGTAGTTTCCTGAAATTTTTCATCCTCCAAAAATACTCAAAATTTTCAATTTGAAATTCACCTAATTGCAATATGTTTGAGATTTCTTAAGCTTACTTCAAATTTTGGCCATCCGCTGTTTTGGATTGATTTTGACTCAAATTCATGGGGTTATGCTATGGCCCCCATATGACACAGTTGGTTAGGAGATATGCGAGATTTATGAAATTTTTTACAATGATTTGATGATTTCTCCTTCCTCAAGCCTTCCTCAAATTTTGACTATTTGATATTTTGGTCTAAATTTAAGAGGTCATATTTCTCCCCCAACCAACTCCACATACGAAGTTTGACCTTTCCAGGTCGATTTGAGAAATTGAAGAAATTTCATGACTCAAAACTTCCTTCAAACCCCGTTTTTTGCTCTAATTCTCCTCCAAATTCACTTAGGAGACTGAAATTTGGATATGTTGGTGTCCGTGTATCATTCTTTCATATGAGATCAAAAAAAAAAGAAAATTGAGCTGTTTATCCTTTCTTCAGCTCCCTTCAAAATTTGAGAGATCTGCCATTTTGAGGTGTATCGAAAAAACCAAAAAGTAATTTTTTTGCATTTTCAAGAAGTTTCACCAAAGGGTCTCTCCTGATAAGATAGTGAAAACGGCCCTTGACCCTAATTCGGTTACAAATGGTCCTAAATGTTGCCCTCGATGAAAAAACTCCCCAAAAAATTTTTGACCCCCTACCCCCACCCTTTCCTGAGAAATAGACTCCCATATGTCGAAAATTCAATATTTTTTAACTCTGGATGGGATGGATGAAAAATTTTGAAAATTTCACCATTGATAGGCATTATATAAGTACATTTGTGGAAATTTTTTCAAATTTTTCGATTCATATTTTCTCGAATTTTTTAGGCTTTGAAATTTTCAAAAAATTGTAAAAATTTTTTTTGAGGGGGTACATGGCTGAATTTTTTTCCATAATTAGCTCGTACTCTAAGGTACAACATGATAATATTTTCAACCCCCCAAGGGGGTGGAAGTTGGTCAAAAAAAAGAAATGTGTAACAAGAACGTCTCCTAAATTCACTTTTTTGCATTTTTTTGCGAACAACGCGTTTTAGAGAAAAAGTAGTATGGTAATAAAATGTTTCTCATTAAATTCTCTACAAGAAAGGGTCTTATAATTTTTTTCGTATACCCATTAGGGGAAGAGATAGGGGACTACAAAGTTGTTCCTAATACTAATAATTATTATAGTAAGGACTAAACAAGAAAAAAAAAATGAAAAAAAAAATAGAAAATGAACATTGGGAATGAAGGCGAGTTACTTTTCGACTATTGTGGCAAACTTCTGATTGTGGATTTCACAATAAGAATAAATAAAATTCCAAATAATGATGGTGAAGTTAAAGTAGTACCTATAGTAGTCCAGTCATATTACGATTATAATCGAGACTAATTTGATGCCGAAGTTTTTCTGAGGAAACTTGTAGGCAATAGTGTCGGTAACAACACCTAACTTTCCCCCAAAAATCGCGCCATTGCTTTTCCCTCAAAATCCACATTTGTGCCCCCAAAACTAGTTTTTCGCAAATAACACGCATTCTAATCTAGATACAGGGAAAAAGTCCAGTTAAGAAATTATACTGATCAGATTTCCTATAAGAAATATTATTACGCAATTTTAGCCCAAATTGAGAATCGCGAGAAAACGCACTTGAAACGCCCCACTTACACTGCACATAGGCCCATAGCGCGATGTTAATGTTTTATGTTTTCATCGTGCCGATGGCTACAATGAACGGGGGGAAGGGTAGAACAAATTTTGTTTATTATCGAAAATTTATTATATTCGATACTACTCATGAGTTGATAATTAATTAGCGGTATACCAGATCAATAAAAATTTCGTCATCGTCCTTACTATAATAATTATTAGTATTAGGAACAACTTTGTAGTCCCCTATCTCTTCCCCTAATGGGTATACGAAAAAAATTATAATACCCTTTCTTGTAGAGAATTTAATGAGAAACATTTTATTACCATACTACTTTTTCTCTAAAACGCGTTGTTTGCAAAAAAATACAAAAAAGTGAATTTACGAGACGTTCTTGTTACACATTTCTTTTTTTTTGACCAACTTCCACCCCCTTTTGGGGGGTTGAAAATATTATCATGTTGTACCTTAGAGTACGAGCTGATTACGGAAAAAAATTCAGCCATGTACCTCCCTCAAAAAAAATTTTTACAATTTTTTGAAAATTTCAAAGCCTAAAAAATTCGAGAAAATATGAATCGAAAAATTTGAAAAAATTTCCACAAATGTACTTATATAATGCCTATAAATGGTGAAATTTTCAAAATTTTTCATCCCCCATCCAGAGTTAAAAAATATTGAATTTTCGACATATGGGAGTCTATTTCTCAGGAAAGGGTGGGGGTAGGGGGTCAAAAATTTTTTGGGGAGTTTTTTCATCGAGGGCAACATTTAGGACCATTTGTAACCGAATTAGGGTCAAGGGCCGTTTTCACTATCTTATCAGGAGAGACCCTTTTGAGCGATTTTCATTCATACCCGCCGGCGCTACGCGTGGGAAAAAATATAATTTTTTTTACACTTTTCCAAAAATTGAAGCAAGGCGCCAGCTATTTTTTTTTTGTTTTACTCAAGTAAAGTTGCAGTAGTTCACTTGAGCATTACCTTGAAAAAATGCGAGTTGCCGGCTATAAATGTAGTGGCATTACTTGATATATGCCAGAACATTCATTGTGTTATGAAAAATTTTTATTATTTCGTGTTGTACGAAATTCATTTTTGGAGTAAAATTATCATGTTTTTAAGTCGTCACAAAGCGGTCTCGAGATCTCTCAATTCCAAGGCCACACCGGCATTTTCCTGGTATCGTGGTAACTCACTCCGGATCTATCTTAGTCCAAGGTATATCTGAACCTTGTAAAACATTATTGAATATTTTTCCGGACACTACGTACTGCGTGAGATTCAAATATGGACGTGATATCATAATAAATAAGAAACAAACAAACGTGTTCAAAGCTTTATCGGTATAAGCGACTACTCTTTTCCAACTCACTTTTTCGTGTTGAAGATTGACTCGAAAACTAATTGAATCGCCGACAATTTCACCCACCGGAGTTGTATAATAAATGAGCAGATGACTAATTGGAGCCATCTCAGCTTCCACGGAAAATCTGCAAAACGAAAATCTCGTATTAAAAATTCACGCCGCACTCCTTGTTTGAACTAACGTGAAATCATGTCGCGGTAACGAGGACGTACGCGCGCTAATAAAACCATGAATTCGCACGTTATAGGTTTTCTTTGTGATTCGCTATATTGGGTATTGGTATTGAAATTTCACGAAGTTATAAAAATCGTGTCTGCAGTATTAGTAAATTTCCGGTACGCGAAAAATATAAGAAGTTTTAACTTTTCGCCGAGACAAGTTATTTGCACAGTGCGTTTCGCTCGAATAAACACATCATGGAAGTGAATTTTACGGTAGAACGGTCCTTCGAGTTCATTAAGTTTAACAGGGATGCCTGATTACTTTACTATGTACAAGCGTTAGGGTAAAACGGATGGTGGAGTAGTGCAAGAGTGGCGGAATGTTGTGATATAATACAGTCTGGCATGAGTGGATGTTGACAGTTTTACACGCTGCTCTCGGTGAAAATCACTCATTTCACGAGCTGCCTCCTTCTCCATATATTATTCTTCTCGAACGATTTCAATTATTCGATACGCTATCGAAAGAATTACTATGCTGCGCAGCGCTGGCGAGGTGGAAAATTTTAACTTTTCGTATTCGTTTTTTCGATAAGAACTCGACATCGTTAAACGAAGCTTTTCAGTGTTCACCTTCGACGAAGAAAAAAATTCAAATTATTATCATGTAACCAACGAAAATGGTAATAAGAGGTAGCGAGTTGATTTGCAGCGTGCTGTACGATTGTTTGCATCCAACTGTTTAAATCGCAGCAATGATTTACTCCGTCTGAGATGACTAAAAAACAGCTCAGTGAGAAGAAGGCGAACGCGTGAGATACGAAACAACTGGTTAGAAGCGGAAGAAGGAATTAGGTGGCGCGTTCGAAGAATCACGTAATTGTGAAATCCGTCTTAATCCGTTTTACGTGACGATATCCGTGTCGCGCTATTAAATCGTACATTCTGTGTATGCGAAATTTTCATCTCAAAGATGTAAAAATTTTCGCACTCGGAATAGGTGCTTATTTATTTTGTATCGAGTTTACGTATCTCTCTATAATTTTTTCGATGATACAAGCGCGAAGAAAATTGCCAAACAGTAACGCGTTCGTCGTATTCTTCGAAAATACTCGAAATTTTCGTAAACTCGCCGAATACTTATAGCAAAAAAATTGATATTCGCGAAAACGGATAAAAGTTTCTTCTTTAATGTATATCTACGCGCACTAAAATATACGAAGATTGAACGAGTAAACAGCACTTTCGCAAACGCAAAAAAATAAACATTAGAGTCGCTTCCAAAAATCGTAATTTAAAATTTCCCATCGTATAACAAAGCATAACCAACGTAACCCTCTGGAGGTTACAGTTTCGCCTAATGTTGCCTTATTGACTTGGAATATTTCGCGAAATTCGTTTCCACGGGCCGAAGCACGAAAATGACCGCGTTATACATATTTATTGGCTGCAATTTCGCCAAATAGAAACAATTTTTCCTTCGAAGACCTTTGCCGCCGTTTATAGACAAGAGTTTCAATAAAAATGCGAGCTTTCTTTGGCGTTTCGATGAATAAAATATTGACGCGTTCGTTTCCATAATATGGCGAATATTTCTTGAAATGAAAAACGTATACCGAAATATTTGAATATTTTCAATCGGTTTATATTTAGCGATGGAAGAAATTGAGTTTAATTTTCATTTTCATATATTACCTACTTATGATAAGTATAGTATTAGCGTAATATTGAAAAAAAAAATTTACAGTGCTGATAATAATGTCAACTACCTAATATATTTCATTATTCTAAATAAGTGTTTGATTTTTGTGGAAAAAATGAGTGTATAATGAAGCAAAAAAAAAAAAAAAAAAAAAAAAAAAAAAAAAAAAAAAACAATTATTTGTGGCATACGTACGAGATATTGAATTCGTAAATATTGACGCCTTGCATAATGCTGTCAAGATTGATCGGTACGTTTGTTTGATTTGATAAAGTGAGTTCACCCCACGAAACCATTTTTCCTTCCGTTGTTATGACATAATGCATATCACTGGTACACGGACAAGATGTCAAAACTGTTACTTCTGCATCCATGTTGGGCTAAAAGTTATTATAATATAATTTTAGCTTTATTAGGCAAATATAAATGTGCTTACTTTTGCAAAATATATGTTCGATGAGTAATTGCATATTTTTCATAATAGTGTGGCATTACCCCCCCCCCCCCAAAAAAAAAAAAAAACTATATCAATACAAGGTGCTCTGTTTCGATTGTACACTATCTGCATAGTGGTCTGCCCACTTAAAAATTTAAAGACTCGAAATAATTTGCTAATTCAATAAATATTCCTCTCTCGCAGAAATGGTCAACTATCGAGAAGGCTCGCACCTTGAACTGCAAATGATGAAAATATGACTTTTCTATCAACATGTATGGCTTACAATGTAAATAAATGAATAAAATATGAATATAGAGATGTACTGCTGTAAAGGCAGTCCCAGTGTTGGATATGGTAATATCAATCCGAGACCTGTTTTGACTTTTTTCTCATCCCCTGTGACTTCTTGTTATTTATTCCTTCATATATCGCGTTTTATCACCTTTTCTATTCCTATTTTTTGCTCAGTAAAACTACATTACAAGTTTTATATGATCGCGCGAAAACCGAATTGTTTTGATTCGCATTTAAAGGTGAGTCCATACGAGGATGATCGGCCTCTTTCATCTTGGATGATCAGTCTGAGATGAATGTAGTGTGGACGTTTGGATGATCAGCCTCATAGAGCTGAACGAAGCTGATCAACCTGTCATCATCGATCGATTTGATGTCGGTCTGTTCAAAGGATGATGAATAGTGTGGACGTGATTGCATCATCCACGTCGGCTCATCCTAATATAATTTTTCGCTGTTTCACGTAATTATAATAAATTCCTCAATGAAATGAAAATAATTTTAGCACCTGAAAGTAACTTTTTTTTGGCCATCTGATCATTTCTCTGAAATTAAAATATTTACAACAGAAAATTTACTAAAAATTACGCCCTACTATGTTTTATCTGAAAAAAAAATTAACATAACAATAAATTTATCATTAATCATATATTTTTAATATCATTAATTTATTAATAACAAATTTTTTTTTTCATAAATTTAACACCTAAAAAAACTACAATAATTTAAAATTTTTTTATAAATTTTTTCAACATTTAGGTAGTTTATTAAATATATAAAATATTAATTTTGAATTTTTATTTTTGATTACAAAATTTATAATAATTTTATTAATAATTTTTATGAAAAGATAAAAATTTAATTTCAGCATTTGTCACTGTAAAATTGAAATATGATACTATTTAGGGGGTGAGGGTGTTAGGTAGGGTAGAAATTACTCATTCTATCTCACTTTTGACCATCATCGGTTGTCATTTTCCGCGTATCTCTCATAAGGGCAGACTCTATTTGGAAAATATCGAGCAAAGACGTATAGAAATGTAGTATTTCACTTTCTTCTCCACATATTTTCCAGTAATCGAATGTGCCAAGTGCTTCTATTGAAGGCAAAAAGCTGAACAAGTGTGGACGTCGACAGATGATCATCCGAGGAGCTGAACAAGCTGATTATCCTCGTGTGGACGCGCCTTAATGAGATGAACATTTTCAAAGTTGATCATTTCACGAATAAAAAATATCTTTTCCCTTTAGCATGTTTCGGCAGTCGGCACCTTTCAATTTTTTAGTGTGCAGACAATGTTACATATGTATGACAAAAGTAGCTCTGCTTGTCATTTGCAGGATTCAGGTAGTATGCTCTGATCGTTAGACCCTATTTGTGGCTCATTCTCGAAAACTAAGAGGCTAAGAATTACATATTAACATATGTAATAAGGTGGGCTATTTTTTATGAGATTAAAACTATATTTTTAAAGTACGTTTTATTTGATGAACGGGTGAAAATTGTCAAGCTTTAACAAAAGTTGCCTATCTGCTAGGGAGAGTAGTGAAAACGGAAGAAAAATATAATATTTCACCTAACAAAAATAACTTTCACGGATAAAACTTTTTACCTTAAATACTACCACTTAACTATCACATTATTTTATATTGAAGAAAAAAAAAAATTCTACGCATTTTTTTATGTGATGAAAAATTTTTTTCTCCTAAAGAAATTCCCAAATTAGGTAGGCTGTAATAGTTGTCGTTTTTTAGTTAAAAACTCAACTAAAAAATTAGGTACACGCGGTGATCAATTTGTGCATTAAGAAAAAATATTAGAGCTTAATCATTCGATAATAGGAATAAGGTGCCAGAGTGGTTCAAAAATACACGTTAAAAATTTTTTCATTTTTTTTGCTTGCAATATCTAAAAATGTTAATTTTATATTGAAAAAATACAATACAAATTTATGCATGTCATCGTGTATTCAATTATTCATTTCCGTGTAAATATAAATTTCAACGTTCAACTTCCTATCCAGCGTGCTATGACATGATTGTGCTTTGTCTACGAGTAGATCTCTATTTCCTTATCGCGGGAAAGATGAAAAAGAAATCATAAGCTTGAAAACACACTCTTTCCGATTTCATTTATCGACATTGTTATCGAATCGACCTCGTTTATAAAGACCTCTGTGCTTTCTTTCACCCTTTGTCATGTTGGTATTTGTTGGATAAATATTCACGGAAAAATGTTGCAGATGTCATATCAATTCGTCGTGAAAGAATGTCGTTTCTAGTGGCAAAAAAAAGCTCACGTCGAAACTTTCCTTTAATTTTAACCTTAACGTCGCACATGACTTAAACGTACAATGTACGCGTGTATTGTTGACTACGAGTAGAAGTCTTTATTTGCGCATATCTGTCAAAATATATCGCTGGGGTAAATTTTACTCGAGCTGTATTGAAGTTTTTGTGATATTCGAGTGGAGTGGGTGAAGGACGTGTGCGAGTGCGTGTATTCGTATTAGAAAATTACGTTATCTATATACGTACCTTTAAATCGGCGTGTAGATCTTTAATTAAAAGATAGCAATTTGATTGAGACTTCCATTTACGGAGCGCTTCTTTAGCGAGAACGTATTGGCTGTCAACGTCTTTTCCGCCCAATGATATCAATTCCGCCTTTATAAAGAAAAATAGCGTGAAAAAAAAAACACAACGACGTCGGAGATTACAGAAAAAGATGGTGGAGGAAGAGTAAAAAAGTAAATACAAAGGAGAAACGAAATTTCAAATAAATATTGACTTTTTCCCGCAAAAATGGCCGTCGCCATTGGATATTAAAATAATGGATTTTTTTTCTGGTTATTACTGTGAAATAAAAAATGTGTCACATTGAAATCCTACGTTTTGAAGAAAAATTCAATTATTTTCTGTCACCGAGATTTTTCTATTTTATTTAATTTAGTAGGGCATTAAAGTAAGTCTAACGTTAGTATAAATATAGCCTGTGTCTGCGTATGGGGATTTGTGCGTGGAAATTGGGCGCGAAAGCCCGTCATTAAATACGCCCGTTGTAGCTGTATTCGTCTACCGCTGCACGCTCCACGCACTGGGTATATGGCTTATCGTGAATCGATAAATTACATTCGTTTTCGAATTTAAAGATTAAGTACCTGGACTGTAATTTCTTCGGTATTTGTAATAACCGCCGGAACGAAAAACGTGCCTTCTCTTCCATGCATGTCGATATCTTGGCTGTATAAAACGGTTAACTGATCATCAATTACTTTCACCCTAACTCGAACTTCTTCTTCGGAGCTAACCGCTTCAACCTATAATGTTTAAACTGAGTTTAGAATTCGCCAAACCGATATCTACGGGTAGATACGTTTATTTGCATGAAGAAAAAAGGGGATATGGAAAAAAAGTTTATCGAGATATCGCATTAACTCGCGAAAATCGATACTCTAGCTTTGGCTTTGAGTTTATAGCGTCGTCGTTTCCAGAATCGAGATAACGCGAGGTAATTATACTTGGGCCGAACAATAAACGATTTCTTTTTTGTATTGACATTGTTTAGGCAATAATGTCACGAACCTTGCCCATCAGCGGTAATCCGGGTTTGTATTTCCTTCTCATCTCGTTGCTGAAATGTAGCTCGACGAAGTGTTTTTCGGTGACCACTTGTTCGCGGTTCGGTAGTTGATTACTGCCTCGAGCTAACGATACGTTCAGTTCGCTGTAATATACGTTTCCTTCGGTTCGCACTTCAATGGTCCATTTTCCCAAAGGCGCTCTTTCCGATATCGGCATTTTGAATTCTTTGGTTCCTGCGAGACAACAACAACATCAGTATTGCGTCGACCAGAATGGTAACGTTAAAGCGTGACCGTAATGCGGAAGCTATGCCTTCGAAGCAACTGTATCATTATACGACGAACTTATAATTCGCTTAAATTACGACATTACGAGTATGCGAACTATTTCATGGCTAGGAGGTAAAAGTTGGCCTAGAAGTGGTAACTGATGTTCGAAGGATGCCGCTAGATTAAGCCTATCTGAGGGCGTTACAGCATTTTACAAGTGTCGAAAGATCATTAAATGTTTAATTAAAGAGCTCGCAACCATTGTACCATCTTGGTAAATTTTACCTTCAGTGGATTCCTGAAGTAATTGTATCGCGTTACGTTAACGATTCCTGTGTGAGACCTTTCGCTTCGAGTATGACAAATTAAAAAGAAACTTTCGAAAGGGGGAAAACTTTTATACATTTTTTGTCAGCCAAAACTTTTAACCCGGAGTTTTCCAAGTATTACAAGAGAAGCAGGGCGTCGTGGAACAGGTCGCGAGTGTACATCGGTTTGCTTAAACTTTTTCAAGTGTTTACTCGTTCCACTAATACATATAATCTAAACTATAAATCGAATAGAAATTACTTCTTTACAAAGGTGCGAGAAATTCATCGGTTTCCGCGAAAATTTTAGCTCATAATGTCATAACTTTCAAGATGACGAGATACTTCTGATTAAATGATGTGTCAGGTAAATGTTAGGTATTTTGTTCTTTAAATGGAAAAGTATATGAAGGCTCTACTTTGAAAAAGAAATGAAAGCTGGCTCTTTCTGTTATATTAGACTTTCAGTTTGAGAAGGAGGTGTCGGTCAAAGCAGAACCTTATACAGGGACGTACCGAAAGGGGGGAGGGGGAGGGAAACTTCCCCCCTTGGCTTTTGGGAAGTTGGTAAATTTGAGTTTTAGCGTAAAGTTGGAAAGTTGGTAAATTTGACCACTTGCGCAGTATTGTTACAGCTATTTTTACATTTAAAAAAAGGTCAACAGTTGGTAAAATTTCATGGTATTAGTTGGCAATTTTTGGTTTTCTCTCCCCCCCCCCCTGAACAATGTCCTCGGTACGCCCCTGACCTTATATCTTTACATTTCAGACGGTTTGTAGTTGATTCGTCAATTCTGATGTGATTACAATATTGTAGCAAATAATTCGACAGAAGTAAGATAAATACGGAGAAAATCCACTGGGTATGATATCGTGTAACTACGGTTGGTATGTATTATTTCTTTTTCAGATAGGTTTTGTTGTTAATAACGTGAACAACGAGCCCTGTTTATTTTTATTACGTAGATGAGTTTTTAATTTGGAAATGGCAGCTATTACAGTCCACCTAATTTGGGAAGGAAGGATCGGAGGAGCGTTTGGTCTTCAAATATTTGCATTTCAGACCATTTGTAATTATCTGGAAAAAGTCCAACTTTTTGGTATGTATACTTTTCCCCACACGTAGCCCTGTCGAGTATGAATGAAAATTGCTGAAAATTTGGTGAGGAATTCGCAAATCAATTCTTTTTTTTTGTTTTTTTGATTTACTTCAAAATTACGGTTCACTCAAATTTTGAGAGAGGTAGGAAGGTAGAAAATAGGTCAACATTTTCGTTTTTAATGTTTTATGAAAGAGAAAGTCACGAGTCTTCTGTTTGGAGAAGAGTAAGGGCAAAAAAGAGCTTTTTGTGGAAATTTTATCCTTCCAGGTGAGAGCTGTAGTGTCTTCTTTATTTTCACTTGAAAAGTTATATGAATTAATTTTTGATGGGATTTGTTTCGTAGTGAAATATGTATGTGGACTATGTAGGTTATACCTGAAAATCGAATTTATCAAATAGATGTTCATTGAAATTTTTGAATTCTTATTAATTTTTTAATTATAGATCTTCCAAATCAACCTCAAAATTATTTATCTTGATGTCATGTGATAGAGTGAAGTGAGGACATTTACATATGCAAATTTCAACTTTGTGTAAATGAATTTGAAGCTGCATTGGAATGAAAAACTGCTTTTGAGGAAGTTTTGAGTCATTTAATTTTTTTAATCTCCTATAATTATCTCCTCACCAATCTATGTAGAATTAGTTTTGGAAGCAGAACACGAGCCTTTGAATTCGAGTCGAAATGGATTGAAAATGGCTGCTGTTCAGAATTTGTGGACTACTTGAGGAGGTTTGTAAAACTCAAATTTGAAAACATGACTTCATATATTCAATTACTGGGTCAAAGAAGATGTATACCATGCCAGTAGATGGACTGCAGTCATTCCGAATACACGAAGAAATTTTTTTATTTTGTCTACGAGGGTTTTTGATGATGGGAAACAGGAATATGTATGATGTCTATTTTAAATCTGGTTCTCAAGAAGAGCACTGGAGTGTTCAATATGTTGACTTTTCAACAATTTTATAATAAATTACAATAATTTAAAAATATTTAAATTCAGTTTTTTTATAGCTTTAATTAATTTTTTAATTTTAATTTCTTCAAGAATAACAATTATATTAAGAACTTATATACAGTAATTAAATTAAAAAAAATATTATTTTATTTAAATTTAACTATAATTTTAAGAATTTCATCACCTATCATCACACGTTAGGTTTCATGAATTGGAAATTGTGTCAACAAATTTTTCCGTTGAAATTAACAAATGTGATATGCAAATAGATGTTTAGTAAGAACAGAAAAAAAACTCATATGCTCGTAAAATCTCATCTGCTTTCGATGGGAAGTTGTGACGTACTTTTTTTTTGATAGGTATACTTCTTGATGTTATCTCTCTATCGCTTGTTTTCATTTACTTACATACTTACAATATCAGCTATTTTCAAATTTTTTTCGATTTTTTCAAAAAAGATTCAAAATTTGGAAAAAGGTTTGTGTTGAAATTGAATTTTTCATTCATTTGCATTCGAATGTGAGGCATTTCCGACCCCTTGTGAGACACGCTGTGTTGAAGTAATGGTGGAAAATTCAACTTAAAAGTTATTTCTTACCTTCGAATAATGGAACATCTTCCCAGAATGCTTGGGATATTCCTTTTGAATCTTTGACGTATAATTTCGCTAAAGATGATGCTGGGGCGTGTAAGGTCTGATCGATCGATAATATCCAAAAAATAACTGCAAGCGAAAAAATGAAACATTCGTAACAAGCTGTAATCGGTTTATCTTCTTAAGTTTATTCTTATTTTTTTTCACGCCAACGCTCGAATTAGATGTAGCAAAGTATTTATTTTTTTACAAATATTCTATTGAAATGAATAAAGCTATCACGATGTAATCTGAAACTATGAACTCGCAATATCATGCTGTAAGAGCTCCCTTGGCCTTGCGCCGAACGACGCCAACGTTATGTCTTAATTTCTCCATATTCACTCGCAAACAAACTATGTTTACCGAAAACTTAAAATTCGCGAAGGTGGATAGAAAGTTGCGAATTAAGAATCTGCACACGGTACACATTCTAATAGCGAGTATTTGGAATGATTCGAAACTCGTATTCAAATATACGATTACTGGCGGCGATATTTGCTTTTCACGATGAAAGCTAAATTTTAATTATTTCGGGTACCTATAAAATATAACAACTGCGCTTCGAATGGGCGAGGATTTTAATTGGCTGGCAGCAGATGTGTGCCCAAAAGGGCAGAAATACCGGTATTTTGGAAAAGGTACGAAGCGACATTTGGAAGATCTAATGCGTTGTTTTAAACGCTACGATAGAGAGAAAAAAGTTGCTAATATAACAAAAAGAAACTGAGAAGAAATGATGAACTGGTATCTGAGCGGATTATTGATTAAGTTGAGGGGGCTGGATAACAAATAAAAATGGAAGATTCGAGCGTAAATACAAAACGAAGGCGATAAGATATTAAGGGCACGAACGGTTCATGTGAAGAATTAATAATAAGCCATTGTGTGACTGAAAGAGTTGGAAAATAGCTCTTTTACCGAGGAAGATGAGCGAGTCAATAAGAACAGTTCATGAATTACAAATTTTACTTCGACGTACCTCGACGCGCCGCCGATGCTGAATAAACATTAGACGTTCGCGTAATATGCTGTCAAGCATCTCTCTTTTTCGTATCGGTAATTCGCGCGTTAAATATTGAAATTCGTGTTGGCGTTGGATGATGCGAAGGGGAAAAAAAAGAAAAAAGAATGAAATTGAAGGGCGAATATAATGAAAATTCTTACTCGTTTCTCCAGGTCTGTAGTAATTACTGCTAGGACGGATGATCACATCTCTCACGGATCCGGTTAGTTTTACTTTGGAACTCGTTTGTAATGTGCAATTTTGATCGGACGGAGTGCAGTCTAATAGTACTTGAATGTCGTACATTCCATTTTCTTGGCTCGGTATCGTTAACCAGACAATTCCATTACCTGAAACACGAATCGTTTTGCTCATTATTACGGTCAACGCTTCGTATAAATGCAGAGTTGCAGATTACATGGTGAGATTGAGTTGCAAGCCCCTGAAACCTTTTTTAGATACTTCATACAATAATGTTAAAAAAATACGTTCATAGAAAGTGAAGCAATATAAACTTGTGCTGCTTATTGAATGTCTTTTGATATGTTGATCTGAGATACGGATAAAAATTTTGCATCGAGCGAATTTCTTTGGAAGAAGAATACAAACGATGTGAACAGCAGACATGCTTTCAATACGATGACGAAGATCACGAAATTGTAGATACCTAATTAAAAAATAAACGTAACCAAGTGGAGCGAACTCCGGTTTTTTCGAAAAAAAGAGGTAGCGAGGGAAAAGTATTAGTCAAATAATACCTCATAGAATTTTAAGGAATTTCAGTCCTCAGTGTTGATGAGAATACTTGAAAAAATGAGATCAAAGCTTCCAATAATTTGAAAATGTCAAGAAAATTGATTAGACACCTACTTTTTGTATGTCTTAAACAATTGTTAATAAATGTAATTTAAGGGTTGTGTGAATAACGTGGGATTACTTTGAGGTTTTTTAAGACTAATGATGCTCCATTTCTCTCCTTAATAGTTCCGAAATTATCTCAATTTTGCTTTATAATTGAATTATTTATTTAAAGGTTCTAACGAAAAATGACTTATACTTTGGGCACATTTATCTCCTTAGTTCTGAAAGGAGCTCAAATCAAGCCCATAATATTCATGCGTACAATAAATATTTTTTTAAATGCCACAAATTTGATGCCAAAAAAAGGTAAGCAGCCATGCTGCATTACTGGAGCTGAGTTTTTAATGAGGGTTTGTTTGTATTTAAAGGTAATATTGTCATTTAAATTTCTCAACTCCGCAAGCTACATCCATTAAGGTCCGTCCACACGTAGGATGATCCGCTTGTTTCAGCTTGGATGATCAGCCTAGGCTAATCAGCTTTGGGTGATCATCTGTCGATGTCCACACTTATTCAGCTTTTTGCCATCGACAGAAGGAATCGGTACATTACATTACAGGAAAATATGTGAGGAAAAAGTTAAATACTACATTTTTACGTGTTTTTGCGCGTTATTCTCCAAATAGAGTCAGTCAATATGAGGGATACGCGACAAGTACAATCGGTGGTGGTGAAAAGTAGGGTAGCATGAGTAATTTCTACCCTACCCTCACCCCCAAATGAATGAAAATGATGAAAAAAAATCATTTTATAATGAAAATAATAAAAAAAATATGTAATAAAATTATTAGGAATTAATTTTGTAATCAAAAATAAATTCAGTTTTTAAATAATTCTTCAATATCCGAAGTTAATATTTTATATGAAAAAATTTACTAAAAATAATTAAAATTATTGTAGTGTTTTTAGGTGTCAAGTTTATGAAAAAAATATTGTTACTAATAAATTAATAATACTTACTGAAAAAAAAATATAAATTAATGATAATTTTATTTTATGTTAAATTTTTTGGTAAATAAAATATATTAGGGTTCACACATTGCTACTCGCACAAACACTTTAAAAAAATGTATAAATAAAAATTAGCATAATCTTTAGTAAATTTTGCGTTGTAAATAATTATTTTAATTTCAGAAAAATGGTCAGATGACCAAAAAAAGTAACTTTCTGATATTAAAATTATTATCATTCCATTGAACAATAAATTGTATGTGAAATGGCGAAAAATTATATTTGGATGAGCGAATGTGGATGATGCAGTCGCGTCCACACTATTTATCATCCTTTGAACAGACCGACATCAAGTCGATCGAGGATGACAGGTTGATCAGCCTCGTTCAGCTCAACGAGGCTGATCATCCAAACGTCCACACTACATTCATCCCAGGCTGATCATCCAGGCTGAACGAAGCTGATCATCCTCGTGTGGACGCACCTTTACAGAGTCCAAAATCCCACCTTTACCCAAAGTTGTTGGAAATATGTAGTAATTTTTTCCACAATGATTCGAAAAATCATTCTTTCAGATTTCATCTATTTAAGGTTTCTCAGCGATCTTAGCTCAAATTTTGTTCAGCCACCATTTTGAATCGACTTTTGATCGATTTTAATCCACATTTCGCCCCTTCTCGCTTCCAAAATCAGATATGAAGTTAAAATTGGCCTAAAGCATACTTATTATTACTGGTAATCTTGTGAGTTCATATTTATCAAATCCGAGTCATTTGAGGCTCCTAGAGACCTCAAATTTTGGCCATTCATCATTTCGGATCCAGTTTCATCCAAATTTCAAAGGCTATGTTCTGATTCCTAACGAACTCCACGGCGAGAAGTTTTATGACTCATAATTTCCTAAAAAGACCGTTTTCTGCTCTAACTTCTTCAAAATGTACTTGATAGGGTGAAATTTAGATATGTTGGTGTCCGTGACTCACTCTGTCACCTGATATCAAGCTCTTTACTCTCTTTCCATCTCCTCTCCAAATCTGAGGGAAGCGCTAATTAAAAGTGAATAAAAAAAAGGTGCTTTCTTGTAATTTCAGCGTGAAGTCTCTCACCAAATTTTCAGCAATTTTTGTTTACACGCTTCCGCGCTAATATAACTAAATCAAACAGTAAGACGTTTGCCATGTGCTTACAAGTGACCTGAAACATAGAGGCATAAAATCTCCCCTTCCCGAACCTCTTTCGCAAATCACGTCGGCTGTGATGGCTATCGTTTTAGTTAAAAAATCAGTGAAAAAATTGAAAAAGTATAAAGATTTAAATAAAAAAAAGAAAATGAAATTGGTGACTTACAATTTTTTTCTTTATAAATTGCGAATAAAAACGAGCAAATTTTATATCATATAAAAAAATATACTTTTAAGGACTCATTTTTTTTATTTAAAATTTTTTCAGTTATTGAAAAAAAAGGGTGCCTTTGAATGCAATGAACTTTCAAAATTTTTCAATACAATTTTCACATTTTTGAAAATGTTGATATTATATTGGCAGGTGTTTCCGGAATTAGCGTTGATGACTTTATCTTTTCACGTTTTTCGAGAGTAATTCGACAATTAATCCACTCTCTCTCCTGCACAAATCATACTAAAATTTCCTAGTCTGCTGCTTTTATGTTCTTCTCAAATACCATTTTTATTTGAAAATGTATAAAGACCTCTTAGATTATAAAATTGCATAACTTCAGATATTTCATTAGTTTCGTGGAAAGAATTGTCTCCCAAATTGATGATGATTTTGCATCCTAAACCCACTAGGAGGCATTCATGTTGATGACAATGTGGAAGATGTTCTAAATTAGTGTCAAATAATGACTTCGTCTCTAATGAGATTACGTACCCAGCAAAAAAAGTGATCAAATTTTGAATTTATCATCAATTTTTAGCAATATATTGTATGTTTTTTAATTTATTTTATTAGTTAAAAAAAAAAAAAACATAATAGTTGGTTAATTAGAGTGTATAATGAATTAAAGTCGCTTTTTTTCGTACTTAAATAAATCTTAAGTATTCAAAAAATGGGGTGGGGACGTACGATCGAAATATTTAATAGTTCCTTACACGTATTGTCTACATTTCTCAGTACACATTTTCCTATCTATCCAATATCCATCCCTGGCGGACTATTCGCTATTGTTTTAGTTTTCGGACATGTTATGAATAAATTAAAGGGGATAAAGCGGTAGTATACGGCTCGGTCTTACGCAGCTTTCAGGCGTGGCGTTGTTCGGTATTATCAAATTTTCTCGCGATAAATTCAACTAGAGTCGAACAGCTCGACGAAGCGAAGCGGCGTAGAAGAGCGAAAAAATTCACTCGATACGCAAATACAGGCATTAATAAGCGTGTCACGTGTTAAAGGAAATTTCGTTTCGCCGCAACATTTTCATGGTAGTGGAAATTTTACGCGGTATGCGTAAAAGAAAAAGCAAAACAAGAAGCTGGGGAGCGCAAATCTTGTAACGAAGTACAACAAAAACACGAATTGAGGCGCGCGTCTCGAGGGAATCGAAAAGTACCCTCGAGAAAGCGACGACGACTTTGTGTTCAGACTGGCGCGAGTAGGTGTAGCTCGTGTGATTTATAATGAATTTCCGCAATACGTTTACGATGATTGTGGCATTTTCGTGTAGCGGGGGTTGCGCAAATTATCGAATACGTTTCCTCGTACTACAAAAAAGAATTAAGTCGGCGTAAATAAAAGCCTTTTATGAGGCTTAAATTTTCACCGTTTAATAATATGAATTTATTTTTGAGACGGTATTTTAGAAAGGCGAAAAAAAAAAAGCGCCCGGTATCGCCGTTTTTCACCGAGAGGGCGTAATAAGTCATGATACCTGACACCATTAAGGGTCATAAATTTGTTGCAGCTTCCTACGGGATTTAAAGAGTTTTCGCTACAATGCCGGCGCGGCGTATTTACGTATAGGGTATAAGGGTTTTTTCACACTTTAATTTTCTTATACGCCCTTGTCTCCTCTCTCTCTCCCTCTCTCTCTCGTATCATACGCATAGTCGTAGCGATATACGTACGTAGACTTATACGTATCTTGAATTGCGTTCGATCGTGTAGTTTTCGTTTTATCTAGGCTCGTTTATCTGTAACGATTCGGTATTCGCACGCCAACTATTTATCCGCGTTGAAAATGCGACCATCGGAGACAACGACGCAAAAAATACCGAGATGTGTATTTATGGTGGCGCTTAAGGTTGTTTATTTGATCTGCGATGTTTTACCGCCGGGGGACATCTATCATCGGTTTTATATTTTCGTGCCGTTTTATATTCGGCGGCATTAAATCTCGAACAATATCATTAATCAAAAGTCCATTTTAAAGTAAAATAATTCATTATTTAAATCTCGCTCGTTATAAATAACGCTAATAAAAAGAATTTTAAAAAGCTTTGTCGCTAAATTTATGATGGTAACTGCGAAAAGTATCTAGATTTAAAACCAGCGAGAAAAAAAAAAAAGAAGGAAAACACGTAACTTTTTGTTTAAACTTTCGCTTAAAAGTAGAAGCTTAGGGTTTATAATCTTATTAAATGTAT
Source organism: Phenacoccus solenopsis (assembly GCA_009761765.1). NCBI lineage: Eukaryota > Metazoa > Arthropoda > Insecta > Hemiptera > Pseudococcidae > Phenacoccus > Phenacoccus solenopsis. The sequence continues at coordinate 4,436,052 of CM019752.1, read as the reverse complement.
GATAAGCTTAACCTGAAAAAAAAAAATGGTAACTTATCTCTGAATGCAGTGATTTCTAAAACGTGGCTCTGTGTTGAATTTTTAAGTTGTTTCTTTCCCCTCCTCCCTCTTTTCGTTTTTTTTTCACATCACCAAGTAATGCCACGAAAATAAAATATCCTACAATTTAATTATGTTGTCAGTACGAATGATATATTCGTAGTTAACGCAGATAGGCACAGACTTTCGTATATTACACTAGACCAATAATTACTATATGCTTAAAAATGATCTCAGTTAATACTACAGCAGCTATTTTACTGATTTGAGAAGGCAGGAATTGACTCAGCTCTGCTGATTGCATTTTTCCACTCATTCGTCCTTATTTATACTCTTAATACGTTATCGTATGCTTATCAATATCCCAGGAAACGCACCGTGGGGTCCCTGGGACCCCAAGTTCAATTTCACCTCTCTTACAACTTGTATAAGTCCCTCTTGCAGCGTGCTACCTAGCGCTAAAAAATATTCAACATTAGGCAATTTTAAACCATCTGTGTAAAACATATTGCATAACCTGTCACACTACATGCCTTTTCAAAATTTATTTATTCATTAAAAAAATTATTTTTTCGAATATTTTTTTTAAAGTAATTCGTGATATCGTCTTGTGATGACGTAGATGCTCTCATTTTTTATTGATTGAGGAATGTAAATAAGAAATTGATCGAAGTGTGGATTTTCATTAAGTTATACCGTGAATTTTTTCAGTTTGCCAAGTAATAAAAAAAAATTATGGAAGAGGAGAAATTAGAGAGGGGAGCAGTAATATGACAAATTTTATGTTGGTTACTTCAGAAAATAAATATAAAGGTAGCATTATCAGTCTAATAGAATTTAAGTTGATTTTTTACCTTGGGGTCCCAGGGACCCCACATTGCGTAATGAAGGTGTTAAAATTCTTGTGCGTTTCCAGGGTTAAGAAGGAGCTTTATAAGTATTAAATTCTTCCAAGGTAGAGTATGTAAAACCTTTATGTCAAGTTGAACTTTGAAGGCAGCATTTTTCCTATGAGTCGAAAAGTTGACGATTTTCACTCATTTTTCTTTGTGGACTTTTGTTAAAAATGTTCAAAACCGGGTCAGTAGAGCATATAAACTATAATATTTTTGTTTATCTCGCCATTCAACGCAGTTCATTACTATACATTATAAAATACAATTCCAGAGTGGAACTGATTATGTTTCTCTCACAGCCTCACATATACGGTAAAGTCATAAAAAAAATCTTAATTCAGATCATAGATCATGCAGTTGAAATGATCTGATGTAAAGGTTACAACAAAAGATCATGATCACGTCTCTTTTTTTCCTATAATACGCATGTAGTTACGTGCATAATTAAACGGATCATTTTTGGAAATAAAAATATATTTTCATTGTTTAAACATTTTACCAACAAACGAAAAGCTAAGACTAAGAGTCTGAAGTAAACTTAAACTAAAAACTATTACTACTGTCTTTATTTACCCTGTACCCGAGTTTATATACTGTATATATTCGTATATAATTAGGAAAAGTGAAATCAAAGGTATAATTAGTGGATTTTGAAAATGGAAGGTATAAATATTATGTAACTTATGGGTAGTTATAACTTAAGGGTAAAAGAACACATTAGAAGATTATTCTTCACACTAATAGGTATATTAATACGAGTAGGTATTCGTCACACCCCCGGACAAAGATTCGTTTATAAATCAGAACGAGGTCTTGCACTTGGTCGAATTCGATTTGAAGTTCTGATTGTTAGTGGGATTTCTTCTTCGACTTCTACATTATTAGTGGAAGGAGGAGGAGAAAGAGGTAGTATTTGTCTGTAAGGAGGTGGAGGGAGTAATTCTCGATTTTGTATATTTCGTATTCCTCTATTATTTGTGGCTTTGCATTTGTAATAAAAGCAAATAAATAAATATGAACAAACAATAATAGTAACTATAATTATGGTCCAATTCAAAGTTGTTTGATGATGATTTATGAAACTCTCGTTGAAAAGTTTTTCTTCTTCTTGTAATGCAGAGAGTGATTTGAAGTTCATGGTGTTGTACTGTTTAAATTTTGGGATTGTAATAGATGCCTTTTTTCGTTGAATTATGTTTGGTATAGTTAAGTTGATCATCCGTAGTTGTTGGATGACTTCTCCTTGATAGTCGGAAACTGCGCGAATAAAGTATTCTTTACTTTGTGCCCTGCACCCAGCGGGTACAGTTAATATTCCGTTTTCAGATGTTATATACCTACTGTGATATTTGTTGTCACAATATAATTTTATTATTGTTTCGTGGCTTAAAGTGAACAACCATTGATTGTTTCCAAGTGGATGCTAAATTTCCACTTCGGCAATAGCATGGGTAAGATTGCAATTATGAGTTGATCCGATTTGAATACTGACTTCACAAGGGGCATCAATCGCCATTTGAGTAAGAGGTAAGTAGCAAATTCGATATGAAGGCTGTACTTTCAAACACTGGTCCAAGGTGTTTAACTACGCAAATTTTGTGTTTTTTGACTCTGCGAGTAGATATTGTTTTGTAGGATTGATATAATAATATAGGTTGGGTTCACTAGGTAGGGAGAATGGGAAAGGTATACTTTCGTAAAGGAAATATTGATCGTTTTCGATCAAAGGAATAGAGATGGCGAAATAGATCGTATCGTTGTAAAATTCAGTTTCTATTGTACATAAGTTCGTTAGTTTTCTAATTGTTGAAAACTTAGTATTTTTGTTGATGTCAACAGGAAACATTTGATCTGCTAGAAGGATTATTGTTAAGTAGATAAGATTTTAAGTCGTTCGTAGTTATGATTGCAGGATGTAAAATATGTTGTTTCGTCATTATTATATAGGTGAGATATTGGTAAATATGACAAAATTATTATTACCTACGTCAATTTATTAACAATTAAAAGGGAACATGATACCTATTAAAAATATCGTCTTGTTATACGATAAGTATACATCAGAAAAAACGCGAGTTAACAGTATTAATACCACGAATATATTAAAGATTACAGGTACTCTGCTACCTAACACGTGTGCGTTGTTACAACGTAAAATGAATCCTAACACTATATAATACGTTATAACGTTCCCTCGGGAATGTCATCATTCAACACCCCCCCCCCTGGAATTCGCGATTTTCTCGTATACAAAAACGTGTTGCGAAAATTTGTAAACAATCAATCACTCGCTTGTATCTTTTTATGAGATATTCGCTCAATTTATCAGATGTTGGGTGTAGGCGATGAGGGAAATTTATTTAGCTTTACGATAGTTTTCCGATTTACGAGTTACATGAATTGAATATCGCGTCATGGGAGCGAGGATGAAGAACGAAATGAATTTTAGATTCAATTTCATCATTTTTGCGCTTATGTTTTCGCCCCTATTTTTTATACACGAGTATTATATGTATATATATATAATAGAATGTTATTTATGAAATTTATGTATTCTAGTCTTTTATTAGCGCTGGACAAATGACAAAAAATGTTCTCTTGGCGTTTAAATGAACCCTCGAACTCCATAGAAAAACGTAAGCATTTAAATCACATTACTGAAGATGAGTTTTTAATGGGGTCAAGCTCAGATTTGTAAATAACGTTGCTAACCACTTTACACTCACACCTGGTACCGAGGCTGAAATCTACACCTATTTGTTCCATAACTAACTTGAAAGTTGAATTCAGTATATTTAGTACTTTTTCACCACAGAAATCGTATGAGTACATATTTAGCAAATTCTAACGACTTAAAGCTCCATAAGCTTTTACCAAATTTTGATGGTACCACATTTTAAAGCCGTTTTGAACTTTCTGAGTGAAATATGGAAGAGTGTCGTTTCTCCAACGTTTCTCAATATTCAAATGAATCACCGCTTTGAATCGTATCGAAAATCCAAAAAATTAATAATAATATTTCTAGATATTCAAAAAACATTCTTTGAGCGAATTTCGAGTGATTTTTGTCCATACTAATTCGCTTACAAATTGGAGGAAATATGTATTGTTTATATCCGGAGAAGTAAGCCACTTATGTATACGTTTACCAATGAGTGAATCACCTTTTTGAGATTTTGAAATTTTAAACCTGTCTTTCTTTTGGAAATAAAGTTAGACTTGAATAACTATCGTTATTATAAATATTAATAGTATGATTTTATTAATTTCATAAATAAATTATTCAGTTTGAATAAATTTCAAAAAATTAAACTTCAAGATATCATTATAAATCTGCATTAACGGGTCTACAACGTCTAATTTCGTATGAGAAAAGAAAAATAAGTTGTATCAATTTTTTTTTTTTTGAAGTTTCCATGAAATCACTTTACTTTTTTATAACCGCGAAACTTCATAATGAATTTATATCACTGTTTAGTGTCGAATGCTCTGTTCTGTATTGGAAATCTCGAAAAGTGAAAATTTTACCTCATTTTTCTTTTTCTTTTTTCTGCAAAAAAATGGAAATTTAGTTGAGCTGTTTATTATGACAATTTTACGATAAGCTTTCTATTCATAAAAATAAGATGTTTTTCCACAGAAACTGAAAACGAAATTCAGACTCCTATAAGTGTAAAAGAATTTTGGAATTCCCAAAATAAATAATAGAAACAAAAAAAAAAGAAAGTGAGGATTTCTAAAATTAAATCTCTTTCATATCTTGCCTCGATATTATAGTATTTTATTGGGGTGTACCTTTAGCTTTGCTATATTATCGATTTAAAAGTGGAAAAATGTTTTCAACTGGTGCCTACACAGATACCTATTTTTGATCATGCTTTTTTATTTAGTTTCCTTGATTCGAAACGTGTGCTTATAATGTCAACCTGAACTTTGAAGACAGCATTTTTCCTATGAGTCGAAAAGTTAACGATTTTCACTCGTTTTACTTTGTGGGCTTCTGTTAAAAATGTTCAAAACAGAACCAGTAGAGCATTTAATGAACGTATCGACAAAAGTATGAAAAATGATTAATGTTTCAAGTATATGTATATTTTTTTTTTTTACATTTTCCTTACCCAATTTTTTTGAAGTAATATTGTATTGTGTATTCTATGTTCCGGCTCAAACAGATGTTTTCATCTGATTTAGATGATGTAATTAAAGTTTTAAAATTGTCATTAACGAAGTATAAAAATACATTTTAAACTTTTGTATCTCGGTCCCTTCAGCGATTAAAGTAGAAAAACTATCTTATATGAGTGTCACTGAGTAAACATATAGGTATTATGTGGTACATATGAGGAAGCTGATCAGTGGCGTATCCAGACTGATGGTGAAGGGGGGGGGGTCCAGCAAAATTTTCAAATATAAAAATCTGTTAGGTAGGCTCAAAATTTTATTCACCATTTTTTTATGAAAATGAAATTATATTGCGAATTAAGAAATTAAAAAAAATGATAACTAAGCAAGTAAAAAAATAAAATAAAAAAGATCTTTGCTTCTTTTTTGTAACATACGAATAGCAGTCCAATATTATAACGTCAATGGTTTTATAGCGAACAGTAATGGGCAAAAAAAGAAATTAAAATTAACTTTGCTTTGGTTTATTGCTCTTCATCATAAACCAGTGCCGCCAACATCCAATCACAACTTTTTGTTATTATTATTATTTTTTAAATCAAAATAGGGAATTTGACGCTTTTGTGCTCGTAAATCGATGATTCCTATCACGACCCTCATTTTGAGCTCATACACGTCTTATACTATGTAGCGTATAAGTATAGGTATATTTTCGAGTTGAGTTTGTTCTGTATAGAACGATGTTTTTCATATATTTATTTCCTATATGCGAATGGAAATACAAAGAATATCCGTTGGTGATGTTTAACTTTATTTTCACGAATAAAAAAACAACCTTAATGAAAAGAATCGAACCTGCTTGTCTACAAAAGTAATCCAAAAACACCACCTTGACATGGTTTAATTTTGCCGAATCATCAAAACATTTGAAACCGAAAGGAAAGCTTCGACGTTAGCTAGCGCCATTAACTTTGGTGGGGCTTGTTACGTTGGACCAACGAAGGTAAAAAGTTGAGTACGAGCGAATTCGTACACGGGTATCTAATTACTTTGGGTTTGATCTGGGTGGCTCCATTCGTCGTTCGGCCGCGTGTACTCGGTTACAAAAACCACGTAAACCGCATTTTCGCGCTGAGAATAAAGTATGAATTTAGCATTTCGAGTGAAGGTACGACAAGAGGCGGATTTGTGTTCGTAAATCAAACATTTTAAATTAATGGCTCGAGTTAACGGAATTCATTCGGTTAGTTCGAGGAAAAGGATTTTTCTCATTTATAAACCGTATACGCGAGCATTGTATGGTATTTGATTTGGGTATATGGGAAGGATATGAGGATATAGTAAATGTGCAGTAAAAAGTCGTTTGACGGAGACGTTCGTTGGCGCTCTTCCGCAACAAAGTACCCGCTGAAGTATAGGCATATACTTTTTAACGTTGTCGTCGCAAACTTTGCCGGCATCATTTCTCAAACAGCTTCGCAAAATAGGTACCTACACCTAGCTAACGTCAACAGATGGAGTATCACGTGTCACCTAATGAAATATGATCTTTTATTCGGCGAAAAACTCCTTTATTACTGGAAGCTCGTTTTTTTTTTTTCAACTATTTCTGTGAAAAAGAGGAATTTCTATTACTTTTTGGAGTCTCGTCTGAGTTTGTTTTGTCTTTTTGCGTGATGTTTTCGATGTTCTAAGTGCTCATGTTTCGAACACTCAGTACGGTTTACCACGCTTTAAATATTTTAAAATCGTGTAACATTAGACCTTATTATTAGTTTTTCTCCGAGGCACAAAAAAAGGGTCGATAGGTTTTCGCAAGCTTCAGTGGATACAGCGTCTTTACCAGCGTTGAATGATTTTCTTCGATACTTTAATGTTTCGTCTTATTCCCATATGATACGCTACTCGATGAGATTATTTCGCGGCCGAATGTGTTTTAAAATCTCATTTACGCAAAATTTCTATCCTCACCTTACCTTTCGATGAAATCCCAAATGATACGACCAAAACAAAATTTATACGTTTAGCCGCATAAGCTGGCGGACAGTTCATAATAACTTGCGAAACATGACAAGAGAGTAACTTTTTTCCTCGGCTCGCTCGTTCCGTTCAAATTTGTTGGCAAAAATAAGGGAAAAGCAAGGAGTAAAATGCGCGCCAGCTATTTCAATACCTAGTATCCGTATACGGGTATCGTATATTATGCAAAAGTTGATTTCTTCCAAATTTCGTATCGAAGAATCAAGGCGTTTGCTTTTTGCTATACTACCCTTCGTAATGCTCGAGGTTTGATACCGATGGAAAGTAATCTCGGGTAAGTGGTTCGCAAAAACGTCTTATTTTCCGAATGGAAAAATACATACATTCGCGATTCGATGTTTCTGATAAGACCAGCTTTTTGAAACAGGTGAAACTCCCTTCAAACAGATTATTTGCTGTACGTTTCCAAGGTTTGGTAATTTGCATTTTACGCTAACTTTTAGATGAGAAGAATTACAATGCAGCTGGATTTATCTAGTTATATTTTAATTCTCGTTACGTTAGGAAACTTCGGTTCGAAGTATTTTTCCTTCTAGAATCGCTTTTATGATTAACATTTTGTGAGATGGGTGCACCCATATGATTACTTATTGAAAATTGGCTTTATTCAAATTTCTCCTTGGAATAGTTTGAAAGTTTTTAAGGTTTAAAGGGCAATAACCGAATTGATGTGTTTTTTGGCGATGAAGGTGATGTTAGAATTGTTTCAAAAAAAAAAAGTAAGCAGCCATGCCGCATTACTAGAGCTGAGTTTTTAACTGGAGCTTGTTTTGATTTAATAATAACCTTGTTTAACCGTTCATGACCACAGGCCACATCCAACACCAAATCTTAAAACCCCTACGCTATCCTTTCCAAAAACATTTAAGAAGTTGAATTTGGTACAAATGTAGTATTTCTTGCTATGAAATAATCATGTGAACACATATTTCTCAAATTATAACTATTTGAGGGTCCTCAAATTATCTTCAAATCTTGATAATCCGCCATTTTGGATCCATTTTGACTCAAATTTAAGAGGTCATATTCTGGTCACTAACTAATCCTACACACGAAGTTTGACCATTCTAGACCGATTTGGTGATGATATGGAAGATTCATGAAATTTCCTGCAGCAATTTTCCCTCCAAAAGCCATTTTTTGCTCTAACTCCCCTCCAAAATCACTGAGGAAGCTAAAATCAAAATATGTTTGTCACTTGAGATCATTTTATTATATGACCCAGCAATAAAAAATTTTCGACCCCTCTGTACCCCCACCAGTATTTTAGGTTCATAACCTCGCCTTCCCCCTCCAACATCATGTATAGAAGTGAATTAGGAATATAGTATACATCTTATCCCCAATAACCATATGAATTCATATTAATTACATTTTTACCAACTTGAGGCTCCTCAAGCTTGACTCAAATTTTGACAATCCGCCATTTTGAATCCATTTTGATCCAAATTCAAGATGTCATATTCTGGTCACCAACTAACCTCATATACAAAATTTTACCGCTTTAACATGATTTAGTGGGGAGATATGGAAGATTCAAGAAATTTCACGACTCAAAACTTCCTCAAAAAGCCGTTTTTTAATCTAACTCCTCTCAATATGCACTTAGGAAGCTAATTTTGGATTTGTTAGTGTCCGTGACTCACTCTTTCATATGAGATCAAAAACGAAAAATTTGAGGTATTCACCCTTCCTCCAGCTCTCCTCGAAATTTGAGTGCTCCGCCATTTTGAAATTTTTCGAAAAAACAAAAAAAGAACTTCTACGCATTTTCAAGAAGAGTTCCTCACCGAAATTTGAGTGAATTTTATACGCATCCGCCTGCGCAAGGGGAGTGACACAAAAACGAAATTTCCTCAAAAACAGGTTTTTACTCTAACTCTTCTCAAAATGCACTTAGGAAGCTGAAATTTAGGTATGTTGGTGTCCGTCACTCAGTCTTCCATATGAGATCAAAAACAAAAAATTTGAGCTATTTGCCCTTTCTCCAGCCGCCCTCAAAATTTGAGTAATCCGCCATTTTGAAACTTATCGAAAAAACAAAAAGGTTGTTCTGCGCATTTTGAAGAAGATTTTCTCACCAAATTTTGAGCGAATTTTATGAATACTCGTTGGCGCTACGCGTGGAGATAAAAAAAATATATAGTTGTTAAATTGCGAGATCCCTTACATACACAGTGATTGCGAGATCTGATTTGAGATTTTGCCAGATTTGAGATTAGGATGATAAATACAGTTTTTTGGTGCAAATATTTTCAAAAAAAGAGTATGTGAAAATGAAAAGTTTAAATTATATATGATGCGTGCTTTTCAAAAATGTTAATGAACAACAAAAAAAATAAAGGCTCATTAGATGCCCAAGTAACCATTTCAATCAACGCCGGATCTCTTGGTGCTGTTGCTATAGAGGCGAGTAGGAAATTGGGCGGATCTCGCTTTCACTGTCGAACATATAAGAAATATACAAAATATATCCGTACGTAAATCATAGCGAAACCGAGATCCGGCTGAAAACTTTTCTATAGGATGTAGTGGATCTCGCAAATAACGTGATCTATGTAAAACGTTGCGAGATCCGGCAAACGGATTTCATGATCTCGCATTAACTGTGTATACATAGAAATGATCTTGGTTTATATGGTTTTTATGTATATATATATATATATATTTATTGTTACATATAAAAGTCAACTCCTGTACAAAAAAGCAGTTACAAGTCAGCTCCATGTGAAAGTGGATACCGTATATGGAGCCAGTTTTCACAAATCATGTATTGGACTCCCCACACCCTCCAAAACACAATGGTACACTTGACAAGTAGGAGTTAATTTTCTCGCGAAATGTATTTTTTGTTTATAATAGTACCCAGGTACTCTCGGTAGGGAGCGCTCTTGCATTTGTATATAGGAAATACATTTTCGCACCTTATACATTTGTAGCGTAAGTCAACTCCTAAAAAACTGACAACGTTGCAGGTTCTAATTTTCACATACGCGGATATCATTTTCTCTAATTTAGATATAGTATTATTTGTTTTTATTACTCGAAATAAATTGTAACTAATCAACTTCCCATTCGCGGAGCCCACTCTCACATACGTGGAGACACATTTTATATGCTCAGAGCCCGATTTCTCTGATTATAAAGTTCAGAGCCGGATTAAGAATGTTTACGCCCTAGGCAAATAGAAAACAAACGCCCCATTTTTTTAAAGTGGAAACTGAAACTTGTCTAGTTGAAAAGAGGGAGAGAAAATTTTGCAAAATTGATACTTTTTTTTTTGGTTATATTTCAAGGTAAGTACAATCTGGAAAAAAAATATTTATTAAAAAAAAAATAAAAATAAAAATAATACGCTAAATATAGGTACCTTGTTGATTTAAAAACAATAAAAAAATAGAAAAATAAAAACGATAGGTAAGATGTGTTGTATTTCAACAAATGCAAGTGCAGAATATACTTGCGTTTATCGCACAATATCGCGATTCAGGTAGAAAAAGAACAAGTAATAATAAAAAGAACACAACTTTAAAACTACTATGTCGTTCTATTTTTATTAAAAATCACTGGTTACACGAAGAATGAAATAATAAAAAAGAAACTCGTATAGATTATATGTACTTGAACGAGAGTACATCTTAGGCGAATCCGACGAAAGAAGTAAAATTACTAAAACTACGTAACGGAGATCTATCTTCGTACGCGCTAGTATGTATCCAATTTCTCACCCCAATTTAGAATAGCCAACCGGAATGGAGAAAGTAATTTCTTTTCAAAGTTTAGGGCCAATCAAAATCGTCGAAACCGGATTCACCCTCGGACGTAGGCGTAAACGGTCGCGACTGGTATTTTCCTTTGAACCGCATTTTTTACTGCGCGGTGCGGCGGTTCAAAGATGAGTTTTTTGAATGGAACGCGTTACCAGAAAGGTCTGATAGATTTACAGCATGATCCCTAATTTAGCGACAACATCACGAACGCAAACGCGACTTTTTCGACTAATGCACCGGATGTGCATTTTAGGTTTTATTACCCCAAATAAAAATTTCTTTAACGGCGGAATGTTCAATTGTCTGAGGTTTTGTATGTTTGGCCGAAACGTACCACGACTTGTTGGCGTGATGATATTTTAAATAGAAGTCAGTAAAAAGAAAAAATAGGTATAATAAGTACATATAGGTACCTATCTATATGTAACATAACAGATGAAACTTGAAAACATAATTATTAATGTGAGAACATTTTTTTCTTGATATCTTGACCACAAAGTCGGTGATTACATCGTCGTTATTTCCCTCATAGGTAGCGGTTAGTTAGTAACCAAAAACAAAACAAATAGATCATTATTTTTTTATAATTTTTTTTTATTCATCAAATGTATTTATGGAAAAATACGAATTTTTGAGGGAAAAAAAGTCCCTAAAAATTTTTCGCCCTAGTCAATGCCTAGTTTGCTTAATGGTTAATCCGGCCCAGATAAAATTGCTTTATTTGTATTTATAACTTGAAATCTTCAAAGATAATGTGAAGAGAGTAAAAAATTTCAACGATTTGAAATATTTTGTTTTGTGTTTGAAAATGCTGTGAAGATAAGAAAAACTTGTGTTTTCATATGATTAAATGCAGAAAAGTAAAAGTTAGTAAGTAAGTAAGTAGAATTGTACGTAGGTAAGTTGATATAATTTTTATAATGTAAAAGCAAATCAAACCGATCTTATTTATGCATTTTTTTTTACAGAACTTCATTTAGTGAGCAAAATAATGAATAAATGATTCTGAAAATGCAACAAATGCAACGATTGAAATGATGGATCAGATGATTGGAGAAATAACAACGATTTTCAAAGAAAATAAAGGTAAATGCACGCATCAACTTTTAATAAAAAAAAAAACAAACAAACACACACCCACAATTTTTAAACATCATAAATTGAAATTTAAAATTTTTAATAAAACATACCACATATCTACTAAAAAACAAATGAGTAATCGTTGTAACATTTAGGTATTTTCTTGATAAACTTGAATGAAATGTGAATTAAGTACTTAATCTTATTTTTACTAGATTAAAATTTTACGTTCATAAGTCGATATAATTTTTGAAGGATAAAAACAAATCATGCCGATTAAATTGGTTTTTTTTTTATGCAAACTTCATTTATTGACCAAAATATTATTAAGTGATTCTAAAAATGCAACTAATGCATAGACTGAAATCACCGATCAGATGATTGGAGTAAAAACAACGATTTTCATTTTAAAATGAAGGTAAATCTATGCATCAGATTATGGAAAAAACACAATTTTTAAACTTTATAGATTTGAAATTTAAAAGTTTTTAATAAAACGTACCTACTAAAAAACAATTGAGTAATCATTATGACACTTGTAAATTTTGTTTTAAAAACCTAAACATAAATTGAGTACTTAATTTTATTTTCATATGATTTTTCTTTTTTTTGTTCACAGTTACATCAAATGAATTACAATGTAACAATAGCACAAGTTGTTACGGGAGCACATGGTGAACCGAGAGCTGAGGAATGCGACGCGACGACGCGAGTACGCTGAACATATTTGCAGTAGAGTACCTAAGAGAAATACATGCAACGTCGCACAGTAGCCACTTTAACATACATGGAGTTGACTTTTACATACCCGGCGTTGACTTTTACATACACGGAGTTGACTTTTACATACGCGGAGTTTATTTTTACATATGCGGAGCCTACTCTCGCTGTTTTTAGAATGGTATATACGGTACTGACTTTTTCTGTTATTGATAGGAGTCAGCTTTAGAATTTTTATACACATTTTCTAACATTTGTTGTAATTGATAATTCGATGTATACATTTTATTTTTAAGATAAAATATTGTTAATAAACTGTTTGCTAAAGGAGAGGCGTTAAAAAATTAATTTCTTAAGGTGGATCCAACTTCCCCCTATATTTGTAACGGAGCCAGCTTTTATACGTAGAACAATATATGAATATATATTTTTTCCCCACGCGATAGCGCCGGCTAGTATTCATAAAATTCGCTTAAAATTTGATGAGGAACTCTTCTTGAAAATGCGCAGAAGTACTTTTTTTGTTTTTTCGAAAAATTTCAAAATGGCGGATCACTCAAATTTTGAGGGGGGCTGGAGAAGAGGCAAATAGCTCAAATTTTTCGTTTTTGATCTCATATGAAAGAGTGAGTCACGGATACTAACATATCCAAATTTCAGTTTTCTAAGTACATATTGAGAGGAGTTAGATCAAAAAACGGCTTTTTGAGGAAGTTTTGAGTCATGAAATTTCTTGAATCTTCCTTATCTCCCCACAAAATCAAGTTAAAGAGATCAAATTTTGTGTGTGAGGTTAGTTGGTGACCACAATATGACCTCTTGAATTTGGATCAAAATGGATTCAAAATGGCGGATTATCGAAATTTTGAGTAGAGTTTGAGGAGCCTCAAGTTGGTAAAAATGTAATTAATATGAATTCATATGGTTATTGGGGATAAGTTGTATACTATATCACGAATTCACTTCCATACATGATGTTGGAGGGGGGAAGGCGGGGTTATCAACCTAAAATAGTGATAGGGGTACAGGAGTGGTCGAAAATTTTTTATTGCTGTGTCATATGATAAAATGAGCCCAAGTGACAAACGTATTTTGATTTTGGCTTCCTCAGTGATTTTGGAGGGGAGTTAGAGCAAAAAATGGCTTTTGGAGGGGAATTTTACTGCAGGAAACTTCATGAATTAGTAAATCAAAACAAGCTCCAATTAAAAACTCAGCTCCAGTAATGCGGCATGGCTGCTACGTTTTTTTTTTTTTTTTTTACTTGTAGTGAGTTGAATAAATGCTAGATTCATTAAACTATTTTGTATTTTGTATTTCTTCTTATTTGAGAAATGAGATACACATACATTCATTATACTTATACATCTTTATAGGAATGCTTCCCATCATCTATGAAGGAGCAGATTGAGGACCAGTTAGAAAGATTATCCGCCACGTTTCCTAAGGAGCTTAGGGCATTTGCACTCACTCTTCACTTTTATAGCGCGAAAGCTTATAATTATGTTTGGAAGATGTGGCACTCAACACTCGGAAAGTGGTATGGTAGAATTCATGACTTTCCAAGACTAACGAAGGAGTCATTTACGGCTCTGAAAGCTAAGACTGAATTGAGCAGAGAAGTAATTGATGAAAATTGTGAAGTTAAAATAGTTACTGAAATAAATCCTGTATGCTGTGTGTTGTTGGTAGATGAAATTTCTATTAAAACTCTCATATCACAACATATGTCAAAAACGACATTAAATGTAAAAATTTGAAATTTTTTCGCTACATAATGTCGAAAACGACATTTTTGGATATTTTCAAATCATTATATATGTCTTTTTCGACATTATGTTGTCAATTTCTTTTTTTTTTGAACAATTATGTCCTTTTTGATATCATGTTGGGCGTAATGCGTTGCTTTGTAAGGGTTAAGGAATATGTTGAAAATGATCGTAATATGGCTATGAAAACCCAAGAACATCGATACGCGAATTCTCAGATCAAGTACCAAAGGCAACTAATGCTCTAGTTTTTCTGTTAAATAATCTTAAAGAAAGATGGAAGATTCCTGTTGGTTATTTCCTTATAAAATTTCTATCTGGAGCTGAACGCGCGAGTCTGGTTACTGTATGTTTGAAAGAATTAGCTGCTGTTCATGTGTATGTTGTTGCTTTAACATTTGATATGGCATAGGATGCAACATTATGATGTGTGAGAACCTGCTCGTTTCCAACACCCTTCAACAAATGAAATAATATTCATCTATCCAGACCATACAAACATAATAAAATTGGTTAGGAATACAAAAGGCGAAAAAAGACCATTATATGATCGTCACCTAAAATTTAAAGAGAATAAAATGAATACCCATTCAGCAGTGCAGATACTCAGTGATTCCATTGGCGATGAGCTGATGTGGCTGAAGGATGGCATGCTACACCCAAATTTCAAAGAATGTCAAGCGACCGCAAAATTTTGTAAAACTTTCAACAACATTTTTGACATACTAAACGTTCGAAGTAAATTCTTCAAAAAACCCCATTAAAAAGTAGTGTGTAATAATGAGAAGAAACTGCTTCTGGAGTGTGTTCAACTGTTTACTGAATACATTGAAGGACTATCATTTGATAAGGAAGGCAAAATTCCATTGTTGACAAGTGAATATACTGGCTTCAAGGGTCTAATAATTGGGCTAAAAAACGTTATGAAGATTTTTGAACATATCAACTCCATTTCTAGAATTCAACAAGAGTAATACTTATTAAGACAAAGCTAATAATGCTACCTAATTTCAACTTCTTCAACCTGAAAAGAGAATCTCTTTCAAGTATGATAATAAATGTGCGAAGTTTAATGAGGAATTTATTTGTTTAATGAGTTTTATAAGAATTTACATACTCGTGATCATTAACGATCATACCATGTTGGAAGATTTGTTGGAAGTGTGATTGGTGTCCTTTTTTCCGTAGTTTGCTGGGTAGCGATAATGAAGGAAAATATGTTCCTAGGCAAAACGGAACGAGCCTTGGGTATGAAATCTTTCAACAACTTAATTCGTTGTAAACAAACTGATAAATTTATAAGTTTAGGAAAATTATAATCTGTTGATGTCTCTGGTGAATTGTTATGGAAAAGGAGATTTGAAGCTGTCACTCCTGCTATGATATCCTGAGTAAAATGTATAAAATTCTTGCCTTTTTGGTTATACATTGTGTCTAGAAAAACTTTCAATTTTTGGAGCTCTGGTAGTGGTAATATATCCATGCTACTCTCTTGTACGAAGTGCGTAACAAAGATCATAATTTCAAAATCTGTTGGATACCTTTTGCTTTTAGATATTAGTCTGGATTCATCTGTAATAGCGGATGAGGGCCGTGTAATTAAGCTTTTGCGTTTTGCATCAAATTGTATGTTGTAAGGTTTCAACTTCGTATTTACATAACTTTCAGGATTTTCAATAAATGCGTTGCGAGCATTTATGAAATGGAATCCGAAAATGGCGGATTTTTCGCTTATAGAGTGTGACTCATACCCACGATACTCAATAAGGACTTCTTTCATAAAATCCTTCAGACCTCTGTACGTTAACATGCATTGGTGTTGAGTAATTTCCTCATGGCATTTTGAATATAAGTTTCCCAGTTCGTAGGATTTAGACGACAATAAATAGTTTTGTGATGATAATACGTAATTTTGGGATGACAAGTTACGGAGTTGAAATGACATATGTTGGTGTTGAGACGATAGTTTAGAAAGCGTAGATAATAGTGCGTGATAGTTATTCTCCAATGCCCAATAGTTATACTTGCTGAAGCGGGACGTGTACCTCTCACCAGTTTTCTTTTCTTCAGTGTGATTTATCTTGAAGAAAATCACTATAATCATCACGAACAACAATTTTACGAATATCATAATGCACGTTTACTTTGCACAGAATTAAATTGAAATGTTTGAAGGAATTATAGTTTGGGCGAAGGCACAGCGTTGAAGAAATTTTTAACTTTGAAAAATAGATATCTATAACAAATGACCCTTGGTGATCTTATCCATGATAACATCTATCTGATAAAGGTAATACTTACGGACTATCATATTAATTTTAATTATTAACTCAAAATTAATTAGCTACTTTGGAATGAATTAATGAAAATATATTTTTCACAACTGATACACATTTCAACATCTTATATTTTTGCAATAGAAAGAAAATCCTTCCATAAGGAAAAATTTTTTACAACAAGAAATAATTTCATAGTCTCAAATACTTTATACTTAAGGGTATATTTCACATACACGTGTTTTTTTTTTTTAGTATAACTAAACTTTGCAGGCACGTAGTTTCCAGCACTCAAAATAATGAAACAAAAAGCACAATACGAATAGTATACTACGTATAAACATTCGTATTTAGAAAAGCATCTCACTTTTTCTTTGATTAAGGGTATATTTCACATACACGGTTCTTTTTTTTAGTATAACTAAACTTCGCAGGCACTCTATGTTATCTATATGGGAACCAAAATTGATAACGTTAAAAAAGTGATATTTTTTAGAGTAAAATTCTTCGTGAGTTTCTTATGAAAAGTTTTGAAATTTGAAAATAAAGAAGATAAGACACTTCTCTTTAATTTGTTCACAACATAAGAAAGTTATAAGCTGTGAAATATGGCCGCCTCAAAAGCCAATTTATTTTTGCGTTTTTCTCGACAAATAATCACTTAATCAAAAAAACATTTTGTGAATCTTATTATAGGTGTATATTTCAAATTTCAAGCGAAACAGATGAGTAGTATTTGAGAATCAAAGATGTACGAAAATGGCCATTTAGCAGGCAAATCAGTATGCAATCGTGTATGTAGAATAGACCCTTAACCATAGAAAAAAAGATCAAATTATAAATGATATCTCAAAAATGCAAGTATCACATAATGTTGGCATTTTTCCTCTTTTCATCTCGATGAATACATTATAACAGAGAATTTTTTATCTAAAAAAAAAGAAAGGAATTAAAAAAATTAAAAAATAAGAAAATAAGAAAATAAATAAACGAAGTAGGTAAAGTTTTTATAATCGATACATTGGAAAAATCAGTTAAGCGTCGGTTATAATGGCACTGACATGGCTAGAACTATCCAAAAAATCCCCATTATTTTGAAGTGATAACAGAGTAACATGAATAAACAAATGTTTGACACCATAGAAATTCACTGAAAAGTTAAAATATTTCAACTTTTCACTGAAACCCAGAGAATCTTTCATTACCTGATTCACTGACTATTATAAACGGTTCCATAAAAAAACACAGGTTCAACTTTTTTTGTGAAAAATTCGGTGCCATTATAACTGACCCTTTACTAAGCAGGTGCAATTTCAACGCGTAATACATTTGTAATCGTTCAGCGCTGTAGGCATTCTTGTAAATATGTAAATATGAAAGTATTTTTCAAACAGATATTTATTCGAAAATTTCACGATTCTTCATGTAAATAAACGACTATAATATAATATTCCCTATTATTTCTACATTATTTGTCCATGTTCAGCTTTAGCAATGAAAATTTAAATCGAATATTTCTTTTTTATTGAAGTTGTTCCTAAGTTATTGAAATCCTTCTAACAGTAGCTTGCATGACTAGTAAGTACTATCAGGTGGTAAGGTTTTAATATGCGAGTATCACCTGACCTTCATAAACGTTCTTTCATTTCCGTTTCTCAACCTCTACATAACCTTACTGTGTTTTAATTGAAAATTAAAAAGTTATTTCGTTTGAAACAGACATGATTGATTTGAAAAATGATACGCTTATCGTTCACATTCAATATAAATTATTAAGGCGGTGCTTCGCGTATTGGAAATGGGAAAATAGTATAACTTACCGTCAAAAGGCGCGTCGCTACATTGGACTAATTTGAACGAGAACGACTCGCGATTAGGGTTGCGTAATATTTGATATTCGATATTTGTAACAAAATATTTGCAAACACATCAAAATATCTCGAAATTTGTCGCGACACCCTATAGTTTTGAAATTGCTATTTTATGTAAAATTTCATGCTCTTTCCAATGGTGAAGAGAAAAGAAAAATCCATCCACAACTTTTTAAGATATGAGCGATCAAAGTTAAAAAGACACGCGTTTTTACGAATACGTAAATCCCGTCGCGTAAAATTTCGATGAAAATATCTCGAAATTTGTCGCGGCACCTTATGGTTTTGGAATTGCTAAATTATGTAAAATTTCACGCTCTTTCCGATGGTGAAGAGAAAAAGAAAATCCACTTACAAATTTTTACGATATGAGCGATTAAAGTTGAAGGTTTGGGAACGTTTTCAAAATATATAAACCATATGATACGATTTTATAAATAATTCAAATATCGCAAAATTCCATAATTTTTGAAGTGAAACTTGCATTAAATTTCACACTTTTTTCAATTGTGAAAAGAAAATAATTCTTCGGTAGTGTTCCGAAATATTGTCGATCAAAGTTACAAAAATTCTTCAATTGCAAATTTTCGTAATAATCGCAAATTTTCGTAACTTCCATCAACAACATTTCACAAAGTTGCTACCGAATTTTTTCCGTTTCACAATCGAAAAAAGGGTAACCAGTAATACAAATCGATGGTTTTCATGCTTTTACGTTGGTTTTTGTTAGTATTTTTGTACCTCATTGCGCGACGTGTATGATTAAATTTTGTCTTGAGTTGTTAAGAAAGAACCGTAAGTTGTTTCGTACTTTGTGGTAAAACCTGACCCTCACTGCTCGATGTGTATGATAAATTTTTCTTAAAAGTTATTAAAAAATGACTGGTACTTGTTTTGTACCCGGTTGCAAAACTGGATACGATAAAAATCATAGAGGAAATTCGTTATTCTCAGCTCCAAAGGTAAGTCCTTTCGCATTAATAGTGAGCCGGGAAACGCTGACCACTGACCTTACCAGTCTGCCTTTGCAGTAGACTTTTAGTATGCATAATTACCTACACAAGTAGTCAAATACTACCTATACCTGGAATATATATTACCCTATACTTTGTGAACATTACTCATTTCTTGCGGTTTATACTTAAATTTCTTGAATGTTTGTTGATAGAAGCAAATGTAGAAAAGATATTTAGAAAATGTAGTTGCCGTAGTTGCTTAGAAAAATTAGTTGTATAGTGATTCGCACTTGTATTCTTAGAGGTGATTTATATATCGATTTATCAGTAAGTAATATTTTAAAATAGTTACCCGTATATAATAATTTTTTTACACGCTGGTATTTTTTTTTTTGCTTACACAATAAATTTTTAATATTTATACTTCTCCCTTCCTAAATTCATTTCTTAGTGTAAAAAGTTGGAAAACGTGCTCAAACTACAGCAAGAAAGCAGTAAAAAAACTAAATCACAAATAAAAGAAGAAATAAAGGGTTTAGACTTGCCTCCAATGCAGGAAGAAAATATTTTTTCATGCCTAGAAGCGGCTCAGGTTACCAATAAACATGCCACTCGATATACTGCAGAATGGGTATACCAGTGTTTATTACTCAAAATTAAAAGCTCTTCAGCGTACCATTATTTACGACGACACAATATTATGGCTTTACCTTCACCTTCTACTTTATATAGGTTAGTGTTTAGTCCTAATGTACATGTATGATACAAATAGATAATTGCGTAGCTAGCTAGCTACTCTAAGTATATTTTCATTTATAGGTATTTAAAAAAATTAAAACCGAAATATGGGTTTCAACTTTCCACATTTGACGTATTGAAGAAAAAAGCAGTTACTATGAAACATGAAGACAAGCGTGGTATATATCTTCCTATATACTATTTCTTTTTTTCTTCTTTTTTGTTGCGAACTTGTTGGGTTCCAGTATACGTACTTTTTGAAATCAAAATGTTTGTTTATAGGTGTTCTCCTTTTAGATGAGATGAAATTAACGCCCTATCTTCATGTGGACAAAAAAAATTTATAGGGTTTCTGGCTTCACTGATTTAGGGGAATACACGCCAGACAATCAAAAAAATGAGCCAGGAGATCGTGCTCTGGTGTTAATGTTTCAGCCATTTAGAAATAAATGGGTGCAATGTATTGCTGCTTTTCTCAGTAAAGGTGCAGCTACAGGTACAGTTCTCTGTCAAATTTTGATGGAGGCAGTAGTACTGCTGGAGAACAGCGGCTTCTATGTTGATGGTATCGTTTCGGATAGTGCTTCTTGGAATAGGAGCATGTGGAAGCAGTTCGGAGTTGATGTCAATCAACCAAGTTGTACGAATTTCCTATCTGATGATAGGAAATTTTGGTTTTTTTCGGACTTCCCACATCTTGTCAAAAATGTACGAAACTGGATGGTAGAAAACAAAAACGACACATTTTCAGCTAGCTGTAACATTGGCTCTAACTTTATAACCTATGAAAAGTCATTAGTTCTTTAAAAAAATTCAAATCTGTTTTTTAATTTTTGAAATTATGTATAATAGACTCCAGAAGGCATAGTGAGCCTGAAGTGCTGGGAGGAGGTAATCATCCATGATGAAACAAAAGGAAAATTTTCGGTAAAAATGTGCCCGAAATTAACAAGAGACCACCTAAATCCGCCTCATTTCATGAAAATGAACGTAGCGAAAGCGTATCAAGTGAGTTAAGCATTTTTTTCAAAAAAAAAGCATTTTTTTAATAGGTACCTACTTCATAAATTTACACATATTTATATTTAGCTTTTCGGTGAAGATATATCGGCCGCGGTGGAATTTTTAATTAGTGAGAAAATCATAGAAGGATTTGAAGGAACCCTAAATTTTATTAAAAAAATGATATCACTTATTCATGCCATGAGTTCGAGGAGTTATAAAGGTGGCTTACAATGGAATTCTGAAGAGCATCGGGTTGGTAAACTATTTCATATTCGTTTAAGTAATTTACAGCTTTATTTTAATTTTTATGATTGGAAAGATATTATTATACTTATCTGTGTTAGACTATTGTGAATTTTATCGATTTCCTTCAAACTTGGAGGGAAGAAGAAGTGATGAAGTGGGAAGAACGAGAAAAGGCTCACGAAGAACTAGAAAACCCTACTAAAAAAAAATAGTAAAAAAAAAAGAACCCACCAAAAAATCTGGTTATTACAAATAGTACATACCAAGGGTTAATCATAAACTTAAAGGCCACATTGGAGTTATTGGACCATCTTATCCACAGTCATAACTGCACCTTCTTGATGACAGCCGGACTGAACCAAGATAACCTTGAAGTAAGATTACTTATATGTCGTGGATATATTATTTGTGTTCAATTAATTTAGGGGTGGTAACTACATACCTACATTGTATATAAATAACAACGCCATATCTACCTAGTAACGAAATGATTCAAATTTTGTTAATAATATCAAGTTTTTAGCTGAGTTTTTAACAAAACGATAGCTATTACAGCCTACCTGATTTAGGAAGGGAAGGTCGGGGGAGGGTGGGGTCTTCAAATCTTTGCGTTTCAGACCATTTGTAATCATCTGGCAAATGTCCAACTTTTTGGTATATATATATATATATATATACCAAAAAGTTGGACATTTGTCAGATGATTACAAATGGTCTGAAACGCAAAAATTTGAAGAGCCCCCCCCCCCGACTTTCCATTCCCAAATCAGGTAGGCTGTAATAGCTGTCGTTTTTTAGTTAAAAACTCAGCTGAAAAAAAAACTAAATTATTTATGAATTATGGTATTCTTTAGTACCTATATTTTATATTAGCTAATTTTTTTGCTTAAAAAGGACAGCTATTACAGCCTTTCTGATTGGGAAGGGTATCGGGATAAGGTGGGGTCTTCAAATCTTTGCGTTTCAGAGAATTTGTAACCATCTTGCAAATGTCTAACTTTTTGGTATGTATATGTTTTTCCCATACGCGTACTGCAAGCGGAGATTCTTCTTAAAAGTGCGAAAAAGATAGTTTTTTGTTTTTTCTATGCACCCTAAAATGGTGGATCACTTAAATTTTGAGGGGGTTGTAGAAATGGTAAATAGCTAAAAAATTTTATTTTTGATCTCATACGAGAAATCAATTTAGAAAGGTCAAACTTTGCGTGTGGCATTAGTTATTGACCAGAATATGACTTATTGAATTTGCATTAAAACAAATCCAAAATGGCTGATCGTCAAAATTTGAGGGTAATTTGACGAGACCCAGGTAGTTATAATTTAAAAAAATATGAATTCATAAGAACCTGAACAATTGGAAAAGCCTCAATTAAAAGCTCAGCTCCAATAATGCGGCATGGCTGCTTACCAATTTGGTTTTTTTTTATTAATGTTTATATGCGTTAAATACATAAATAATTTCTCATCCACCATTCTCTGTGTAACGTGTTCCGATACAGACGTGTTTCGTGTGCTCGTTATCGCTATAGTGCGTCCGTTTTTCTTAGCTATTATTTAACAGTTGCATAAACTTACGTGTCTAATAGTGATTATTTGAGAAATCTCATCTTTATGTGAAAAAAAAAAAAAAAAAACTTGTTACCGCGTATTGTATTGCCGCTCAGGTAACCTGAGCCGGCCAAAATGACTCAATCCCAAAATTCCGGTACGGAGTACCGACCGGTAAAACCACCAAACTCATAATTTGCAAATATCACTAAGAACGAATCCTTTCCTACCAAGGAACATTGTATAATTTTCCCGTATATAGAAGGATCAACGGTAAAAGAATATGTCTACAAACTAGCCGAAGTAATACCTTCCTCTAAAATTAGATATTGTTCACGCATCTCAAGAAACCGGGTGAGTTTCTATTTAGATAGTAAAAGTACAGTCGATCTATTCCTTGATAAACACGTAGGTTTCGAAGTTAATAAGCAATACGTTAAAGGTAGACGTCTTATCAATCAAGATAAGCGTATCATTATATCAAACGCTCCACCACACATCCCACACACCGAAATATCGGAAATGATAAAATCGTTCAACGTTGAAATGTCATCTCAAATTACATTTTTGAAATTTGGAATACCAGATGAAGGCCTTGCTCACCTACAAAGCTTCCGTAGGCAAGTCTACGTTACTAACGAGACTGCGGAAAAACTACCCACTACCGCCGTTATTCGCTATCAAAACGACGACTATCGAATTTTTTTCAATGACTCACAAGTTCGGTGCTTCATCTGTAAGGAGATGGGGCATATTTCAGCTGCATGTCCTACCAATATTGACGAAAAAAATGTAGTAGAGGAATCGGAATATTTCTCAGACGCTACCGAGAACGGCAACCAATCGAATAATACATCGACAAATTCATCTCAAAAATTTGAAAATCACGCCGATATCGAAGAGATGCAAGTAGAACCCAGCTGTTTAAAAAGACCTTTATCGACTACCGATTCGTTTATATCAGAGACCATATCCGATTCTACACCAGATGAACAGCGCCAAGCCAAACCGCTAAAGGAGACTACTTCTTCAAAAACGACAATGAAGAAAAAACTAAAAACGAACGAAGAAAATCTCGATTCAAATTCTCAACCAGAAAATGCTCCTATATCCATCAACACCCTTCTTAATCCTATTGAAGACAATTTTAATAAACACAAAGACGAATACCCTATCTCCTTTACTAACTTCCGTGTTCTCATGGATCTAGCCAAAGGCCATAAAAATCCGATCCCTGAAATTTCCCATATTACCCAAGACTATAATGGTGTTGACTTAATCCTAAAACAAAATTATCCATATCTTAAACACAGATCTATGAAAATACGCTTCACCAAATTAAGGAAAAAAATTTCCGACTTTATATCGAATAAAAGCGGCGGATCAGACGACGACGCTTCCTGGACGGACGTCTCCTCCGAACAGGAATAATTCCAAAAAATACGCATCATACGACGTAGAGCAACTTGTTCTACAACTACCAGTGCCTTTTATCATCACAGGTGATTTTAACGCTCACAGCCCTACCTGGGGCTCCTCTTCCTCAAATACCCGAGGAAATGTGATGAATAAATTCATTAATGAAAATGATATTTTTCTTTTAAACACCGGATTAGACACCCACTTCAACTCTTCAAATGGCTCAACTTCTGCCATAGACCTCTCCCTATGTTCGACTGCTATTGCCCACCTATTCACCTGGCACCCTATGGATGATCTATTTTTCAGTGATCATTTTCCGATTACCATATCCATCCCTACCAGCATAAAGCAAGATCCTATATACAGACCCACCAGGTGGAGAATTCACCATGCAAATTGGTCAAAGTTTCAAAATAATTTCCATACCCCCCAAAATTTAGATTCTCTATCTGTGGAGGAATCGGTGATGGCAATAACAGACTCTGTCATCACAGCTGCAAATAGAACCATTCCAAAATCATCAAACAAAAGCCTTCCTAAACAGGTGCCATGGTGGTGCTCCGAAATAAAAATAACAATAGCTAGTCGAAAGCGAGCTCTTCGTAAACTCAAAAAATATCCTACCGATGAAAACCTCATAAATTTCAAAAAACTTCGCGCTCAAGCTCGCCGACTGGTTATCACCAAGAAGCGAGAGAGCTGGAATAAATTTATGCTTTCTATTACTAACAACACTTCAGTTAAAGAAACCTGGCAAAAAATTCAGATTCTTAAAGGATCCTACCTTCCCAGCTCAATCAAGTACTTACTCGAAGATAATAAAATAATATCTTCCTCGATCGAAATATCAGAATGCCTAGCCGAGCATTTCGCCAAGGTTTCTGCCACAAAATCCTACGACTTGAGGTTTCAACAAACAAAAAGCATCTGTGAAACCAAATCTATAAATTTCGATTCAAACAACGAAGAACCTTATAACCTTCCATTTTCTATAGAAGAGCTTGAACACATTTTAGCTCACTGCATCAAGAACAGCTCTCCTGGTCCTGATAATATTCACCCTCTAATGATTAAAAATTTACCCCAAGTGGGTACTCTAGCACTCATTAATATATTCAATAAAATTTGGACTTCTGACTCCTTTCCAAATCTCTGGAAAACGGCCACAGTTATCCCTATTCTGAAACCAAATAAAAACGCTCATGACCCAACCAGTTATCGACCAATCTCACTTACTTGTGTTTTTTGTAAAATACTTGAGAAAATGGTCAGTAAAAGGTTACACTGGTTTATAGAAAAAAATTACTCCTTAACAAATTCCCAGAGCGGTTTTCGCAAAAATAGGTCTACCTTAGACCACTTGATGGATCTTCAACAAGATATCCAGCACGCCTTCTCTAATAAACAAAATCTCTATGCAGTCTTCTTTGATCTCGAAAAAGCATACGATAGAGCATGGAGATATAAGATCCTTGATAGACTTTATACTATTGGCATTAGAGGACACCTAGCAAACTTCATTAAAAACTTCCTTGTAGACCGAACTTTTCAAGTCCGAGTAAACAATACATATTCCTCATTTCATAAAATAGAAAATGGAGTCCCTCAGGGATCTGTGCTTAGTACGACTTTATTTATTCTCCTGATCGACGAAATAAACTCAGTAATCCCTCCATCAATTTCCGTTCGACTTTTCGCCGATGATATTAATATATCTTTCAGATGCAACGATCCAACACTAGCCCAAACGATCTTACAGGAAACCCTCCTGAAAATAGAAACTTGGGCTAACAATAATGGTCTCGCTTTCTCCGAATCTAAAACTCACTGCATTAATTTCAGCAGAAAAACAAAACAGTTACCTCCTTTATCCCTTTACTTAAATGGTCGACCATTACAATTCAAAAAGTCGGTGAAGTTTCTTGGCCTCATCTTTGATGAGAAACTTACGTGGACGCCACACATCCTATATCTTAAAAAGGACCTAATGAGCAGATTAAATATCTTGAAAATCCTGAAAAACCCTAAATATAATCCATCTAGAAAACTTCTTTTAAATATCTATAGAGCCTTCATTAGAAGCAAAGCCGAATATGGTGTTTCAGCTTTTATGTCGGCCAGTAATTCCGTATTATCAAATATAGAAACCATCCAGAACTCTGCTATTAGAATGTGTATAGGTGCACTACGATCCTCCCCTATTCAGAGCATATATTGCGAAGCCTCAGAGCCCCTCCCTCATATTAGAAGATCGATCGTTGCAAATAATTACTTTGTAACGGCATCTACAAATCAAACAATACCTCTCAACAAAAAAATTAATTCTCATCTTTCTGATCAGAACTATCCAGTTTTTAAGCCGATTGAAGAATATATAGCTCTTGTACTCGACCATCAAATTCCTTTCCTAACAAACCCATTAACAAACCCTTTCGAATACCCTCCTTGGATAGTATCGAAAATAAAAGTGAACACGCAGCTTACTAATTACCCAAAATCAAATCACCATCCAGATATCATTAAAAGGTTGCTGCAGGAACAGCTGTCACACTATCCAGGATTCATTAAATGTTTCACTGATGGATCAAAAAATCCACACCATGTAGGCTACGCTTTCTCCATAGCAGACTCATACTTTAATTTTAAAATGCCCAATTTCTCATCAATATACTCAGCAGAACTCCTGGCAATACTACATTGTCTGAAGAAAATCCACGACCAGTCAACAATATCTCAAAATAAATTTATAATTCTGTCCGACTCCCTCTCATCAATCACATCACTCTCAAATCCATTTTCACAGCACCCTATTGTTTCACAAATCCTTCAGATTAACCATAGCCTACATACAAAAAATTACGAGATACTTTTTCTTTACATTCCGAGCCATATTGGTATTTCTGGAAATGAAATCATAGACCAATTGGCAAAGTCAGCAAATATTCCGACCCCTTTACCATCAGTGACACCTTCTGACTTAAAAAAGTATTTCAGAGCCATTTCCTTCGCAAATTGGCAAAAAATTTGTCAGAAAATCCCGGTACCAAACTTCACCTCCACAAAAAATCTATCCTCCCGTGGAGAAACTTAGACCAATTAAATCGACGAGAGGAAATGGTAATTACGAGAGTTAGAATCGGTCACACCCTCGTAACCCACAAGCACCTATTTCAGGGTATCCGGGAAACCCCAACATGCCAATTTTGCCTCAACAACACCATTCGAATAAACCACCTATTATACCAATGCGTAGCCTTCCAGGAATGCCGATCATCTTATATATCTAGCCCCAACATCCCAGACGACCCAGATATTATCGATAAAATTCTGATTTTCCTACGAAGAACTCTCTTGTTCCCCGAAATCTAAATTCTCTAGTTTGGCGTAATAGCCCTGGCAGCTAAAAACGCCTTAAACACACAAAAAAAAAAAAAAAAAATTTCTCATCGCAAAATAAAGGATTTTTTTTACATACATAAATATTTAATATTTTAATTTTGATGCGATTAACTGTCGATAAATTTATTTAGATTTTGAAATTTCATTCATGACTCATCACAAATGTTACAATAATTAGAAAAAAATTATTTTATTCCTAATATTTAGAATTTCTAGGAAAAGAAAAAAAATCAAAGGATATGGAAAACTTTAATAAAGCTGAACCAATAAAACAGAAACTCAAATAACTCGAAAGAACCGAACTAAAAAACAAAAATTTTGAAAAGGATTTCGATAAAACCTTGAAAAGAGTATTATTTTATTTGACGTGTAAACTTACTCGTAAGACACACACACGAAAAGAAGAAAAGAACTAACTAAATTTTTCGGTGGAGATAAAAAACTAGCCTTCAGCAACGTAAATACTTGTTTAGAGATCTTTCAAACTAAAAAGCTCTGAAATAAATAAAAGAACAAGTGTTTAGGATTTTATATACGCAATGGATCAGTTACTTCTTTACCTACTCCAATTTTTGTCCACTAGTATAGCATTCCTTCTCGAATTGGAGGTATTCTTAGTTTCTTAACAAAAGCACTAATAGTTACATTAGTATCATAAAACAAAAATTTGAAAATGATCATTCCACACAGACATTTGTGTAATTATAAAGTAATAACTTACGAATTATTTTCGCTTCATAAATGAAAAAAATCACAATTAATTTTTTACTGGATCTTCCCCCCCCCCCTCAGGAGAAAGAAGATGAACCCCTTAATTTTTGACATTCTTCAATTTTAATCTAATGCACATCAATGTTCCAACTTTCAGCTCATGAAAAATACAAACTAATTCCTCCTACTTCGGGCCTAGTAAGGAGCCGTTGGAAAAATTGATGACTATGAAACGTAATTTTGGTATTAGTAATCATGAGTAATAATTATAAATCAACACGAAGCAATAATTGCCTTAAGATACATAAATTGTATTTCATTGGCGTTTAGCGTTTGAGAATGGTCATGGAAGAAAAATAAGTTCGATAGTGATATTCGGCGTAGTCAGATACCTGTAAAACAATAAGTCACGTGCCTATATTGCCTTTTGTTTATTTTTTTCAAAATTTAGAGGCAATAATCCAACAAAATGACGTATACCAATTTTTAACATGCTATGTTTGAAAACACATTAAATGATCTCATTTTATATTTTTTCAAATTTTTTAAAACGGACTCATATGCTATTTTTAGTGATGATAATTGAGCTTTTCATCTTAGAAGCTCATCTCTCAATTTTAAAAAATTTAATGGGCCCTTTTACCATTTATCCTTTGTATGGTTTATTGAAATAAAAAAATCGTTTTTTTTTTTTCGTGAATTCGTTTGCTCTTTACAACAACGAAATGACCATGTTTTCGAACATTAAAAAAAGGTTACAAATCATTTGAGCCCTTTTCTTTCCTCTGGAAATACAGATGGAACTGAAGGTGGTTTTTTACTTCTGGTGAAAATTACTCGTAAAAAAAGGGCTTAAATCAAAATACGAGGTATAAAAATGATAGTTTTATTTCAAACAAAGAGAAAACAAAACAAAATCATGATGTTTGAAAATGTTTTTCTAACCAGCCAGTAATGTTTGTAATTTTCGTGTGTGGAAGTAGTGAGGGTTTTACAACGATACATTTCATTAAACATTTGTTAGAACAAAATCGTCGACTACCACTTGATACGATTCTCGATCTTGTTAAATAATTTCAAGGTGACTGCAACTGAAAGTTAAAAGAATTTACGCCAAGATGAAATAAGTGATATGATTTGAAGATCGTTTAGGTATATTATCAATTACCTTTATTAAAAATCTCATACGTGAAATTTTTCGCTCAATGAAAACCGGTTACTTTGCGTAAGTCTCATAGGTAGCAAAACATAAAATGAAATTCGAAATGTCAGTCGTATGCCGTACCGTGAAAAATCTGTTTTACTCTTTCGACATTTTAGAAGAATAAACATCAATTTGTTGAGTAAATATATGGAAAAGGAAATAGCAACTCGGCATCGGCGCGAGACTCGAGCGTCGTGGCGTAGGTATATTTAGTTGGTCGCCGCAAAGTAAATGTTATTTCAACGAAAATCCAAAATACAACTATCAGGCAACGTTTAAAAAGTATAACGAACTAGGCGAGCTCCGATGTTGGAATGAAACTCGGAAAAAGTGACAACCACTTGAGAAAACTTTTAATTACATTCTATTCGGTTGCGTTCGCCTTGGCCGAATTTAATAGCGTTATAGTCAAAGTGTAATTAAAATGGTGGTTTTTATAAATAGTATTTCAACAAAAGCAACTTTCTAATGATTTATTTGAGGAAAAATAATTAAAAATCTCTATTCGTTGGTGTAATTCGGCCGCACCCTGTTGTATCGGTTTGGTATACGAGTAGCTTCATTTCTAGTACATACATTATACGTACGAGTACGTATACTGTAGATACCGTGTCCCTCTCTTCTAATGTTCGAAGCGCTGTGCAAACGAATGAAACCTTTTTCACATTAGCACGTTTATCAGTGTCTATATGGAAATACTCGGTATCGTGTGATTTAACGATCAGTATAGAGGTAGAACTAGTGGAACAGGGCAAGAAAACAAGGGACACGGAACTTCCTTGATTTTTTAATGCACGATTGCCGGCGTTCGGTTGGCATGATGTTCTTACCTGTTTGACCTATCTCGCCATTCGCCATCAGGAACGTGGCGACTTTCACGGTCCGCTGTACGTGCTTTTATGACATCTTTTTACGGCCGACGATGCGCCGGTGAATGGTCAGTTGGGATTTGGCTAGTCCAATTTTCTTTTCTTCGAGCCCGTTGCGCGCGAATATTCTTCGATAGTTCGGTGCGCTATTTTCGTGCGGGTATTACCATTTTATATTAAATTCGAAACGGAACTACTGCGATCGGAATGGAAAAGTTTCCTTTTTTTTCCTCGAACAAGACCACCTTTTCATCTCGTTTAACATCTGCCTGCTCGCTCTTATACTTTCTCAATAAGGGTTTTTCTGTTTCGGCTACGGATTTCTTATATTTTGGCGAACTGCGGGGATATTTTTTACGAAATGTTTCGTAATTCTGTTTATATACGACGCACGAGTTAACAAGTTTTAAGAAGATAAGATGTTTGAATTTCACGCTTTTAGTATTCTGCGGTGTTTCGAGCTCACGCTTCGGACTCGGCCAACAAAGGATTTAAGATTATCGAGTAACGCCTGCAGTACTATTCATGAGCCGGTATAGTGGGCTTGGCTCATTTTTTAGCATTTTTATGTAAAAAAAAAAAGTACGTAAAATCTGTCTGGTAGTTTAAAACTGCTGCTTTCAAAAGTTACGATAGCTTTAAGCTCAAAGTTGGCATTAAGTTTTCGATAATTTTATAAATCTGAATATATTGCTGTGGCACCCCTTTTTGCTGCTACAGAGGTGCCAGACCATGGTGGGCAGAATTTCGAATTTTTTCAAGAAGTGAAGAAGGCAAGGTCACAATACTCGATAAATTACCTCAATAGCCGATAGAAGGTCATTAAAATTACAGCCCACTCACTGGACTTTTAGTACGCCCAAAATGAAGTCGGAGTTTTCAGAATTTTGAAATTTTTATAGAGAAGAGAATTTTGAAATTTTTATAGAGAAGAATTTTTAGTTAGTTGAAAATTTTTTCACGTTCCAAAATATTTTGTTTTCCTTATTTCAGAAATAAATGACAGATGGTTAATTTATTTGTCATGGGCTTAATTCACCGTATTTCGGACATGAGAGGCAAAGTATGTTCAATTTTATCTCAAAAAGTTTCCCAAAACATAACATTCTTGCTTCAAAATGACTTTGTACATAAATATTCAACTTTGGGAATATTTTGTCTCTCATGTTCGAAAAAGCCAACATACAGCCAGTATCGTACACACGAACAATGAATGATCCATTTGTCGTTCGTTTTTAAAAATAACAAACATTGTCGCTTAAAAAAAAAAAATTAATGGTTTAAAACTCTAAATTTGAAAAAAAAATTTCAATCTTTTTATCACGAAAACATGACTTCGAAATGTGGAAATGAGGAGTTTGATGGCAAAACGCAATGACAGCTTTGACTCAAATTTAGAAAAACGTTAAAAAGGGTAGAGCAGCCCTGGGTAGTGAAAAGGGAAGGTCAAAGTGGAAACTTCAAATCACTTTTTAAGGATAAAAGAGCAGTTTTCGGGAATTCTCAATAGCACCATTCGATTCCCCGTTGAATTTTCTGTAAGGCAGTGTTGCTAACTCAAAAACCAAAAAAAAAAACTATATTGCGTTTTGCCTTCAAATTCCTCAGATGCTTTTAGTTGCTCGAAAATTCAGTTTTTTTGAAAATATCAAAATTTTTAAAACCTTGACTTCATAATTGAATTGTGCTGAAATTTTCATGGTGTCCTTTTGAGGTCATTTTTTAGCAACCATTGTGACACCGCTGCACTCACTTTTTGAAAAAGATCGAAATTCGACCCACCATCATGCCACACTACTTTGAATCAAAAAATTATGTAAAAATACCTATACTTTTTTATTACTACTCATATTTTGGTTTTGATAAATTAATTTTTTTTTGATGCGTGTAAACTGTAAATAGTTGCGTTTAATACAGAGCCAAATTAAGCTAATGTGAGGCGGGATACTACTGACAACAGGCCTTCGCAATTTTTCTCTCATAACCTTCATATTTCCACCTTATTTTTTTATTAACATATTCTAATTTCATACTGAGAATTTTTAATTTTTTTTTTTAAATAAAAATTTTTTGTGTTGGTTTCAATTCATAATTTTCAGATTTATTGTGCGAAACCCGACTTTTTTCGTGTTATCCACAGATCTTTTCAAATCAAATTCGTCATAACTTTACGAAAATCGTTTTCATCAGTTTTCAGCGATAGTCTAGTCCCATTTTTAGTTAATTTACAGAAATGTGCCGGCGATTCATTTATTGATAGTTAAGATCAAAATTCCATTAACTGAACCTATTTTTGGACGTTATCATATTTATTTACACATTCTGTTCGATTCTTAAGGGATGTGATGCTTCTTTAGCTGTAGTTAAGAAGGTGCCTGACGAATATATTGGAATTTAAGATAAATAACACTATTAAACGAGTCGATTTTCAGTCTCCATTATTCGAAGCAAAATTTCATAGCAACTTCGTGCTCTAAGTTCTCGTGAACTTTTGAAAACAGAACTTTGAACTGCCACACGTATTTTACATTTTTTGCATATAAAAATTCTAAAAAATAAGTTAAGCTTCAGCTTGAGGTTTGTGCATATCAAAATCATCATAGTTTAGCTCTTGGACTATTCTATATACAATCGATTGGTCTTACCTTTAATCACAACCGTATTTTGAGCTAATACATCAGTCGGTGAAACTGAACTGAAGGCCGCGTCCAACGAACGTGTTAACCTGAGGGTTACATTATGTTCTTCTTGCTTGCTGTGAAAATGTACTAGTGCTGTTGTACTCTGGCCCGGAACGACAACTTTCGGTAACAGAATATTTATTCGGCTGTGAAAAGAAGCATAAACGCGACGAAATTAGAATATCGCCTGCGAAATACTCTTAATAATAGAGTACGTATAGTACGAGTACACGTTCAGCATTATACCGAATCGAATATCGTTTTTGTTTCGCAGTCTCGCGATGCGGGTTGGAAGGTGAAAAATTAATTTACTCGAGAACTTCTCTCTCGATGTAATAAAAGAAAGCCGACCAGAAATCAGAATGGCAAACAAGCGTTCCATTCGGCACGTAATTATGTAGCCATACGCCGTACGCGCTGGCAGAACGTAGGTATAGCGGCGTACCTTTTGATAAATATCTAAAGGAGAACTCCGGTTACGAGTATCCTTTAAATCATAATGAAATCTAGTGGTTCGTATAGCGTAGCGTTATAACGTTAAGGTAAACTGACGCACGCCTTTTTGCGAGCTTGTTTCGGGACATTTACGTCTTGTGGTCTTCGGCTCGTGCGACGAAATTAGAAATTTTTTGCCGCATCGCCAACCCGATGGATTATAAACTTCAAATCGTTTCTAATTTACCGAGACGCGTGAGAGTGTTTTAAAATCGGCAGAAGGATTTTTTTCTCTTTCATTCGTCATCAGTCTGAGGCAGAAAGGCGCAGAGAAAAATGTGCGATGAATTCGTTTGATCTTCGTGTTAGCGTATTCTTTTGATATACGTGCATTCGTGCCAAGTGTATATTCGGTGTTGCGGAATTGTATAGGAACGTGCCGTGCCGCGAAAGTATTCTAGTAACCACTGGTTAAACGAATTGGACCCTTTGCTCTTAAAGCTTTAAGCTTCCTTTACTTTTCTCGCCCCGGTTTCTCTCGATAAATCACGAATAGATTATACAATATTGTAGTAAAAACTGCGCGCGTATACCTATTCCGCCTTCTAAATACTACCTTTCGTCGCGCAATACGTTATACTTTTCCTCCTTTTCGTTAATGCAGTTAAGTCGGCGAAATGGTTATTTAATAGCGACCGTGTTATTACGATTTTTAAATAAATTACCAGAGATATTAAAGCGGGTTTCGTTTCATCGTTCGGATGATTTACTTTATGAAAATACTACACATCCGTGCTCTATTCTGTTCCAAATGAATTAATACGGCGATTCGGAGTAATAATTTATGATTAAATTTTAAAGTGATGGACATTGAAACGAGTTTATTCGTACCTCTCTTCTCTCAGATTTCCTCAGTTTCGAATTCGAATAGACATCGTTTAAGTTGTTACCTCGTAAATTTAGCTGATTAAATAGCAGCTTTGTCTACTAACATGTGGACAGAATGTTTAAGATGAAAATAAATTTCAATACACCCTCAAAATGGCGGATCACTCAAATTTTAAGGAAAACTGGAGGAGGGGCAGATGACTAAAAATTTATGTTTTTAATTTCATATGGAAGTTCAAGTCAAGAACACTAACCCGGCCAGAGGCGCATGCAATTTTTGTTTCACCATTGGTCGCATCACTGTCTCTCAGACCAGTACCTCATTTCAGTTCATGAATATATTACTAATTAACATTTTCTAGGCACCTTGTATGCGCTACCCCAAAAAACAGCCATGCAACATTAGCTGGTCTGAGAGACAGTGATGCGACCAATTGTATTACTAAAATGAGGTACTGGCCTGAGACACAGTGGTGCGACCGATTGTGTTACTGAAATGAGGTACTAGTCTGAGAGACAGTGATGCGACCAATCGCGTTATCAAAAAAAATTACCCCTTCAAACATTTGATAGACAACCATTGACGCACGTATATGATGTTTTAATACATTTTCAAGACCCTTCATAAACCCTGGTCTGAGTTACAGTCATGTGCCATGAACCGGTCTGATAGACAGTCATGCGACCAATGACAGGCTAGTATATCTAAATTACGGCCTCCTATGTGCATTTAGAATAGAGTTAAACCAAAAAACATCTTTTTAAGGAAATTTTGAGTCATGAAATTTCTTGAATCTTCCATATCTTCTCACAAAATCGGTCTTAAAAAAATCGAACTTTGTATGTAGGGTAAGTTTAGAACCTGATATAACATCTTGAATTTGGATCAAAATGATTCGAAAATGGCGCTTCACCTAAATTGAAGAAGAGCTTAAAGAGCCTCAAATAACTAAAAATGTGGTTCATTGATGAATTGATAAATTTTACCATACTAAGTAAGTATTTCCTTGATGCGAATCAAAGTCATTTTTTTTGTGACGCATCTTTTAAGTTGTCGAGGGGATTGAGTGGTTCATTATTTTTCTGTTTATACCTGTTGTGAAAATACAATTTGTAGATTGTAAATATTGAAAAAAATTGTGGGCAAAATGATTAGTTTGTCATTTATTTTATCTTTAAAATAATTGTATTTTAGCTTCACTCATTTTTTTTAGCCGAGTTTTTAACAAAACGATAGCTATTACAGCCTACCTGATTCGGGAATGGAAGGTCGGGGGAGGGTGGGGTCTTCAAATCTTTGCGTTTCAGACCATTTGTAATCATCTGGCAAATGTCCAACTTTTTGGTATATATATATTTTTTTTTCCCCCGCACGCGTAGCACCGGCGAGTATTCATAAAATTCGCTCAAAATTTGGTAAGAAACTCTTCTTGAAAATGCGTAGAACAATTTTTTTGTTTTTTCGAAATTTCAAAATGGCGGATCACTCAAATTTTGAGGGGGCTGGAGAAGGGCAAATAGCTCAAATTTTTCGTTTTTGATCTCATATGAAAGAGTGAGTCACGGACACCAACATATTTAAATTTCAGCTTCCTAAGTGCATTTTGAGAGAGTTAGAGAAAAACCTGTTTTTGAGGAAATTTCGTTTTTTGTGTCACTCCCTTGCGCAGGCGGTGTGGATAAAATTCGCTCAAAATTCGGTGAGGAACTCTTCTTGAAAATGCGCAAAGTTTTTTTTGTTTTTTCGAAAATTTCAAAATGGCGGATCACTCAAATTTTGAGGGGCTGGAGAAGGGGAATAGCTCAAATTTTTCGTTTTTGATTCATATGAAAGAGTGAGTCACGGATACTAACATATCCAAATTTCAGCTTCCTAAGTGCATATTGAGAGGAGTTAGATCAAAAAACGGCTTTTTGAGGAAGTTTTGAGTCATGAAATTTCTTGAATCTTCCATATCTCCCCACCAAATCAAGTTAAAGAGGTCAAATTTTGTGTGTGAGGTTAGTTGGTGACCAGAATATGACCTCTTGAATTTGGATCAAAATGGATTCAAAATGGCGGATTATCAAAATTTTGAGTAGAGCTTGAGGAGCCTCAAGTTGGTAAAAATGTAATTAATATGAATTCATATGGTTATTGGGGATAAGTTGTATACTATATCCCGAATTCACTTCCATACATGATGTTGGAGGGGGAAGGCGGGGTTATCAACCTAAAATAGTGGTGGGGTACAGGAGGGGTCGAAAATTTTTTATTGCTGTGTCATATGATAAAATGAGCCCAAGTGACAAACGTATTTTGATTTTAGCTTCCTCAGTGATTTTGGAGGGGAGTTAGAGCAAAAAACGGCTTTTGGAGGGGAAATTGCTGCAGGAAATTTCATGAATCTTCCATATCTCATCACCAAATCGGCCTAGAATGGTCAAACTTTGTGTGTGGGATTAGTTTGTGACCAGAATATAACCACTTAAATTTTGAGTCAAAATGGATCCGAAATGGTGGATTATCATGATTTGAAGATAATTTGAGGACCCTCAAATAGTTATAATTTGAGAAATATGTGTTCGCATGATTATTTCATGGCAAGAAATACTACATTTGTGCCGAATTCAACTTCTTAAGTGTTTTTGGAAAGGATAGGGTAGGGGTTTTCAGACTTGGTAGTGGGTGTGGCCTGTAGTCATGAATGGTTAAGCAAGGTTATTAGAAAATCAAAACAAGCTCCAGTTAAAAACTCAGCTCCTGTAATGCGGCATGGCTGCTTACGTTTTTTAGTTTTCATATTGATGCTCTAAATGTATAATTTTTTAGTATGAAATTTTCATCATTTTTTTCTACGTTTGATTGTTTTTATATTCAAATTGTAACATTTTCCCCTTCTTCGTAAACCTTTTCATTTCAGTATTGGTTACATTATAAATTTAGCACAACGAAGATATACAATACTTTATCGAAAAGGAATGCTCAACTTCTTCAGTTCGCTTAATTTCGTGTAAAGAAATTGGAAAATACGTGCCAAGTCTCGTGGAAAATTTTCGTACCTTTGATAAAGTAAAGTGTCACGTGTCACGCTGTAGCTATCATTCGTTAGAGTTCGTGTCGACTCGAAATGATTCTGTAAATAATTGTCGTTGTATCGAAGACATCGACGAACATCTATTCAAAGAGTTTCGTGAAAGTTGAAAAAATTCTGCTGACCGATGTCTGAGACATTATACCATAGAAATGAGGAAACGTCGATGAAATGAAACGAACTCTTTTATGTCGCTGCTGAATACACGTCGTCACTTGGAGCGGAGAAATCGGTTGAAAAGGACTCAACTAATACAAAAGAGGTTGAAGTTTGAAGAGAATCCGTTGAAACAGAGAGTTTCACTTGCTAAGACGTCTTTCATCGATTGAGTACGCGTAGGCCGATCTTGATTACTAATTTTACAATTCTTAGACCTCATCTTTTACAAAATGCGTTGGAGCGATGAATTGTACGTTTACGCTCGAATAGAAATTTTATTAATATAGCAATTCGTAATAACGTAGAGTTTAATTTATTTTGTGTGAAATTGATTCGCATAGTGGATAGACACGTCAGAAGGAGGTAGTTCTTTAGTGTAACCGCTCCTAAAGCTATATCATTGAGTAGCAGGAGCCTCAGCTTCCAAGAAGAACATTGAGATCGATACGATTATCTCGCAGTTTTCTAGATAGTCGAAACGGTACAATAGGACAAAATTAATGGCGAAGTAATTACCAAAACAATTAAAAAATTTAAATAATACAGATATTTATCGCTCATTAGAGAAATAACGTTGCAGTAATTTGTTTTTAAATATAATTAGAATAATTTTAATCGCTAATTGCATGCTTGTTATTCGTAGAAGAAAAAAAGAGTTTTGTTTCACCGAATAATTCCTTTTTAATTGCCAGCTAAAACGAAGAGCAGAAAAAAATACTCGAGGTATTTTCAGTCGCTTTAAATGCGACGTATGTGGAAATTTCAGGGTACGTTTACTTTTCGTGGATTACTTCGATTAATCTCTTATGGAAGGAGATTTCATTCCTTATTTACTCTCCTCTGATTGCATATCGAGTTTATACGCGACTTAGTAATGAAGAAATCTATGCTAGTAAACGCGAAGTAACAGACTATTGACGACGACTCTTCTTGTGACTACTTAGTAGGTTTGGTATTTTAATTTCATTAGGACTGTCGTTTATTTAAGCTGCATCTCTGCAGCAGAGTTACTCAATTAACGAGCAAATGTGGAATATGTCGGTAACTCGGTATGCACTGGCAATGGTAGCTGTAAAGAAAGATGTATTGGTTTGCGGTTCGACTCGTTAATATAATAGCGTGTACGGTGTATCGGCTCGAGCGATAATCGCAACGAAAACGTTTACGTTGCGCGTTTCGCAGTTTGCAGTTGTTAGCCGTTAGCGTCGAGCGTTCCTTTGATACCGCTCAGTACCACACCACCATTAGGGGCCGAGAAGTGGTTTTTTATTGCAACCATGGTCGCTTGATTAAAGGCCATAACTTGTTAAATGTCATCAAAGTATGCCTGATGGTGCTGGTTTCGGTGAGCGCCGAAGAGGGTTGGAAACTAATAATACACGATTTACACATGTCCAAGAAATACTTTCAGATGATATTAATTACAAGCTATATTTATTTTATCCTCTAATCCAGACGTGAATTTAGTGCGGGGGTGATGCTGAATGGGTGTGAGTTTGCACCACTATACAGTGCGCATGTACCAGCCAACAAATTGCTATCTGTAGCCCTTATAGTCATTACGTTAATCCTGTGAGTTATTCTCTAACCGTAAAATGCGATTCGTTTGTACGTGTTTATAGTTCGGCTTAATTTAACGCCATCATTTTACCTTAATGCGCTTTCGTGCGCGGACGAGTGAGGGAAGAGTTCAGCCTACTATGGATTAAAGTAACTCTAATTTTACCAACGCTGTCTGATCGTGAGTTTAAATCACCTCGACGTGTCGTAATTAAATCGAATTTTCTAATTGTTTTTGAAATTGGCGAAATTGATTTTGAATAAGTACGATTTATACGCGCTACACCATGTGATGAAAAATTAAATTGAAAAAGTGTAAAAAATGTTGCTGCATCCGCACTCAGTACTGATTAATTGAATGACGGTGTCGTTGCTTTTGAGATCATTCGATCGATCTCATGTAGTCCTCGATAATCTTTTGTAAATAAACATTAACGTGTTTCATTATGATGTACATAAATGGTCAAATAACCAAGTCCCATTTTGAAACGAACTTAAGTAAAACTTTATATGAGACAAGAGTTAGTAGGTTGGAGCTTTTAATCTCATTTTTAAAAATTTTTTCGATCAAATCTTCACTAAAAAAAAGCAATTTATTTCTTAAACAATTTCATCTCAATGATACACTCATTGAAAACCCATAAATTCAAGATTTCACATAAAAAATTATTTTAAAAAAATTCAAGAATTGTCAACATTTTGGTCACTACAATCAGTTCGTGACTTTTTTTAACATTATGGAATTTTCTCCTTTGTTTCAGAATAAAGAAGACTGCTACCACTACCACTGCCGGCTACCAGTAGGAGACAGCAATAAAATGTAAGTACCCATAAAGTTTTTGAGATTCTGTCATCGTTGTTATTCTTTGAGATTAGATAATCCGATATAAATTTTTTC
Organism: Phenacoccus solenopsis; assembly: GCA_009761765.1. Taxonomy (NCBI): domain Eukaryota; kingdom Metazoa; phylum Arthropoda; class Insecta; order Hemiptera; family Pseudococcidae; genus Phenacoccus; species Phenacoccus solenopsis. The sequence goes on along the minus strand of CM019752.1, from coordinate 4,395,676 downwards.
AAAATGATATCGGCTAAACAAAAAATTAACTAAATTATTGGAAATGGAATGTGGTTTTTAAGCTGTAAATGTCATTATATTTGCCCCAGATGAAATTTTCATTTTTGACATGGAATGATGACCCTTCCAACCAACTGAATCGAGCTGATCAAGACCATTAGTCGTCTTTCTACCATCATATCGTTGCTTCCTTGTTTCAATTCCTAATTATGGGTTTATTAATTGTTAGAACTTATTCGTTGATAGAGTTGTGCATTAATTTCGGTGTAGGTAATTTCATGTTTCGGTTTCAGTTATTACTTATTAGTTAGGTACGTGTCTGTAACATAAAAATTTCTATCGTTTCTTGCTATAGTGTATTATCTTAGTTACCTACTTCAAATGAAAGTGTACTGATGTAAAGTTTGTTAGTTATAGATTCTATACTGTGTTGTTCGTCTTTTCAAGAGTAAAATGTAGAAGATAAATGCGCGCTTATCTGTCATTTTATTTTTGCGATGAAATATTCTTACTGCAGCAGAGTATAGGTATTGGTTTCTGTGATATTCAGCGCGATCTTACCAGGACTGCACCATTTGTTGTAGGGGTATTCACTCGAGCTTTACCCGTAAACATTCTTTCGACACAATTCTCATTATGTATACCTATCTTTTAGAATCATGATTTTCCAGTGCCACATAATATTTGAAAAATAATTGCAATGCGAAAAGTTTTGCTAACATTTTATTAAATCAAAAAGAAACTTGAAGCCGTAAAGAATTTATTTGGAGTTAGGGATTCCAACTCCTTTTGTAATGAAACTAATAATTGGTCCTCTAAAAAGCTCAGTTTCCAGATATCTTGGCAAAATACTTGCTCAAATGTTTTAGATTAGTTAAAGTTAGGCAGAAATTACTGGTTATTACTCGAAGGTTATGACTTTTGATTACCACCTTTGGTTCCATGTTGTGCAAGTACCTAAAATAATGGGTTACAACATGATCGACTCGAATAAGAGGCCGAACAACACAAGATGGCAACACCGATATCAGCTGATGTATGGTAAGCCCACGTGCATCCATGAAAGACTCTTTCTTATGGAAACACAATTAATACAAATGTAAACATACGCACATGGGCCCACTAACTTTGTGTTTATTACGATGTTGCCAATAGTTCACTTGCTCGGCCTGTTATTCGAATCGGTCATGGTTACACCACTTGACGCTTTCTCAAAAAATCCAGATTATGTTTCGTCATGTTGTGACGTCAAGAAGGAGATTTTCCTCTTGGTACACAAACAAAAAAAAACATTTGCCCATATATTTTTTTCATCTTCGAAAAATGATAAAAGAGCAAGTTAAGCAAAATCTTCTTCTTGCAAAGCTGTAATAACGGTAACGGAACGTAACGGAACAACGGAACGTAACGAGCAATTTATTAATTTCAGTAACGGAACGTAGCGGAACGAAATTTTTGAAAACTGAACGTAACGGAACGTAACGAATCAATTTTGTTAGTGTTCCGTTATTTTACATTGTTTTCATTTTTTGAAATTTGAATGCTGGTAAAATTGTTCCTAATACCCTGCAAGTCCAGTGCAATGTGCATTTTTTGGTGTGAAATTGAAATTTGATTGTTTGTCTATCATCAATAAAAATAAAAAAATAAAAAAGTAAATAAAAAAAAGACGAAACTCAAACTCATTAACTTTATTAGCTAGAACCGAAAAAGAGGTAAAGAACAGAATGGAATGTAACGGAACGGAACGTAACGTAACCTAACGAAACCTCCAAATTTGGAACGTAACGTAACGGGAATGTAACGGAACGACCTAGGAACAGATACCGGAACGGGAACGGGACGTAACACGATCCGTTATTACAGCCCTGCGGCTCCTTGGGATCAAAATAGTTGATTTTTGAATTTCTCCATTGGCTATTTGAAATCAATAGGAAAATTTGTGCATTTCTTTGGTGGCCACGTGAAGTGGTGTAACCTGATTATATATTCGTGGAACCCGGTTCACGGTTATTCTTCTTGAATTTATTTCGCAATAAATATTCATTTTCGATGTTTAGTGTTGTGATATTTAACTGATGAGCCTCATCTTGGCCACAGCTGTTGATGGTAGGAAGCAGGCTCCACCTTATGTAGTATTCCATACAACACTTTATCTACGAGTAGCTGTATAGAGCATAACAAAATTTTATTTGTTGATTATATTTTTTCAGAATTTCAATTACATTTACGCAGCATAACTCACGACTTTAAATAAGTTGAAACATAATTATTTTCGACATCTTCCATGCATTTAAAGACAATAGTTGCTATTTTTTTCTTCAATTTTTTTTCTTCTCAGCATTTTCTCCTTTTCTTATTTTTTTTTTTTTTGTCTACACTGTAACTGCCTTTAGGATTATCTCTAAGGCAGCGGTTCTTTTGCTAATTCTATCAAAAATGTATAAAAATCTGGATGATCTTTTCCAGTAACCAATTATGTCACCCTTCCAAAATATTGTTTGCGCGAGCGATTTATTGTAATGTAGGTTAGTATTGACTCTTTGAGAATATATTTTAGTGAATTTCATTTTACCAATGTAAAATTTTTGGGAAAAATTATTTTTAGTAATTAAATTTTTAGAATAAAAAAAAAATAGGAAAAAAACTTCAGCAAAAATGAACACCAACCAAAGACATCGGGTACAGCGTTTCGATGCGTAGCCAAATACGAGCCAACACCGATATCCTACTTCACCTTGTGTAGGAAACGTTATATTTATTCAGATACGACATGGCTGAACCTACGTTAAACTTAGATTCGCTAAATTCGACTCATCCCGCGCATAAATTAGTAACACCGAACGCGCGATAAGCTAAACCAAGCCGAGATTTAATCAAGAAACCGTTTCTTTTTTTAATACGCGTAGAAAAGGGGGGAAAAGTATTAACTACATAGCTCGCTTTAGTATATCGACGAAAGCTCGTGATGGCGTGGAGACAATAGATGAAGATAATGGGTTTTCGCGAAAGCATGCTAATGCACGCTGACATCAACAGTCATTTTGTTCGACGTTGAAAACTTCGGCTTAACCGGATAAGTAATTTTATTTACTTTGGAAACTGTAATCAGATAATGGAAATTTAATATCGAAGTTTGCCTCTTAATAAAGTAATTAACATTTAAAAAATTTTCATTTCTCCGCGGCAACGTTCTTATGTATAAATCGCTCGATATATGTAACGCTGTTTGAAAAAGCTACATCTGCCTCACCTTCGTACTTTCGACGGTGGTGTTTTTAATTTTTGAAAAGCTCAGCTTCGAAAGTGCTTGCAAATCGAATCCGAGCTTTATTGAAAACGAAAATTAAAAGCACGAGTGAATGCTAACGCTGAGAATATCTCGTAAGTGTGAGTAATACGAGACTTCCGAGTTGGAATATAAAAACTCGAGGCACAGGATTCGCGATAGTGAAGTCGTTAAATGCTTATTATATAAGCTTTAAATGCTCTTGTACTCGTTTGGCTTTCATGAATAAAATGAAAACCAAGCTAAAGGTTAAAGAAGCGCACGGCCGGTTGCGAATTTAATCTAGGCGCACCGTGCAGTACACTTTAAAGGACATTAAATCTTCGTTAAAAGTTTTCCAGTTTGAAAAATTAATTTTTCCGCATTCTGGAAAGAGCTGAACGTACTGGCGACGTAGACGCCACCTTCAATCGCCATTGCTTGCGTATATTCAGACCGGGCATCGAAAGAGTTGGCCTCTATAGCGGATTATAGTGGAACCTCTGAAAAGGTGATACGTGAAAATGAGTAAAATTCAACATTGATTTAAATGGAAGCAATTTCATTTTTCCAATTTTACGACAAAATAAGAGCATTCAGAGGACAATTTATGATAATTTTTTTTTTAGACGATAAAATTTCTTTTCTCAACATATAAACAATTAAACATTGTTATATTTTCATCCCAGATAACAATACAAATGGATTTTTTATTGAAGTATTGATCATTTAAATTCTACTAGTCACTTATTGACACTTGTTTGGTAAACAGTCTGTTGGAGTTGTGTTTAAGTTATTTACTTGCGCAATGAAGATTTTTTATTCAGTATTAATATAAGTATTATCATTATTTGCTGTATGGAGTAGGCAATGCGCCATTGTGATAACACATTTTTTCAAATTTTCATCGTTACTGATGGTGAAAACATAACGATATTTATATCATTGAATAGAAAATTTTATCCTCTAAAAATTAAGTTATAATGAATTTTTTTTTAAACCCTACAGTTTGCTGAATAAATTTAAAAAACGAAAACGCGTCTATTCAAACCAATGTTAAATTTTGATCAGTTTCACCTTTTTAGTACAGGGAAATAAGGATTGAACCTGGACAAAAATGGTAGTGAGCTGAATTTCACATTATATGTGCAGAATGGTGTCCTTAACAAGGTATAAAAAGTTGTTACCCCTAGGGGGTGAGCTAATCCCAGGAGGGGGCTAAAACCCCGCAAAAAACAGTTTTTCAACTGTTCTTTGCTGATATCTTCGAAAAAAAGGGTTCTACGTCAAAATAAGTTATATCAAAAAATGTTCTTCATTAAATTTCCTACAGAATGAGTAGAACAGTTTTCTCAAAAAGTCATTAGTAAGCCCAAAATGGGGAGGTCAAAATATACCAATTTTTAGAATTCTCTTTCGAAAATCAATTCTTTGTTTATATCTTTTATACGGTGCGTCCTACGCAAAAATTGTTAATGTTGAAAAATATTCTCCGTTCAATTTTCTATAAGGTGCATGAGAAACTTTTCGCAAAAAGTCATATAGGGCCCAAAATGGGGGGTCCAAAATACATTATTTTGGAAAATTTATTCATGAACAAAAAAAATTACAGTATGACTAAAAAAATAAAAAAAATTGCATTATATTTTGATATGCTTCGAAAATATACAAAATTTGGCGGTGTCAGGGTGTTTACTTTAACCTTTTCGCATTGTAAATGAGAAAATTTTTCAAAAAAAGCCATAAAGGAACCCAAAATACACTTTTTTACCAAAGAATTTTCTTTTACGAGTAACTAATAGCATTTGCAACAATTCGTTATCCGATGGAGCAGCTGTTGCAACTGTGCAAGAACAAGATATTGTTGCTATTAGAAAGGCTATTCTGCTTGCACATGCAGGAAACCAGGTTAAAAGCTGATAACTTTCATGTTTGCATTGCAAAAACATTTTGCACTACCTAATTTTCTGTTATTTCAAGACTGAAATGTTCGAAGCTGTGTGGTCATTGTTGTGGAGCTGATTGCGCAAATAGTATGGAGGTGGAAATGAGTGGTGAAGAAGGAATAGATGACCCCGAACAAAGTTGAAACAAATATTTCAAAATATATCTGTAATTTTTTTTGTTCTATAATGTAAATCTGGAGAAGGATTTCAAAAGAAGGGAGGAGGAAGGGGAGGGGGAATTATCATTAAAAATTATTTGTTCATCTTTATCACCTACATAGGTCACTTGATAATAGATATGAACACATATGAATAAATTTTTCCAAAATTAATGTATTTTGGATCCCCCATTTTGGGCCCTATATGACTTTTTGCGAAAAGTTTCTCATGTACCTTATAGAAAATTGAACGGAGAATATTTTTCAACATTAACAATTTTTACGTAGGACGCACCGTATAAAAGATATAAACAAAGAATTGATTTTCGAAAGAGAATTCTAAAAATTGGTATATTTTGACCTCCCCATTTTGGGCTTACTAATGACTTTTTGAGAAAACTGTTCTACTCATTCTGTAGGAAATTTAATGAAGAACATTTTTTGATATAACTTATTTTGACGTAGAACCCTTTTTTTCGAAGATATTAGCAAAGAACAGTTGAAAAACTGTTTTTTGCGGGGTTTTAGGCCCCTCCTGGGATTAGCTCACCCCCTAGGGTTGACAACTTTTTATACCTTGTTAAGGACACCATTCTGCACATATAATGTGAAATTCAGCTCACTACCATTTTTTTCAAGGTTTGGTCAAAAAATGAGCTTATTTCCCTGTACTGTTTCATGTAAAAAAAAAACTAGCGCGCCACACCCGTGCCCGGCCCGAACTGAAAACATTTAAATTTCTTCCTTATGATTTGTGCGGTACGCCGTACGCATTTAGCGCGATAGGTTAATTAGCGATGTACGTGAGCTCGTACGAAATTACCAACGGTACGAATACGATAAATTTTAACCTCCTGTTAGCTAGTAAAAACGCTAGTTGGTAGGTATTAAAAATTTGTTAAGCATTAAAAATAGAAGGGGTTTGTTGCGAATACCCAAGCTACATGCAATTTCCGTGTGAAACAAGGTCATTAGTCTTTCATTCGCATCTGCTCTAGCTTCTAAACTCTTGTTTGAAAATTTATTTGCAGATCACGAAGGATTAAATGGAATAATCCGTTCGAACAGCCACCCAAAGCAAACGAGTTCAATAAGAAACTTTAATTGTTTCGTGAAAACGAGACGACGAGATGGTGCGTAGTAGGGGAAAAAACTCGGCGTTAATGGTGTTCTACGTAACGAATTAGAGCTAAGGACTATGCGACGTGTGGGTGGAATTTTTAAATAGCCATTTTAATTGAGTTAGGTATATACGATAAAGAAAAGCGTACATTTTTAGACATATGTAATATTTTTTTTAATGGGAGAGGGGGACACTTAGTGAGTTTAATAATAATTACTGCTGATGAGTATATCCGTTTAAAAAATGCTGATTTAACGATAACTAGTAATGAATCAAACTTGTTCTTTTAATTTGACCCTTATTTCTTAACATTATTTAAAAGTTACACACTGTATACGTAAAATTGTAAAATAATTCAGAGCGTTACAATTTCTATTCTTATATTTTCGTAAGTAATGCGATTTTTTCAACTTATATCCGTTATTTTTATTTATTCACGTTGCTCATGTGTAATTTATACCACAGCAAAGCTTCCCTCAATCCCTTCGTTTGAAAATATCGCTCGTACAACGTTTCATCATCATAAAAGTTTATTTAATTTCAAACGGAATTATGTTCACCGGGAATTATGGAACTAGGTTATAATTCCTATCAAAAACGGAAAAAAATTATTGCAACAGGAAGAAATAGTTTTGAAATGGGGTTTCATAATAGACAGGCGACATTTCAAGTATGACAGTTTTGGCAAATGAGTCAAATATGGAAAAGACGAAACGTGTTTGCCATCGAAGCTTCAATGAAAATCGAATCATAGAGTGAGTTTTCCGCGCTTTTCTCAACATCGAGTTCCGTGTGGATTATTTTTGAAAAATTAAAATCTCGTAACTCCACCGATGGTTTGATATTTCTCTTTGAATTTCAACCGTTAATTTAACTGAATAGTAAATTAATGTATCTATAAAACTTTAATGAAATTTAAAATTTATGCTTGCAATATAGTGCTGATAGAATATAGAATATTTGACTAAGTATAGTTACAAGTAATATTGCAAATTCTTTTTTCTTTAGATCGTAAATGTGACCTAGATGATTTATGATTATGGTATAATAAACTTATAAATATTTTGAATATCATTTTTATCAAAAAAGTTTTCCAATTAATTTTTACCAAAGTACAAGGAATGTGGCAACGTATTTGTGATGGTGAGTTTTGAGGGCATTCATAAAATTTTATCTTTCATGTAAAATCTTGAAATTTTTATTTCAACGTAGAAATCTTTCTAACCTTGTTTCCATTGTTTCCACTGGTGTATAATATATGAGCCACATTTAAGTTTTTGAGAACGTGAATTGTTTTTTTTTCTAAAGAGTTCGGCATTTTTGAAAATAATGAAATGACTGGTTTGAAGATTGCAAGAAAAAAATAAGCAAGTACACCAAGGATGGTCGTGTGTGAGAAAAAATAAGATATTAGATTGACGATTGCTCGTTATCGTTTTACGAGGCTGAAATATAAAAATAAAACAATAAAAATATTCCTTATTGAACTCCATTTCGAAGCGTTCCATCATTGGTAAAGCTCCCTGTAGTGAAATTTTTGTACGAACTATTTTATACGTTCAATATCCGGATGCCGAATGTTTGGTAATAGTTTTCACCGTTCACAAAATTCGGTTCGCCTTCGCGCGATGAATATTTTTTTTTTTTACAAATTCTTTCGAATTTTATTGTCAAGTATCTCGACTATCTGTCTGTGACCGATATTACATTTCGAAACGCTCTTTGGAGAAACGAGCTGAATACCTATAGAAGGTTGACTTGGCAGGAAACGAAATAAGCTTTAATATTTCCAGATAAACGACGTTTAAAGCGTTTTCAAATGGAAATGTTAAGTAGTTTATATGGTAATGTGATTTTTAAATCTTTCAATTTCAAAACATCTGTATTTAACGGGTATATTTGCGGAATCGTTTATATCGCGTAATCTTTCCGATTTTGCTTTATTTGTTCGTGACTGCTTGGTTCGATGGCATGCACAGCAGGTTTTTTGAAAAGTAGCCAGATTCACGTAACCAGGTATTCCCTCAGCTGAACGTTTTTTTTTGTTTGTGCAAAAATCAGCATTGAATGGGAATTGTGGTCGTTTCAACGACTTAAAATCCGTGCGAAAGTCGTTTTGGCGGGAAGATCGTGAGTAGAGCGGGCGAACATTTTCAACACCTGCACAACTTAATTTGAGGATATAAAATTTAATCGAGATTAGAATTTCTTTATCGCGGGCGGAGGTTGTACGGCGTATGTGATGATGGGTACGCAGTACATACGATTGTTCGCCGTCTTTCGTTTTCTAAATGCAACCGAAAATTGCGCTACGAAACTAACAAATAAATTTCTTTTGTACGCTTAGTTTTACGCTTTAACTTGTAAACACATTAAAACCGTATTAAATTAAGATAAGGCGAAGTTTCACATAATTACAAATATGCAAAGTAAATGTCTGTAACTTGGCTGGAAGTTTGTAATTAACTCGCGCAAAGTTTACGCAAATGGCTAGACATCTCCCTTCCTAATGAAAACATGAAGGTAACTCAAAGGCTCCCAACTTTCTAGTTCCGCGTAATGCATTATGTAAAATTTACTTTCATACGAGCCGCCGCGCCGGATGGACGGTGAATCGAAATTTACGAAAATAATTCGCATATCGGTGTAGAGGCGAGAAACGTGGACCCATTTTGCTGATATATCGTTTCGACGTAGGCTGCAACTTATTTTAGGTATACTCGAGCGTCGAGCCGAACAGCCCGATGTAATGGAATCGTAAAATATTACGCTTAAAAGTTCGAACGCGATGTTTGAATTTGAATTTATACGTCGAAACAAAAATTGAACCGGCCTGCCTCGCTTTTCCCTTCAGCCATACGCACCTTCGCTCGACTAACTTTTCCGACTATTAATATCCATTACGATGAAATATTCTCGCCGCGCGCCGACAAACTGAAACAAATTACTCTATTTTAAAGACAATTCGCCGATCGCGATATAACGTTGAACAACCTTTATGGGTGTAGACAACGTATTTATTTTTACTACCAGTCGACGGTCTTATATGTATACAGTATTCTACATTATGTATCTAATACGTATCTATTTTCATGTTCAATTTTGAAATTTATGCAGGATGTTTCGTCTCGATGTAACTTCCTTCATAATGCATGTAGATCTGTTTGTGTGACACGCATGTGTGCCGGTTTGCCTACTCTTCTTGTCGAAGGAACATAGATACAGAATCTTGAGAAAAAATTGTTCATTCGGTAGAGAGCAATTTGAAATATTTTTATTTCATCAATGTAAGGTATAAAATGTAGCGTTACTGATAAAAAAATTGTTCGCAGTGAAAGAGATAATTAGGGAGAAATTAGGAAAAAAAGTGTACAAAATTATGGAAAAATTGTTCGTTTTTTCATTTTTTTTTTTTCAGGAAGAACTTTAAAAAATACTGAATTGATCTTATACCTTGAACATTTTTTCAACTCCTTCTTCATTTTCAAAATGTATCGGAATCTTATTTTACCATTTTTTACATTTTTTTTTTTTTTTTTTTTTTTGAAAAAATTTATAGGAATTTTTGTTTTCAAATCCAAGCTAGGTAGAAACACATAGGTGTTCTCCCAGAATGTAGTATGGGAATGTAGTAGGTAAGTTGGTGGCAGCACAGGAAGTAAGAGAGGAGAAATAGTTTGCCCGTCCATATCTTTTGAAGTTAAGAGATATGGAGGATTCTAAATAATATAGACCAATACAAATAGAGCAACTTCTCTAGCTGCGGGGTTCAGGTAAAGCTATTAGGATAATGTTTCTATTTCGTGCCATCGCCGTTTCTGCGGATATCTTATCATTTCTAATGTAAGTTGTATTTTTCCGTTGAAATTTGAAAAAGTGAATTCATTTTTCAAGAGTATAAAACGTGTCGATGAAAATACCACTATGATATGTGGTTAGATGTACTATTATACCTGAGCTAAAAAAAAATAAAAAAAAATTAACTGAAGGATGAAAGATCCGCCGCTTTTTTTCCCCAAATGTAAGCATGTTTTTTACTTGCAATTTAATACCTTATAACTTAGTTCAAAATTATAAATATGTGGTGTCACACATTGGAAAACTGGAAAAGTCCAGTAACCAAATGAGTGTCTTACACACTATTTGGATTGCCACGCTGAGGCAATCCTATGGGAACAGCAAAAAGACATCTCGATTTTGGGGATGGGTACGCCGAAAAGGAGCTTTGGCAGCAGCGTCTTGTGAAACAAAATAAAACATAAATTGGGCTGCCATGCCGAAACGAATTTAGGACGGCATTAGCCGATTTGGCAGATCAGCCATGTGGCTACTAATTTTGGATTACGAATTTACATTATATATATCGCCTAATACACATCCAAAGAGAAGAAAACGTTTAGATCGAATACACGTCAATTTATTGACAAACAGGATATAAATTAACGTTTACCGGCTCATTTAACAATTTTGATTTTATAAAAATATACTGAACAAGATACGACTGGACTTAAAAACTAATACACATTAAAACTTATCTGAAAATTCCGGCTGGATCTATTTCAGCATGTTATTCGTAATTATTCGTTCAGAACAGTACACAAGTAAAAAATAAAAAAAATTCTCCAGGGTTTACAATTGAGATAAGTACATTAAATTGTTTGGAGGTTACAATTTGATTCGAATATAATCGCACGATTAGATGCATATAATAACATCCGTATTGTATAACGGCTAAAGACAGAGTCAGTCGACAACATACCGTTCGGAATCATGAGTGCAGTCCAACCTACCCAAATACCTATCAATACTAGCCTGCCTTATCAATATCTTATTCTTCTAATTTTCTAGCTCAATCTTTTCAGAAATACGTATCTAAATTATTTCAATAGGTCGGTCAGAATTCTGACTCCACAAATATAATTAAATTTTTAATCATCTTCTGTTACTGAAGGATCAAATTACTCAATGATATCGAAATGTGACTGAAGATGATGTATTGTTTTATATTCTAAGTTACAAATCGCGACGAGTTAATATTTTGTAGTTACCACAACATAAATAGGTACTTTGATACGTTAAATGCGTTTAAAATCGTTGTAGTGTAATTTATCTTAAATTGAAATCGTTTGCATTTTGACTGTAATCTGTATATAACGAATAACCTTTTTGCATAGTTGCGCTTGAATAAAATCTTAAGCTATTTCTTTTAGTGAATTATGTAATTTTTTTTGTGAATAAAAATGTAGTTCTCAACTAATATTGAGATAAATTAATATTTTTCTTCACAATCTGCCTCAATGCTATAGTACCATGCATGGTTGGTTAGTAACTGAAACTGCGATACTAGCGCTGCAGTTGTTGACTACATCAACATTATCAGTGTAACTATTAAACGCGGGCAAATTCTCAGAGTTGCTCTACTTATACTAGTTTATATTAGTTTGGGAGAACTTATGAAATTTCCTGAACATAAGTGTTTCTCCAACTTTGAAAAATGCGGTATTGAACGAGCTGAAAAAATTCTAGAAAATTTTTTTGTTTTTTAATTTATAAGTATATTTGAAATTTAAATTTCATAATGTGGTATTTAGTTGGAAGTGAGAGTAATAGGTTTTTATCATTAAGAGTCAATTGGTCTTTGGTTTCCATTTTTCAGGATGGGAAGGGGCTGTATATGTATCTTTGCAATCTAAGGCCATTCTTTGTTAATACTACCTCTGCAGCAACCGCTAGACCGCACTAGCAGCGTTAAAAGCATATTTATGTCTATTAATGAAAGATCTAAAATAGCTGTTTGAGGCCTGTGGAAGACTTTTTAATATCTCCGAATTTCACCATTGAGAATTGTGCTACATCAGATAAAAGATCGACTGTGATAGCCACTCTGTATATACATCTGTCCCAACTGATTTAGTTCCCCTTAAATTAAAAAGTACTTTCATTTAAAAATTGATTTGAAGTTCGCGACTTTCAATGTGGAAATTATTAGACACCTATTGAAATACTTAACTAATTCCTCACTAAATTTTTTAATTCTTTTTTTTTTTTAATTAAAAGAAAAAAGTTGTTATTAATCAAGCTGCAAACTGTAAGGGGGCCAAGATCAGTCGAACACGGTGTATGTGTACTTGTAAATTTTTAGTCTTCTCATTATAATTTTTTTTTTTAACATTATGTTAGTGCCTTGCACATCGGTAAATGATTATTAATAATACTAATCGTAAAATATTCTTATAAATCCTGAAAATACCATGTTGGAGTATTAAAGTAATGTACCAGGGGGGGTCATATATGACCTCGCTTAATATTGGAAGATTAGGTGCTAGCTGGGGTTACTTATACCTGACCCCAAAACACAGTATGTTCAAAAAATATTAAAATAATAATTGATGATAGGCACATCATAAAGTACATTGAGCATTGCACGCGGAGTTGCTGAACTCTAGCGGATTTTCTTCGAGTTGCGAATCGAGGTGGTCAAATGTATTGGCAGTGTTATCTTTCTATGAAAAGAAAAAGTATATGATTCGATGCGCACTTGGTATGGTTGGGTTTACCCCTGACCTTGACCTCACTTGGTACTTAACGACGTGCATCCAAATGATTTTTTCGATATGCAATCTTTAGGTATGCTATGCTGGGTTCTATTTTTGAAATTAATATTATATCACTTTTTCGTTTTTGGCGTTCATTTCATTATGGAGATTATCGTTGAAGTTGTCGTTTATTTTTTCTCGTCCATAAGATCTTCTGAGTCATAATTTCTTGCTCAAAATTTTCCCGAGATTCATTTTCAATTATATCGTAATATAAACTATTTTAGTATCTGATTATCTATTTGAAATGTGAAATAAAAAACGTTTTTTTTTTTCGAAAAGTTTAGCTTTCATTATAGAGCCCCAAGATTTTTTATCTAGTCATGTTCTTTAGCCACTTACTGACTTTCAATATCACAACACTCTTTAAATTAAAAATATAATTTTATATGTGTTTCATTTTTTCTTTAGTTATGAAGAGTTGATGTGGTATGTTAGGTTACATAAATATCCGTTAACTTCATGTGGAATAGGCTTCATTCTCACATTGCATTTTATTGTGGATACAAAATGTAAACTTCTAATGGATATCATTACGTAGCTAATTTCGACGTCATTATGAACAAGGGAGAGATATCGTTGTTCCTTGCAATTCACGAAGAAGGAAAAAAAATTACAGCGCGCCGCCGCGCCACAAAATTAACAACCTCATTGCGAAAGAGGTCATCGAAAAGAACGAAATTCTCGTAGTCGGTAACTGCGTATACTTATACGAAGCTTCGGACGGATAAAACATTTTATATTCGCGCGCTTTGTAAGAGATATCCTTCAGGGCGTTTTTATAAAACGGTACTTTGTAGAGTACAATATTACAGGCTGAACCTCAACCGTTTTCCTTCATTTAAATAAAAAATAGGAAGATAAGAATTATTTTTGCTTCGCAAAGGAAGTCTTCTTCTGTGTAGCCGTTAATACATTATTCATAAAAAGAAGGAATGTTTAGACGTCAATTCGAGTCCCGCAGCGAATTACAATAAAAATAGCGAGGATCGTTTTGCTAGTCTTCATTACGCGAAAATCGGAGATGAGAACGAAAAAAATAAGCATTTTCTCGTGTTACCTTGGTACCGTTGCCTTTGGAAATGAATATTTCAAGATATTATCAACGTTAACTGTTTATCTTTATTTCACGAAAATTGTACTCACAATGTCCGCCAACCGCTAGGCCGTATATACGATAAAAAATAAATGAAACTGGAGTTTGTTTTCGTCCCTTCCTTTGTCTGTGAAATTTTCACAGTGACGAGAGATAATATTTGGGATGGCGCTAGTCGTAGATTCAGTAGGGTGCTTGGCCAGTGAAAACAATACATCCGTTATCGAAGCATTCGGCGATGGGTGGTGGTGACCGTGTGTCGCTTTCATACATAGCGCTTAAAAGATACCCCAAAGAAAAGGAAATTTAATCATTTCAACCGGTAATTAGTTATAGCGAATTTTTGGTTTTAGCGTGTACAGTTCGTCCTGTCCGGCTTATGTTCAAGTATCTGAAACCACCTCGAAGTGTCTCAATTTTCCTTTTTTCGACGTTCCCGTCCGACCGTTTTCTCGAATGGTTTGTCATTTCTGAAGCTTTCCTTTTTAACGAGCCGGCTTTTAAATCGACGAAGGATGGTCGGCTTTTTGTTCTTCGAGGGGATTCGTTAAAACGGGTTGGTTTGTGAGCCGGCCTCCTGTTTTATAAAGCTCCTCTTTAAACTATTCACAAGTATGCTCTATAGCGCCTGAGTCCCTGTAAACAAGATTGCCGCTCTCATTTATCTTTACGACATTAATGCATCACTTTTTTGTTGAAATCGTTCGAAAATTAAAAATTTCAATTGTTACTTAACAATAGAGGAGTTTACTTTTTTGTCTTATTATCATTTTTCGCATAGTGTTCGTTTGAATAGGGTCGTTGTATTTGAAAAAAATGTTGCAAGAGCTTTCGTTTATTATTGTTTTTCGCGGTTGTTGTTTCCAGCTGGAATGAAAAATCAATTTTTTTTTGTGCAAATATTCCAGAATATTTGTAGCTTCTAGTTATATGCTTAAAAAAATGTGGAGCATTTGAAATGCTTTAAGAATTTAATTAAAAAAAAAAGTATGGTTTAAATTTTGTTTGTAGCCAAATGTAATTTTTTTCTCTGTCTCATAATTACCTACGTGTAAAGTGTAATTGACTGTTGACGCATTAATTTATGGTTACTTGCCTTTCCAGGTCCAGAAGAAAAGTTCTTTTCTTTCAAAAGTGATTTCATATGTGGCTTCCATATGGGATGACAACAATTTGGACGCAATAAAGTAATAGGTACGCAACTCGTCAGCTCTACTATAGCATTCACTTTAAAAGTCAACAATAGTTAAAGATGATTTTTTTGAATTTTATTAGCAATTTTTTCACAACAAAACTGTATTCAGAACTACATTGTAAAACTATAAACTCAATAATATGTCGAGTGTCACACCCGAATTTCGGATGAACCCGAATGTCCCAAGCCAAGCTAAAACGTCGTATAGATCTCGGAATATTTCGGTATTGCCTAGGCCGAATCGGCATCTCCAAAGAACTGCTGGAGAAACTAATTTGGACTAGGCAAAACTAAAACATCCTACGAACCGCAGGACTTCTTAGTTCTTCCAAGTACTTCAGGAAGAACTGGTATATCTCAAGACAGTTAGGACAAACTAGTTCTTCCAAATGATATTTGAACAAACCAGTATATCTGGCATATTTTATACGATAAACTAGTTTTTCCGATGAATTTTAGGCTATATCAGGGCGACTTGTACTGAAAATGAAGAGCAGTAAAGTAATACCTTATATTTTGTTCATAAAAATGATACGTATAGTATCACAAATTATTATTAGTCATAAAGTGATATTATTTATTAAAAAGAAAAACATTTATTTATTTTTGCAAGGTAAGCTAGAGTGGCACTTGGAATTACACAACTAGAGACCGGATTTTTATGAAACTTCATGTTTTAATATGCGAAAGATGATAGCGCATATCGGTCAGATCTTCGCAATTCATAATATTTAGAGTAAAATTAAGCCAATTGGTTTGCGCATATTTTGCATATGTTTGATATAAATGCACGAAAGACATATTTCAAAGGTTTTAAGGGGTGGGGGGGAGGGGTTGGATATAAAATTTTTTGTTTGAATGCATACAGTACACAGGCCGACATTTTTAAGGATTTTTTATATTACGCATTTTTTTTATATGTAAAGTTTTTTAAAAAATTGAGAAACTAGATTCATTTTAATTTTTATCGCAAAAAAATTGAAGTCTTGATTTTTGAAAAAAAAAAAAATGCATGCAGTTCTCAGAAAAAAAAAAAATATAAGCAGCCATGCCGCATTACTGGAGCTGAGTTTTTAATTGGAGCTTGTTTTGATTTACTAATAACCTTGCTTAACCGTTCATGACTACAGGCCACACCCAATACCAAGTTTGAAAACCCCTACCCTATCCTTTCCAAAAACACTTAAGAAGTTCAATTTGGCACAAATGTAGTATTTCTTGCCATGAAATAATCATGTGAACACATATTTCTCAAATTATAACTATTTGAGGGTCCTCAAATTATCTTCAAATCTCGATAATCCGACATTTTGGATCCATTTTGACTCAAATTAAAGAGGTTATATTCTGGTCACAAACTAATCCTACACACAAAGTTTGACCATTCTAGGCCGATTTGGTGATGAGATATGGAAGATTCATGAAATTTCCTGCAGCAATTTCCCCTCCAAAAGCCGTTTTTTGCTCTAACTCCCCTCCAAAATCACTGAGGAAGCTAAAATCAAAATACGTTTGTCACTTGGGCTCATTTTATCATATGACACAGCAATAAAAAATTTTCGACCCTCCTGTACCCCCACCACTATTTTAGGTTGATAACCCCGCCTTCCCCCTCCAACATCATGTATGGAAGTGAATTCGGGATATAGTATACAACTTATCCCCAATAACCATATGAATTCATATTAATTACATTTTTACCAACTTGAGGCTCCTCAAGCTCTACTCAAAATTTTGATAATCCGCCATTTTGAATCCATTTTGATCCAAATTCAAGAGGTCATATTGTGGTCACCAACTAACCTCACACACAAAATTTGACCTCTTTAACTTGATTTGGTGGGGAGATATGGAAGATTCAAGAAATTTCATGACTCAAAACTTCCTCAAAAAGCCGTTTTTTGATCTAACTCCTCTCAATATGCACTTAGGAAGCTGAAATTTGGATATGTTAGTATCCATGACTCACTCTTTCATATGAAATCAAAAACGAAAAATTTGAGCTATTTGCCCCTTCTCCAGTCCCCCTCAAAATTTGAGTGATCCACCATTTTGAAATTTTTCGAAAAAACAAAAAAAGCACTTCTGCGCATTTTCAAGAAGAGTCCCTCACCAAATTTTGAGCGAATTTTATGAATACTCGCCGGCGCTACGCGTGGGGGAAAAATATATATATATATATATACCAAAAAGTTGGACATTTGCCAGATGATTACAAATGGCCTGAAACGCAAAGATTTGAAGACCGCATCCTCCCCCGACCTTCCCTTCCCAAATCAGGTAGGCTGTAATAGCTATCGTTTTTATTAAAAACTCAGCTAAAAATCATATTGAATTTTTATGATGACATTCTGCGAAAAATATTAATAGATTTTTTGGAAAACAAAAAATTGAAACATCAAAATTTGGGAAAAATACGATTTTTGCTTTATGCCTCGTTTCTAGAAAAGCTATGCAACCAAGCTTCTTTTTAATAAAAATTATTCAGGAGTATCTGGTCAATGATTTAATGAGAGGATTTTGTAAAGTTTTAGTTTGGTGGTGGTTTTTATGGAATTGACTGAAATAACATGACAAAAATAATGAGAAAGTTGAACAGTTTTTGAGATGAAATAGGAATTTTGCAAAATCCTTGCATTAAATCATTGACCAGGCACTCCTGAATAAAAATTTTTCAGAAAGATCTTCAAGGGTTGCATAGTTTTTCTGGAAACGGGGCATAAAGCAAAAATCGTATTTTTCCCACACAATTTTGATGTTTCCATTTTTTATTTTCCAAAACATCTATTAATATTTTTAGCAGAATGACATCATTAAAATCAAGACTTCAAAATTTTTTGTAATAAAAATTAAAATGAATCTAGTTTCCCAATTTAAAAAAAAATTTTACATGTAAAAAAAAATGCGTAATATAAAAAAGTCTTAAAAATGTCCGCCTGTTTATTGTATGCGTTCAACCAAAAAAATACTTCATCATATTTTGGCAATTTTCTTCGATTTTCAAAATTAAAAAAAAAAAAAACCTGTGAAGTGGAGAGGTCATTCAGCGTTTATAAGAACGTACTCGCTGACAGAAACGACGAAACTTACTTATTCATACCCTTTTCATGCTCTTAATTATAGCTTGTTCAATAACAATTAATAAAACGAACGATTTTTGAAATTTTCGTTGCAGTTTTGTTCATTTCTTCGAATGTAAATGAAAAATATTGAAAAGAAAGACATCCACGTTATTTTCGTTGAAAAATGCTTTCAAATGATACCCATATCGATTTTACATATTCAGCATATTTCACCTTATAAATGCATTTCAACGTCATATTTCAGGCGTGATTTGCGCATTATATTATAAAGCTGCAAGAAATATTTTATGTGCATAATTTGAAGTTTTTTGTGCATAGAAATCCGGACTGTATACGCAACACATTTTTTTTTTTAAGCGCACAAATTTTAGTTGCGAAGTGCTTCGTACAGGAACAACGTGTATGTATATATCCTTGTGATTGACCCAAGGCCAAAGAGAGGGGGGGACAAAGGGGACATTTTGTCCTGGGCCCGGAATTTTACATGGGACCCGAATTGATTTTGTTATTATTTATGTTTTAGATGTGAAGTGAGGCTGCAATTTTTCAAAACTCGATGGCTGTATTATATCTTAAAAACATTCACATAAGATAAATGCTTTCCTCAAAAAAATGGAGTGTTCATTATTGTTTATAAAAGTTGAAAGTACTCAAAAACTCCGATAAATGGACCAGTACCCCCTTAATAACATAGAGGCCCTATCTTCTTGTGTTTGCCCCGGGCCCACTTTTCTTCTCTGCGGCCCTGGATTGACCACTTGCATTGGCCGCTGCTTTTCTCAAAAACATCTTTTTGCGTTTCGCTACATTCTCTAAATTTATAAATTTTTAAGCGCAAACATCAAACTCGTATCTTTAGTATAATGTTTAAAAGCAGAGATGGAAAGCCGTATGATAAAACTTTTGCTTTCAGCTTTAGCTTCTGACCTTGAAAAATAAAACTTCGGCTTTTGCTTTTCAAATTTTTTCATATTCAGCTTTCGCTTTTGGCTTTTGCTTTTCAACCCAAATATCATTAGCTTTTAGCTTTCCGCTTTGGACTTTCGGCTTTTCCCCTACAGCTTGAGCTCACGAGTCACGACGTCACGAGGTCAGGTCACACTAGACAGACACTACTGCCACACAGAAACGTCAGAAAACGGCATGACATGAAGAGAACGAGATAATCAATGAATATAAAAAATGATAATTTAAAATTTATAAGTACTGGAAAAGCTGAAAAAATAAAACTTTTGCTTTTGCTTTCAATTATTTGTGCGTTCTAGCTTTTGCTTTCAGCTTTTGCTTTTTAGGTAAAAAACTCTCCACTTTTAGCTTTTGGCTTTTGGCTTTTAGCTTGCTTTCCATCTCTGTTTAAAAGACTAAAAATAATGCTACTATGTTATGATGAATAATGAATGTCTTACCAAACTGAAGGAAATCTATAGAAAAGTACTCTCGAGCGACATTATAGTGTAATGCATGTTTGAACTTGTCGATGAAGAATGTTCGACAATTGGAATAAAATCAACGATACGTTAATTATCAGTGATCGTATATCTACTGTTTTTATATTAATGTTATAAACTTATTCATTTGGCCTGATCTAGTTTCTCCTGAAGCATTTTAAATCGATCAAACTAAAATGTCCGATTTCACACCAGCCATACTAGTTTTTCCTATCAATATTTGTTGTCTAAACTAGTTTTGACCAATTGTCATCAGATAAGCTAGTTTTTCCTATGTTTTCTATCAGTCCTAAGGCTCGTAGTGCTTACGTTTTAGTTTTGCCTAGTCCTAATTAGTTTATCCACAGTTCTTGGGAGATACCTGTTTAGCCTAGGCACCAGAATGTTGTGAGGCCCATAGAACATTCTAGTTTGATCTAGAAAATTCGGGTTCATCCAAAATTCGGATATAACGAGTAACAAAGAAGAAACTTGGGAAGAGCACTTACAACTCTGGCACCCAAACAAGTGTTGTTTCATTTTATCTGAGTGGAAGTGTAGATACAAGTTGTTCAAGTATGTGGGTAATTGGGTATTTATGGTGATCGCTTTCTAAAGGTATTAAAGTCAATATCAGAGATGCGAAGTTTGAAATTTTTGTACCTCGTGGGACGACAAAACATTACCTTAGTTTGCAAAAATTTCAATAACTCGAAAATCAATGCCAAAAAACATTAACCACCACGTCAGATCAAATATAGGGAAATTATTTCACTAAACAAACGTTTGACGGTGGCTTAGTTAGATTTTTTTATTAAACCGATTTTTACCAGAACAACGAATTCAGTGGCATGAAAACGTCACCAACTACTAGTATTCAAACAAAGATTTTCCATTTGAGCGGGAGCTTTTTGCATAAATAGTGACAGTAGTAGATTTCCATTATCGAGTACTCTGTTCTAATTAGTGGCGCGATGTGAAACAAGGGAAAGTGAAAATTTATCCGGCGCTGTTTTCCACTAAACCAGGAATCGGAGTTGCGAGGCAAAAAATCGGCTCCATTGATTAGGTCGAGTAGGTAGGAGATTTTTTCGCGTAGGTGCTCGTGTCGCGTCGCGCCGCGCCTCGCTTATTAACACGCTTAATGATTGGCCGACCGAAGAACTAACAAATGGAAATTTTAATGCGTGCTCGTCGGTCGTCGTTTGTCAGATTTTTGTACGCGATGCGCGTTGAAAATGAGCACAAAAGGAGTAAATGTAGCATAAATGTAACGTTAAATGTAGCATTCGTAGCGAAATTAGGAATTATGTAGCGCATTTCCGCAATTTGCATAATACCTCGCGGACGAATGTGTGTAATCACAAGGTAGAGGTGGATTTTAACAGCCCGTTATCTGGCGACTGCTTTTATACGCGTTTTCGTTGCGGTTAAAAGGGTGTCGCGAAAAAGGCCCGCCGACTACGAATACCAACGAGAACTGTGAAAGGGCAAAAATTTCAAGAAATCTAGTCTCGGAAGTCGAAACGAAATTAACTCTTCAACGTTACAGCTGGTAATTAGGGTGCTGTGTAGATGCGCTTTGTCTTTGCCAAACGTTACAGACAATATTTTGAGCTCGCGGTTTTCGCTCCTCCGTATGTGCTTAATTGTTTCGCGAGTCTTATTAACGCGTCGTCGCGTTGTTTTTCGCATCCGGTGTGTTCGCGGCGATCGAAATTTTGTTTCGAAATCATTTACATGGTGTGACATTTCGTGCGGCCTACGTACGACAACATTTCGATACGACTATACCGAAGTTATCAGTTATGTCATAAGTTGGCCAAAACGGACGGCCCCATCTGCCGCTTTCGAAGCCGGCTGCCATGCCGAGCAATACCATATAGTAAACTAAGCTCACTCGAAAGTTTACTAACAAGATTACATCAATTCAAAGTGTAGATATTTTATGCTCTCTGTGAATTTCCAACTTTAGCGCTAAAGTCGGAAATTTCGCGTAGCCCAGAACTTCTTATATGATGCTATATAAAGCTCAATTTAATTCCGATGTTTAACTTTGTCGGCGAGCTTCCTTTAAAAAGTTATTCGCTGATTTTAGTTCGCTCATCACGTATCTGTTCAGCCGGTATAAGTGCACGCTCACGTTATTGCGCGTGAAATTCTAATTTCTTCCTCTGTCGCTCTTTCTCTGCACACATACGAGTAGTACCTAAATAGTCGACTTACTTGTTGCATACGTCCGAACTGAGCACCGAAGAGGCCAAACCGAACAGCAGAAATATCCTCAACGAAGTCGTCATCTCGATGTTATTTCATCACCCTGTAACATATGCGCACATAAACGTACTTTAGTGATAAATTTTCGCAATGGCTTAACTTTCTAACATCGCCGTTGTACGTACGTATATTTAGGGATACGATAAATTTCGTAAAAAGTTAGCTAATTTTTTTCTCCTCCTCCAAATCTTTCGCCGTGAAATAAAACCTCCCGTATGTTGCATAACGGCTGTAACAACGAGCGGATGTATAAATCTTTTTTTTCCACTCCTAATATAGCTCACTTTTGAAATTTAATAAAAAATTTCGAACCCCATGTTGCAACGACAACGAAACAAAGCTGTCTGTGCACTTTATTGCTAGTCGAATTAATGCGACTGCGAAGTAAAGAATTTCGGATAATTTTCCACACTCCGTATGTAATGGGTGTGCAAGGTGGAAACCATATCATGGTACGTTTGTGAAAAAAAAAGCTCTAAAATTTATAAACCATCGAAAAAGGAAAATTAAGGTCGTGAAAATCCGTTGAAGTAGTCGTTCAGTTGTTACTACGCGAGGAAAAAACCGTATAAAAAATTTACAAAAATTAATACGGACTTTCTTTCACATTTATCTCAATTTAAAGTCCCTTCATTAATATATGGTTCTCGACTTTCGCATAAGATATTCATATTGTTGGCCATTATACTGTGTGTTTCACCGAAATATGAGACCTTCTATACCACATGCAAGGCTACTGATGTAACACTTATGTAAGATTGCTCGCCTACCCTACCTAGTGAAGGCGACAAGATTCCAAAGCTTGAAATAATTTAATTCACATTGGTAATGATCAATCTCGAAAATTTTTATCATCCAAGCCGGATAAAAATATACGTATTGTTCGAACCAATCTTCTATCACTAAACTAATTTTGGTGGCAGTGTAGGGGTTGAATGCTGAGCTTTTTAACTTGAAAGTTTATATCAGTTTTTCGAAAATATCTTGCGAACAGTCCATCGTAGAAGAAAATGGAAGCCAAAAGGAAAGTTGGGAATTTCACGCTCTACAACTTTAGTTCTGAAGAATTTTTCTTAAAAGCTCACTGTTTTCGAAAAAAATGAAGTCAAAGTTTGGAGACTGGTGATTGGTCAATTTTCATTGATGAATAACTAACGTTAGAATGGAGCGATCAACTTGAAATTTTTATGGTGATTAGTAAGTGTATAGTAGAAAAGCTGATTCAATTTTGAAGTTGATCCGCATATTGAAAGTTGAGCTTTTCAACTTGAAAGTTTATATCAGTTTTTCGAAAATATCTTGCGAATGGTCCATCGTAAAAGAAAATGGAGGGCATTCAGAGTGTCAGGAATTTTACGCTTTACAACTTTAGTTCTGAAGAATTTATCTTAAAAGCTCACAGTTTTCGAGAAAAATGATGATAAAGTTTTAAGACTCGTGATTGGCCAATTTCTATTGGTCAAATTTTATGGCGCATTTTCAATAGGTGATAAACTGTTGGAGTTGACCGATTTACTTGATTCAAATTTGTATGCTAATTAGAATGAGTAGATATAAGAGAAGAACCGATTAAATTTTGAAGTTGATTCCTGCAGCAAAAGTTGAGATTTTCAAGTTTAAAGTTTTCCCCGTTTTTTGGAAATATCTTGGAAACGGTGCATCATAGAGGAAAATGGAGGTCAAGAAGATAGTCAGGAACTTCACGCTCTACAACTTTGTTTCTCATGAATTTTTCTCAAAAGCTCATGGTTTTCGTGAAAAATGATGTCGAAGCTTGGAGGCTTCTGATTGGTTAATTTATTTTTTGTTGAAGCCTTTTCTTTCTGACGCGTTTTGTTCCGTTTAAGTAGACAGATCGATTCGAAATTTTTACTGTAGGTGTAGAACTGTAGATCATTAAGGAGAAGAGCTGATTAGTTTTTGGTGCAAGTCTATCCACAGGAAGTTTAGCTTTGGAGCTTTAAGTTCATTTTAGGGGCATTTTTTTATGACGCGATAACTCCCGTTAAGCTGAACAATTCTGTTCAAATTTGTATGCTAATTAAAATGAGTATTAGAGAAGAACTTATTAAATTTTGAAGTTGATCCCTGCAGCAAAAGTTGAACTTTTCAAGTTTAAAGTTTTCCCCGTTTTTTGGAAATGTCTCGGAAACGGTGCATCGTAGAGGAAAATGGAGGCCACAAGGAAGGTCAAAGCCATTTCTTTCTGACCCTTTTTTTGAATTTGATCCCTGCAGCAAAAGTTGAGCTTTTCAAAGTGCCAAAAACTATACACCTCTTCTCCAAAGATCAACTTGAAAAAATGGTGTATAGAAGAACAGATTAAATTATGTTTGTACAGTTAAAGGAAGTCCACTATTATGACACAGTGTGTCTAGTTTAAGTATTCTTGTCTGCTAACTTGGAAAAATTTTCTAGTGACCCCATATCTCAAAAATCTCTTAGTCTCGCTTTTATACTTAACGCATATTCTGAATGAACGGCCTTTTGGTGCCTTTGATGCCCAAAAAATGTCTATACAAAATTTCTAAAAATATTACGAGAATAAATAGGAAAAAATACATATTTTTTGTGAAATTTTTTCATTTCATTCAAGACTGTTTTGAGTGATATTTACTTGAAGCATATTATAGGGTATGCTTTCTCAGTTCATAAAAAATTTTTAAGTAGCGTGATCAACGAAGCATACATGGGAAAAGGACTAATCTTCCAATCATTTTTACTATGCCAATGCCGCAAACTAAACAGTTCCTCCTTAGCCTGAATTTAGGAATAAGATTTATGAAATTTTTTTGTTTCAACCAAAGTATGAAATGGGCGATGATGCCCGCGATCTAAAAATAGTCCTATTCTGTGTTGAAGGAGGTGCACTGTAATCTTTTTAGAAATTTTTGAAAGGGTGACTCGATACAGCGTTTTTAAAAGTTATTCATGAAAAGTTAAAGAAATTTGGTATTTTTACACACATTTTTTTGTACTTCTTTCATAATATCTACCATTCTTACGCTTTCTACATTCAGCACTTTTTAACCTAAAATACTACATACAATCGTGCATCATATGTTCTACGTGTGGTAATACAACTCCCATATTCCTATCATTTATAGGTCATAAGGTATTCATTTTCAAAATTGCTCGTTATCATACACTAATTTTTTCATTTCAAAGCAGTATATTTCATCCCCTTCAATATTTCGAATAGATAAACATCATCACTTCTACTTCATTACGGTTGACTATTCATCACCTAAAAGGAACAAAATGTTCCGCCAAACACCCTTTATATTGTATTACTTGTCTCAAAGAACAAGCCTAATATAGGTAAATGAAAATATCTAAAAATATGCTTAAGATTTAATTAGAATAAAAAAAAATTATTATTTTAAAAGAAAATTAATTTTTATATAAATATGAAGTATTAAAATAGAATTTTAGAGTGTAAGAAAGAAATTATTTTAATGTGCTGTTAAAAAAAAAAAAAAAATCCTAATAATCCCTGTTGGAAGGTTTTCAGATTATTGATGCAACACAAATTTCAAGAGAAACTGGAAAGGCTTCAAAAACATCAGAATCTGCCATTGCAGTTTCGGCATCATCCCCGCTCCATAATCATCAGCCCTTCTCATTCTAAAGATATGTACTTTCCGTAGTTTTTTTCATCAATTTTTTTGATTAGTAATATCATTTGTTTGAAAAGAGGGATCATTCTTTTCGAAATTTTCTATAGAAAATTTTCTTTGGTGTCTTGAAGTGATCGATCGTTGAAGTACTAATTTTTAGTCTATGGAGTAAATTTGAGTCTTTTAATTTGGTAATGGGAAATATAGTGGAGAAACATGGCCAGTGGCCGTCATATAGTCTCTTCCTATTTTATAAGCTCTGAATTTGGTATCTTGAGAGTAACTCTTTGTATGATGTATCGGGTGGATTCTGAATTTTTTCAATTTTAATAATATCCTATTTAAAGTTTGGAAATCGAATTAAAATGCAAATTCTAAATGAGTTTCAATTCTTCAAGCTAACGTGAGTAGATACATGTTCATTATTTCTTACCATCTTCAGAATATTGATTTCGGTTGAATTATGTTTTTTGGTGAAAAAACATAGGAATTTCAAATTATTGGCATTACGGGTTAGATTCATGATGTTATAAAAGTGTCTAAAAATATTCCACTCTCTATCTTAGTTCATGATTTTTCAAAAATTGTGAATTTTTTTAAATTTTTAAACAAATATTCAATGCGTCATATGAACTGTTTGCTTCATATAAGAGAAATTCCGATTAGCGTTTCAGCTTTCACGGCATAGTTAAAATTAAAAAACGAAAAAGATGATTGACATTTTCAATTGTTGGCTCGACTTTCGTCGTTACAGTTTAAAATTATAATTAAATTGTAAAATTCGCGGCTTTCAGATGGCGTATATTGTATACGATCGTGTTAGAACGACAAAGTAAAAGAAATGAAAGGCATCGACTGGGCGAGGTAAAAGAAGAGAGAGAGATAAAAAAAAGGACTCTAGCGTTGAAAAAACGAAGTTAATTAAAATACACAAAAAGGCTTGTTATTTGGCGAAATAAAATTGATTTTATTCGGATAATATCGTCTGGAGGGAGGAAAAAAATGAGGAAAAGGTTTCTTTTGTATTTCGAACGCCAATTTAACCTTTTGTACGATTTCTCGACAAACGTATACAAATACATTTTTCCCTTCAAAAGTTTTACATTGCGGGATAAATTGGCGTGTACATATTGCGAGCTATAGAAGCGACCGTTTTGTCGTAATGCTTTCAAGTTTTTCGTGAAATCCGCGCATATAGAAAGGAAATTCCTTAATGTTAGTTTTCAACGCCGCTTTTCAAGTTTTCGCTCATTTTCTTCAAACTGGCATTCGTGTATGTCTTTCTTTGATCATTTTGGACCCTCTCTTTCGTCTTACTTTTTCTTATTCCTTTTTTTTTTTCACTTAACGTAATCAAGCTTAAATTATCTTTTTGCCGAGAATCTCGTAAGCTGTTCCAGCTATTATATGCAGTTTCTCCTTTCTTTTTCATCAGTAAAATTAAATTTATGGGATGGCACGACGAAAAGGAAAATGGTGAATAAAAGACGGAAAATTTTTAAAATAAACACCGTTTTTGAGAAGGGCGCAATCAGCGTGTCAAAGTGAAACTTATTTTGTTCTCACAGTTTTAAGTGATTAATAAATTGAGAGAGTTTTTTTTTTTTTTTTTTTTCGCTTGATGCGGCTCGGCGTCGTGTCGCTTTATTGTCGGTACGTTGAGATTTTTAGTTTACTTTCGGTATTTCATTAAATTAATTTATTTGCAGTTGCGCAGCGTTTAGCCTTGTTCTCTCGGAGTTTTGGTAAATTGTGATTCGTCGAGTATCGTGGGTAACAAGGGTTCTACCCTTATTCGTTGTGTAAATTGCTTTACCTTTGGACCGTATTGTATCTCCATAAAAATATGTATAAAAATTATAACCAACGACAACTTTTTTTTTTTTTTTATCAGCGGTATTTTGCGCATTCGCTACCCTTTTTACTATTTAATGGTCTTATCTATACGTGTTGGAATTTTTTGCGGTGCGGATTGTTGTTTCGGGTTGGTAAGAAAATCATTGTTTAACTAAAGCGCACGCGGAAAATTTAATGCGAGGGATGGTACGCGTTTAGGCGCAGATAATACCGAGTAATCTTTGCGAATTGGTGGCCGAATTAAATGGTTCGAAAAATGTCTACAACGTAGATTTGCCTGGAATATTTTCCTTCGGAATAATGCCGCGTCATCGATTTTTTTTTCCAAGAATGAGGGTAATTACATCGATGTTGGTACTTCGATACAATGAAATAAAAAGACCATTTTGAAAGTTCTCCTGTAATCTATCGTTTTGTATCTTTCATGCTATTCAGAAGAATCCAACTATTTTTGGCATGGTAGCTATACATACGTAGGCCTATACATATATACTAGAATGAAATAAAGTTCGTATTTTCGAAAGCCTTATTCTGGTTTAACTAAGCTCTAGTGCCGTGTTTATTTTCTTATTCTCTTATCCCAGAGTTTCCCATTATTTCGGGAACCACTTTAGGAAGATAATGTTGAAGTTTTCTTTTTTTTCCTTCAAGGGCAAATTTTAAAATGATTTTCTTTTTTGTATTATTATGAAAAATTGATTCATGCTTTTCACCTGTTTATCGTGACGAAATGGAATTTTTCGCTCATTAAATTTCGACAAACAAGAAATTCTTCATAAAATAAGGAGAATTATGAATTTTACCCCCCCAGTTGGTGAGTTCTTAAAAACATGAAAACTTCAGAAAAAGTAATGTTTGGGAGATTGAAATTTTGTTACGCACTGAAGCCATATTTTATTGTTTAAAGACTGAAAATAATTCCTTTTTAAATTTTTTCTTGAATTTAGAAGGTGAATGGGTAAACCTTTTTTTCTTTTTTATAAAACGTCAATTTAGAGTATTTTGAAAAATAAATAATGAATGAATATTATTCAAGTTCTTTGGGACTCGAGAATGGTAAGAGTTCCATTCACATTAATTTTATTTTCATACTTGCGGTAGGAAAACGCTACTTTACCTCCCGTTCGCTAATCGTACTTTTCTCCCGCATTTAGGAAATAGTACATTATTGAACAAGGGAGATAAAGTGATTTTTGACCAATGAGCGAAGCGAGGGAAATAACTCAAAATTGATCTTCCTTGTTGAATAATATATTTTACGTAATCGTGGGAGATAAATGAGCATTTGAACCATCGAAATGAGCATAAAGTTACTTTATCTCCCTCCGTTACGTAAAATTTCGTTCACTACTCAAGAGAAAAATTTCTTTTTGACTCGTGTGACTTGTCAGAAATCACTTTTACCTCCCTAGTTGTGAAATATACTGTTGTCCCGCAATGGAGGAGGGCCAAATGTTTGTGCGTGAAATGAAAATTATTGTTGTTAAGATTCAGTCGTCCTAATATTTATATCAATCTCGTTTACCTATGATTAGTGATAGCCGCGATACACGAGAAAAACTAAATTACCTACAGTGCGTAAATTGATGAAACCAAGAGCTACTGAAAAATGATAAATCCAGTTTAACTCTCTTAATTTCAATCTCCTACGTTGTTACTTTTCATTTTATTTAAAAAATTGATGATCCCGCCCCGTTATCTCATTTTGAGAAAAACAAAAATTATTTTGGCTGAAATTGTTGGAAATTTAATGATCATAATATTTATATCAATCTCGCTCACCTACGATCAGTGGTCCCAGCGATATAAGTGAAAAATCAAATTACATCCCTGAGCACCGCCCAAATAGAGTCAAGTGCAAATAGCGATCACCTACTTTATTGTAAATTTAATTCTCTTCATTTTTAACTGCGGTGTTTTTCACGTAGATATGCCGACAAGCGAGCATTTTCAATGAAGAGAAATTTTTATAATATTTGAAATTTTCGGGGTCAAGGACACCACAATTGACTCAAAAAGTGTGGGGAAAAATGCGTAGCACTCAGTTTCATGGAAATTTGATCACCTATGTTTTGTAATGAACGGTTTTCATCTATGACCAATAGTCTGTTTCGAGCACCCCCCCCCTCGTTGAAGCTATGAAAAATTGATTCTGTTCAATCAGTTGCAAATTTTATGCTTTCCATTTTTCAACTGAAGTCTTTTTCCTGTAAACGCGTCAACAAACGAGATATATCTTGGAAAAACATTTTTAATAGTCTTTTTTGCCTTTTAGAGCCAAGGGTACCCTATTCTTGCACTAATAACTCGAAAAGTATGGTTTGTACCAAAAAAGTGTACATATATAACCTAACTTGTTGTGAATCCAAAGCTTTTTACTTTCCTTAAAATTTTTTCATCTACGACCAGTGGTAGTAGCTGAGATTATTGCCATCGAGAAAGTACCATCTCCTCGACTCATTTCATATGATGGGAGCACAGTAAGGAATGAAAAATATTCTTTTATACCTACTCTGGGAGAAGCCGTCCACAACATCCAAAAACCACTCTTCTCCTCCGCCTTTCCACTCGTCTCGTCAGCTCCTGAACCAATACATAATATGCATAAAAATATGAGAATTTTTTTTTTAATATTTAGAATTGAATGTATAATATTTTTTCAGCTACAGTTTCTTCGTAAATTACGAAAAACATATTTCAAAAACTCTCCTCCTCTGTGAAAATCGATTTTTTTCTCGTTTCAGCTTTACCGTGTATTTTCGAATTTTTATGCTTGCTTCTCTTACATTAATTTGATAAATTTTAGAGTTATTAAGCGGGAGACTTCGCCAAATGAAGCCCATATAAAATTCCATAACTTGAAAATGAAGACTTATGTTAATAAAAGGTTACCGATGATTAATAATTCGCAGAAGGCCTCGTGGCAGTGGATAGAAATGGTCAACGTCGACCGCTCGGTCATAATTATAATGTTTGCGGCGTAAAGGCGACATAAGAAACAATAGATTTGCATTATCTGAGAGGGCCGTTGAATGCTTAATTAATGTGTACCAAAGGCTCCTTTATTTATACCATTTAACATTTATGAAATGCGTATTGAAACGCGTTGTCGTAATAATTGGCCAAACCTGACGTTGGTTTAATTAAGATGGGCAATCGATCGAGGTGTAGCATACGATGGGAGATTTTTGAGAGTTTCAGCGAACAGAAGTGTGGCATGGTGTATGCTGACGCGACGACAGTCGATCCAATTAAATACGTATAGGTGTAGGTTACACATGTGGAACTGTGTATTGTATAAATATAGATACTGTTCATCTCACAATTGTATACGATATATCTGTTATGAACTATAGCATCCATGTCCATGCGAGGATAATGATTACTGGAGATAGCATAGGTGGACGTAACGATGATTTGTATTTGTAGATTTGGCGAAAGGACGTTGGGGTGAATAGCCGACTGTTATTTATTTTTAGTAGCATAATTCGCTATTTATTACGAAGCTTATAACTATACCATGTACGTAATACGTATGCTCTATAGGTACGGGTACCTCTACCTATACGTATGGTTTATGTACGTACAGTGTATCCGCAATTCCGCATTTATACGTATCAATAGGCCAACGTGTTTATCTGCAATTTAAACTAATGTACACGTATTCACATACGTATAAGATGCAGATAAAGCATACCGCGCGTAAAGTACGTATAGTTATCCGACAAAATTCACAAATACAAACGTTGATCCCTTTATGGTAGTTTTGGGTTTTGCCTTCAGAAATTCAATTTTACAATGATAAAATATGTACGCAAAAACAAACAAACGCCGTTCCACCGCTACCCTTATTCGCCAGTTGGTACGCGTTTAAGAGGGTGAAATATGCATTGTATTTCAAAAAGCGAATATCGCCGGATACCACTTCCGCGTTGTTTTCGTTTCGACGACGTCGTCCCCTTTTGAAGAAATGCTGGTCAGATACACGATAGGCAAAAGAAAATAAATCGTATTCACGCGCCGCAACTATTACGCTATGCTATCGGTCTTCACAAATATTGCTTTCGACGCTGGGTTTACGTAAACGTATATCTATATACATATAATACCTTGGTACGTAGATGTACATATAGTCCTCTTATAGGTAACCTTACCGGGCTGCATTGGTTTTCTGATTTATACAGTCGACGCCTTTTAGACTTTTTTTTCCTTCTTATTTTTAGCTCGGAAATTCGATCAGCTGAACGTATAGGTTGCTTACTCGCTTTACAAATATATCGGGTATTTTCAAGGAGGTTTTTGAGATTTTTTAATGCGTTTTTGACGGCTTGATAACCATATCGGATTTCATTATATTTACAAGTAGGCCCTACAATGATGGGATGCTTTTGAAATATATTAGTTTCTCACTTTTAGTGAGCCAAAGCCAGACACACGTTTGCGAAAATTCAGATTCGGCTGTTCGATATTCGTTGGTATTCGTGATTGTAAAGGAAATTGGTAGCGATTGTTAAGGTGCCCTCAAACAGATGTGAAAAAATATCGAGTTCTCATGCATGATAGGAAAATGTTTCGAAAGAATTGTACAAACGTTTTAAAACCTATTCTAGAGGATGTATTTTGGTTTTCGTCGTTTTGCGTGTAGAATAGAGAAGTTATGACCTTTGAAGTTGAATTTAGATTGATTTTCACCCTTATTCTGCTAATATGAAAAAATCCTTAGTCGTGCTGCTTGGGGTTTTATAGCTCCCAATATATGTATGTTGATTTTTTTTTCGGCGAACTGTTGTATTAGAAATGCGCGATTCGCATCATCGCCTGAAGTATACAATGTAAAAATAATGGAAGTAGAAGGGGTATAAGGGGAGAAGGAATGTAATAAATGCCGAAGATGCTATGAAAAATTGGCCAATTTTTTGGAAATTACGTCTGAAAGTAAGAGATTAGGGGTTTTTTTTTAAATTGCTTTGTAAAGTGGAATATACTTTTTACAACGTAAAATGCATGGACTCTCCTAACACGTAGCTTGTACATTCTATAGAAGCTGAATTAGAAATTTTTAGCTGAGTTTTTAATGACAAGACTAAACTATTACAGCCTACCTAATTTGGGAAGAATCTCCAATGTTTACATTTCAGACTATTGTAATCTATCTAACAGTTACCATTACGATATATTTTTACATATATAGGCATACTGTATATACTGTGCGACTTATTGAATCCAAACACGCAAAGCGCCAAATTCCCTACACTGAAAAATGGAGTGAATTAAATATACTGCTAACACCGACTTTCAGTGAATCTAAATGTCAAAAATAAAGAATGAAAATTAATTCGGCAAAAAAATCAAAAATCAAACAGTGATGCAAAACTATTGAACTTGAAAAGAAAGGAATTTTTCATCTGCTCTATTATGAACGAATCATGTTGATTTTTTTTTTATAAAAAAATGAAACCTTTAAATCTAATTGCTACAGTTCATGACAAATTTCATACTGCAAAATGGAATTTGATGCTCTCCATCTGGATTTCAATGGGCTGCACAGTACATACGTTTTTGTATCCCTCCCCCTCCCCCCGGAAAAACATTGTGTATATCAATATCGCTTAGCATTTGGTGAAAGCGTGGTCTTATGGCTAACTCGAGCAGTTTTTTTCAGATTTTTGTTTCAATTCAAAATGATGGTTCACTCAGATTTTAAGAGGGCCTAGAGAGGGGGCAAATAACTCAAAATTTTTGTTTTTGATTTGAAGAAGTTTTGAGTCATGAAATTTCTCGAATCTTCCATATATCTTCACCGAATCTACCTGGAATAGTCAAACTTCTTATGCGCAATTAGTTAAGAGAACGTAATATAACCCTCCAAATTGAGGTTGAAATGGATCCGAAATATTGGATGGCTAAAACTTGATGAAGACTTGAGTAGGTTTAAATGGCTCAGATTATATAAATGAGGATTAATATTATTACTAGTAACAAGAGATTTGCTGTATACCAATTTCACAATCACACGTGATTATGGAGGAGAGGAGGAAGGGTATTGAGTTTTAGGGTATTTAGAACTGAAAACGGGATTTTAAGAAATTTGTGAAAATGTTCAAAATTTCTTAAAACATAGTAGATAGGCATTTATCATATAAATACCTCGATTGGTTTTCCTAATTTTTGATTCGATTCCATATGGTATGTTATTCTAATTTTGAGGTTTATGGGTAAACTCTAACTTTTAGGAAAAGTGGAAGTTCTCCATAAATCGTGAAAAACTCAGCTCCAGTAATGCGGCATGGCTGCTCACAAGTTTTTTCATCTTACAAAACAATGATGATAAAAATGGACAGTTTGCATCACGATAGTATAACGGTTATAATTTAATTTTACCAATGAAAAAAATCGTAAATGTGAAGAGTATCAAAAACTGTTTAAAAAATAATAATAATAATTGTTGATTTCGCCATTATATGTATTTTGAAAATTGGTAATCTAGAACTTTTTTATCAATTTTTCATCTCAATTCAGTAACGTTGAGTGTACCTCAGGTAGCACAAAGAGAGTTAAATTTTATGACATAGGTTTATATATTTATGGCTGTATTGGGTTAATATCACATCACTTGAGCAGAATGTTGAAATTTGTTAAGAAAACATAGACAAAGCTTTTCTGTAGATAAATCCCATGTTCGCAATTCTAACCAGGCGTCCACAATTTTTTTCTTCTACGGGTTGATTACAATAAAATCTAAGCCAACGTATTCGCTTAGATTTGCAAAAATCTACTATCCCACAGCAAGAAACGATCGGTATGAAAAAACCTTTTATTTACTATTCCGGAACGAAGTAATCGTGCTTACTCGTTTATTTTCATCGTCATTTGCAGCGAAAGAAAACAAACGTCGAGTAGAATTCTTCAAACTAAGTATTTCGAGTTGCTTATTCGATTTCAAACGAACTAATGTATCGACATTAATTTTACATCTTTCGCTTTAAGATTTCTCATCTGATTTACGAGCGTTCATTTATCCGTATAAAGCGAGATATATTCATTTCCCGCGGTCGTTCTCGTTTTAACCCGCAATTACGTTCGACAACGAGATTAAAATGTCAGCTATTTCGATTTCGCCCTTATCGTTTGAATTTCGGTGTTTCGCGTCTCATGGAATTATTTATATTTATTTTTACCCGAGAAATTTCGATTATTTTTACTCTTTTTAATTCGAAACCAAACGCTGGTATTTGTAGGTGTTAATGGAGTGCATTCTGTAATTTGAGTTATATTTCTATACTTATCTGCTGAGTTTTCAATCAAAGTGTTAGCTATGGGTTGTGCTCAATATTTCTCTTATTTGCAACGATAGTTATACTTTGGTTATTTCTGTCTATTCAATAGCTGGGTTTTTAATAATAAAAAAAAAAAAAAACAAAGAGATATAAGCATAATGTTTTACAGCATTTCAATAGTATTATTTTCAGCTTATACCTAAACTTAATAAAAACCCAGCTCCACTAATGCAGCATGCCTGCTTAGTTTTTTTTTTTTTTTTTTTTTTTTTGTAATATGCTAAACTGCTGCTTAGTGTTAATTGTTTTACTAGCAAAAAGATTTATCACTGAATCAATACACTTCAAAGCACCATATTTTTTTTTTATATTGGAGCGCCGAAAATTCGTTCGAGTTAATTAATGACACGACGAAAGTAGCATGTAACTGTGTAACAAGATTAATACAAAGAGAAAAGTTACATTTGCCGACGTTAATGGAATTTGGATTAAGGTTCGGTAACGTTGAGAACAATAAATTTAAAAGTACTCCCGAGTTAGCATTATTTTGATGTTTCCTCTCGCACGCTGAAAAGTTGAATTGCCATTTCCTCTAATTAATACAAAAGCTCCAAGTCGACGATGAAAAATGTAAGATATATTTTTCCTATTCGAGTATTTTTACTCGAAAATCGAGCGATGGTGCGAACAGAGAGTTGCGTTCACATATGTGCGTATACCCTCCGTTGGCAACCTGTTTCGCTGAGTTTCCTTTTTTTTTTTATTGAGGGGTTGAATCTCAATGGCGCTGGGTAATAAAACGCTGATTTCTGAAACGTCACGTACGTTCGGTGACTTATAGGGCTTGTACGAATAGTTGATTGGTACAGGCTCTCATTTCACTGTGGATATCGGTTTTGATGCGTTGTTCCTGGTGCCGTTACGAAGTTGAGATTCAACCTGAGACTGTTTCTACAATCATACGTAAGTGTCCTTACTGAGTACAATTACGTAATAGGTCTAAGTCTATTTAGTGGTAGAATTGCATGGCATTTGCGATGCGCTTAGGTATGCAGCGCATCGTAGATGTAGGCTACTTTCAGGATGTTAGTTAAGTGATCACGTTTGACGTCTTGCTGACGGGTAGCCTTGGTGGGGCTATCCAAGGGGCAGCCGCTATGCCGTGTATGTGACGAGCATACACTGGCGATAATGTGGTCCCCGCGTGCTACCTGGGTGCTTAGGGCTCTATACGCTGCTAATTGGCCCATAAAGGTAGCACGTTAAGTTGGCACTGATGGGTGTACTGTGGGTAGACTTAGTCGCCCCAGTCCGAAGCAGCCCCACAGTAGGTTTGGCGGGCCTATAGGCACCAACCTGAGGCGGTATCATTGTCCTTCTACCCCGCTGTAGTGTTAGGCTTATCGTGCATGATTACATTACGTATGTACTCACGAGCGATATTCTTTAATTACAGTTTACTGCATCGCCAATCGCCAGTCAGCTGTCTACACCCCTCCTGCCATCCAGACAACAAGTTTATATATATGTACGATTACGTAGTATAAAAATATTTTTGTGTATTTTAAATTTTAATATAGAAATTTCCAAAACCTCCTATTACAAAAAGTTGCAACTCGTTGATGACGCGACGCTAGTGTGGTACCCCGTAGTCGAAGTGTACGAATGTGAAATTTTTATCTGTTTTTGTTCGTCGATATTTGTCTTTTACGATGGTCGACGAAAGAGATACGAGAGTAATAATTTCGTCTCAGTACGAGTATGTACTGTACATGTACTTGTACGCGTTAAGTTAGCATAAATAGATTCGCTCGACGATAGATTAGGGTCAAGGACGAAATTCTAAGAGGCGAAAAAAGTTCTTTATAGAATTCGTGTCGAGCGTGTACGAAGGAAAATTCGCGAGAAAGAATTAAAATACGCGTAATTTCCACCAAGATGACCTGTGCCAAGTATCGTTGCCGTTGTGGTTGCGGGGCTAATGCGACGGTTTATCGTAATCGATACTCGACCGCCGACGCCGTTACTGGCGGAGATTTAACAAAAAAAAATTGATTATATTCGAATGTCAACGCACATTTTAAAAAGAGATGATTATTCTAACGATAGGCGAAACGACGTTGATTTATTTCGACGGCGAGTGTTTCAAAAATGCGAAATAAATTATATGTATTCGGATATAGCAGTCGTCGATACGCGCTGCTATTTCAAATTATAAAAACCGACGCGTTGTTAACTGGTAAAACTTGTCGTTCGTATAAATTCCGCTCACTTTCTAAAGAGCGCTTTTTTTAATAGCTTCATTAATACACGTTTTTGGATGGCGCTGGCGGAAAGCTCGCAGCTCGCAACGTCCGAATAATTCAGATGTTCTACTAACTAGACCGCAACGAAACTGCTGTAAACCGTTATATTGATCAAATCAGCATTTCATTAGAACACCTTCGTATAAATTTTCTTCCAATTTCTACGTGTGACGTGTGTACGAACGTATATCATCGAGTTGAACGGATTTCGCGAGTTCGATCTTCCATCGCGTGAGATACTGCGAACTACGAATGGCGCCGCATCGTAATTTATAACCGGAGCTCTTTAGTGTAATAACTTATCTTCAAAGGCCATCGTAAGCTTGGTGTTAAACGCGAACGAAATCCTCTCGAGATACCATTGTGGTGTACCTATAAAAATTCGCGCAATTACGCTCAAATGGATATCGCTTTGCATATCCTGAATAAAGTTGTAAGCTACCAGTTGGCAAGATTTTTATTCCTATTTCACAATAGATGGTAAAAGGATAGTGGTACGCTGGCATATATTTCAAACGTCGACCAAAGAATTGGTATTCAGTTGGAAATTCAACCAGACCCTTTGACTTATCGCGAAACTTTATTTACCTAACAATCGTAATAAATAGGTATTCTCAAATAAAAGCAGTGTACTTGTACAATAAAATAAAATTAAAATTATAGCAGCATTATATATTTTTCATCGAAGCTATTAATTAATTAAGCGTATAACATTTACGTTACAAGCGAGAAGGTGAAAATCGTGAACCGTGTCCCGAATTGAGCTTTTTCAAACACCCTTTTAGTTTGATTAGCACTCATCAACGTGCCTAGACAAACTTAACAGTGGCAAACATACTGAGTTCATATATGCCTTTTAATTGTAATTCTCTAATTAAATGTAGCGTATCAGCTGCTACCATAATCCTCTGGGGTCGAGTTTCGGTTTGTGTTTGCGTTTGTTTTTATTAAAGCTTAATTTAGTAAATTTTACTATTAGGAAGACAGAACCCCATTGTATAGAGTTTAAGGGTAGAAATTATGGGATTTATTTTCAGACCATTTCGAGTTTTTTAATTATTTTAGATTTTATTCGTGAGAGTATTATGTGTTTCAGTAATGTTATATTAATTTTTTATTATCGTTTAAGTTATCTCTACGAGGAAGGCATGAAAGTTGTATTGATATCTAGGTACCATTTGTCCATTTCTATTACTATACAAATATACAATTAATTTTACTGAGTAATAAAAGAAAAATGAATGTAAAAAATCTTATTTACTTTTTAATTATTTTATCTAACTCACAGTATATTGACTTTGTAAAGGTATATCAATGAACATAATTTTTATTTCTTTATCAACGAACTGACCCAGCAAACGTTGTTTTGCCATATAAATTATTTCTAACTCCTCTCCAAATGCACTTGAGAAGCTGAAATCATGAAATTTTAGTCACTTGATCTCATTTTATCATATGATACTCCAACCGCCCACAAAATTGGAGTGATCCGCCATGAAAAATAGTTTACGTCCTATTCTCAGACATGCAGCATGAGTGCCAGTGGCGTAGCCAGGATTTTTTTTTGCGTGGGCACAAAGTGGGCACAAGGTATAGGTATACAATAAAAAGAAAATGATTCCCCGAGACCTTTATTGTGTGTGTGTGTGGGGGGGGGGGTCGTTTTAGCAACAATAATCAGTGCTAAAAATAGATTGCACCTGCGACCTGCCTAATGTACTGCAGGATATCGATATGACAAGGCAAACTCGCACATACGAAAGATTTTTTATTTCAGCTGTCAAATGGTAGTAAATTGTGATTTCTCTTCAGTCTTTATACTGATTTTTAATCTTCAAAACCTTAAAATTTTTGCGTGGGCACACGCGTGGGCCCAAAAATGTTTACGTGGGCCCACGCCCACGCTGGCCCACCTGTAGCTACGCCACTGATGAGTGCTCAAGTTTTTTCATGTTTTATTATTTTTAGACCATTTTGTTTGCAAAGGTATTCTTTTTCTAGGTGAAAAAAAAAAATTTTCAACTTTTTAGCTTTCCTTTTAAAACGTATAAAATATCTCTGTACGACACAATTCGAAATTTGAGAATGTATTACTGTTGAAATGTATAAAATCTCAAAAATAGCTTCGTACTCAGAAAGAATACACTTTCATAAATAAAATAGTTGATAATCATCATATTTGATGCAACATTACACCCGCAATCCTTGATTATGATTACTTAAGCGAGTTACTTCGTTTTATTTTGAATCTCGAATTCTTAATTTTTTTCGCAGCAGTTTTCTCAAAGTCAAAGTCATTATTTATTTAGATATAAAATTTATAACATAAAAAAATGTGAATAAATAAGTACATATATCTTTAAAAACATGCCTCAACTAGCCAAAAAAACAAAAAAAAAAACAAAAAAAGATTGAAATTTTTTTCATAATGCCTACAATATCCGAAATGCTACCAGCAATACGTATAGGATCACCTTAATAGAATAAAATAGGTAGAGCATTCGTGTTATCTAGGCAAACGAAGCTCTCGTGATGGCATAACAAACTACTCTCGTGACGTGTTATGAATGCGTGATGGTAATAGGCACCTGGTAAGATTCGTACACTTCCATTTCAAATTTCGATTTTTTTCTGATAAAAATATCAAGAAAAGCCATAATTTGGAGAAATATGATGGTCATTAGAGTGGGATGACTTTCTTTTTTTAATTTTTTTTTTTTTTTTACAGTGAATGCGCATTGTCACTTTAATTGATAAATAACCTGAAAAACGCTATAAAATTGTCAGCTCCCCAACTCAATTTTAAGATATCTTTCCCTCACCAAAATGAAGTTACAGTTTAAAATTTCCAAAAAAATGAATTTTTGGACAATTTAAAATTTTGTACCCATCAAAATCTTATTCTGTTGTTCGAAGACTGAAACATTTTTTTTAAATCAGGACGTCTAGATGGTTTTAATTTTTTTATCGAAAGACGTGTGTATTTTGATTTTTTTCAAAAATGAACGAAAATTGGGTACTTTTCTGGTTGTATGCACAGTATGGACTTAATTTAGGCTTTCTCGAACTTGAGAAGCAAAATATACTGGTTTTATGTTCTACAAGCGTTTCTAAAGTCTGAGCTTTTTGATTCTAAAACATCTATACGAAGTCATTTAAAGGGAAAATATAATGTTTGAAAAACTTGTGAGGTATGGATCGAGCATATTTTTTTGAGTCTAAAATATCCTGAAGTAAGCTCATATCATGCACCCGACCAATAAATTACTTATTTATCTTTCACTTTTGAAAAAAACTAAAACTAGCGCTTCTTAAAAAATATATAAAAGCAGTTTAAATCTCCTAATAAAAAAATAGAAAAAATTGTTGTAAAAATTAATTTTTTTTTTTTTTTGAAATTCTGTGAAGTAATATTATGTGCGCAATTTGCGCTATAATTTGGTGTAAAATTTTTACTCATCTTCAAAATTGAAGGACCTATGACAGTTGAAATATTGCACTGCAGGGTTTACTTACGTCATGAAATATGAAGTTTCGATTCGTTGTAGCTTTTTCAATAAAGAAGACGTGGAAAAATTTCAAGTTGAATTTTTATTTCGAACCACGATTGCGAGTCAACAAAACACCTCGTTTAATAGACGAAAATCTCGAGGGATGTGTCAGTTAGCGTTGGTTTTCTTAATCTTAAAATACCCACCGAAGGATATAATTGCCAACGGGAATTAATTTTACGAGCAAGTCGTCCGTTCTGCTGCTGGCCGAGATTACGTGTATACGTCGAGCTTGCTAATGAGCCGGCGACCCGGAATTAAAAATTTGCATACGAAATTTCGAACGAAAATGCGGTTTTTTGGCTGAATGGATATTAATTGCTTTATTCGAACGTGTTCTTGTGTATGGGTATTGAATACTGATCGAAATTAAATATGTAAGCCGTGCTTTTAAAAGCACGAGTTATGGCGATTTGTTCACGAACGCTTTATTCTGCGCTGGTCTGTTTGTATCGAATGTCGAAGCTATTCGAGCAAATAAATACCTCTCGAAAGTTTGAGTACTTGAACTCGTTGTTCGGCACACTATACTCGGTTCTTCGGCACCAGAAAAAAAGGCTCGCTAATCATACTATACGATCGATAAAACTGTAAGAAGTATCTTTACTTAGTTATTTAATCGATTTTCTTCTTAGTACCGCGGCAATTTAAAATATCAGAATAATAATCCGAATCATAATGTTGGTAAGAGTTTTTTCACTATTGACTACTCTTAGCTACTTGATTCATTTTCATTATGGTTCTTGGGGTTGGTTTCATAATATTAATAGTTGCAATAAAATTAAATGATACTAATTATTGTAGATTTTTTGAAT
Source organism: Phenacoccus solenopsis (assembly GCA_009761765.1). NCBI lineage: Eukaryota > Metazoa > Arthropoda > Insecta > Hemiptera > Pseudococcidae > Phenacoccus > Phenacoccus solenopsis. The sequence goes on along the minus strand of CM019752.1, from coordinate 4,354,081 downwards.
AGCCAAGCCACATAATTAGTCTAATGGGTAGAGGACTAGAGGTACATGTTATATACTGATTACGAAAGAAAATGCTTTGAAGGAAATTTCCTCTAATTGCGCTTGTTCGTAGTTGAGATACGTGCTGTCAACATTCACCGTAAATCGAGGTTAACCGCTGTGGTGTAACTTTGAAAAGACGATTTCATCATGAAGCAAAAGAAAGACTAACATACTCGTAGCTAATACGAATTAGAGCGCGAATTCCTTACATTTGGAATTCACTGCTTTTGTTCTTGAAAAATTCGAGCTCGTGCTTAAAAGAAATTTAAATTTGAATTCCAATTTTTCTTCATTATTAGAGTGCCCTTAGCTTTTTTTTTCGTATCAATTTATCGTGATTATTATTATCTTATATTAAAAATTTTCTTTTCTCAAGATAAAAGAGAACCTGAGAGCATATTTGAAGGTATTACGATTATATCTGAGTGCCCTATTTTTCGAGCTTGAAGTTGGTACAGTAAGTAATATAACTACCATACTACGTTAACTTCAAACTCAAAAAAAATGGCATAAATATGCAATTTTGGAACGTTTTGATCACCCCATGTTGTAGAAGAAGGTATTTAGAACAACAAAAAAAAAAAATGATTTTTTACTTGTAAGGTCCCTTTTTACATCAGTCATCATATTTTTAGTATAATATTATGGATGTCTTCACACACTTCCATCGCATTATTTAGTAATGAATGCACTCTTGAAAAATGTCAACTGCGACACAAGCTATACTCTGCTCGTACTTGTAGATTAGAAGATGAAAAGTCATAGCTGGAAATTTCATAAGTTGCTTGACCCACTACCGGGCAGGACTATATACGAGTGATACGACCGTAAATTCCCGTTGCGAAAGGTAAACATGGCGTATTTACATAGGCTAAAGCAGTATATGGCTAGCGCGTGGAAAGTATACATGTTATGAAGACCCTCGTCAGTTAGAAAGAGGTTTGGTTGTTTGGCCGAAACGAGGGTGATGGCTGAGAAAAAAAAACGCGAACGTTTCCAGTAAGCGAAGGCGATCAAATTTCCGATACTTAGCGCGATTAAATAAGACAAGCTGGTTAAATGAAAATTTCATGAAACGGGATACCGCAGCAATTTCCGATATCACCGTTACTCCGGCACAAATTAAGCTGGCGCGATAATCAATATCGTTTCGCGAAGATGCGAACGCGGTATAGTGTTTTTGTTTTGGGTGGAAAGAGAAATAAAAGGTATTTCGCGACTATATTTATTTCAAACGTCTTCACAGCCAAACGCAAATGTAGTTGAGAAGTTGCGGCGCGTAAGTTCTTTTTGCTATAATTTGTTCGCTGTCGACTCGGCCTAGGCGGCGTTAATTAATATTCCGAACACACCCTCGGTTCTACACTCGCGAAATTCTTATACGCGCTTCAATTTTCTGGGTTAACGATGTGTTAAGCAATTATATACGAGAAATTGTTTCGTCAACCTAGTAAACCATAGGTGTGCGTTTAATCTTAGTTAACGTCGCGTCGTTTCGGTAACCGGCGGCGGTATTACAAAGGTACTGAAGTACGCTTGCGAGTTGAAAAAAAATCAATTTGAACGGTCTCCGTATCTTGGCCGAGATGCTATCGTGTTTCAAAATGCAACGCGGTACGTTCATTCGCTTAATGCAGCTTTTAAATGCCCTTGAAAGTTTGCGCTTCGCGAAATGCCTACCCGCTTTGAAATGAACACGCGCTAGTTTTTAGCTGAGTTTTACTAAAAACTAGAGCTATTATAGCCTTCATCATTTAGGAAGGAGAGGTCAGGGAATGGTGTTCATATCTTTGCGTTTTAGACCATTTGTAACCATACGCCATATCCAAACGTTTCCTTTATATGGGTATATTTTTCCTTCACTTTGTAGTGCAAACCTATAAATGGGTAAAGGGTTCTCAAAATTGGTTAGAACACGTTCTTGTAAAGATGTAGAGGTACTTTCTTCTGAGTATTTGGAGATAAGATGAATGAACGGACTGCCAAAGCCTCAAAATTGTTCATCCAAGTCTCATATGATTAAGTATTGTATTATCATTTCCAAATTTGAGCTACTCAAGTGAATATTGGAGGGAAGTTCGAGCGAGAGAAGGTTTTTTGAGAATGATTTGAATCGTAAAATTTCCTAACCCTTAATTGGCACACATGGGTGAATTTCACCCATCGGTAATACAAACTCGCTGCGCTCTGGCGTAACCGGCTGCTCATCCCTGTGCACCCTTCATAGTTGAACGTTGCCACAATTTCTTCAGTTTGGGAATCTGTGTCAGTTGCATACATCAATTTTTGAAGGGGCAGATTTACTTCTCAATTTTTACGTAAATTATTCATTGCATTTTTCAGGTCGCAAAAATTGAAAATAAAACCATGCTATGTTGTAGTTCGAACGATTTGCAAGAAAAAAAAATAGAAGAACAAATTGCCTATCTTCAATATTGAAGGAGCTAGAAATTTTCAAAAATTGTTCTATTCTATCCTATGTATGCTGCCCCTTCAATTTTGATATTATGCAATTTTTTTGTAATGAAATTCTGCATTTCAGCGAGCACAATAACATATTATATTTGAATTTCTTGAGTGACTCAGCACAATTTTTATTTTCTAATTTAAATTATTTTTATGTGTGCCATTAGAGGGTTAATATTCCACATTTTCTCATTGAAACAATCCAGGAAACTCAAATTTCGTATGCGAGGTTAGTTGAAGACCAGAATATGACCGCTTGAATTTGGATTAAAATGGACCCAAATTGGTAGATAGTCAAGGAAGGCTCTAAGGTGGTGTTGGAGAGGAAATTTAACGAGCTTTACAATGGTATTAAAAAAAAATTGATTTTTTTTTTTGAAATTTTTCAATAATCATGACTATTTTACATTAAAAAGTTCATAACCATAAGAAATATTTCTAAAAATTTATTTTTTTTAATACATCGTAAAGCTCGTTAAATTTCCTATAAGATCATGTTTTTGAAAACTAAACTTGCCGCAGAAAATTTTGAGTAACATGGATATAAAGTTTGAAACCTATTTGCCAAAATTAATTAATTTATGTATCATTGGAATGCTCGTGAAATTTTCTTTAAGATACAATTTTCAAAACTCTATGTTGCCGCGAAAAATTCTGAGTTATTTTCATTTTAACGGAGTCGGAACGCTTCTCTTCGTGTTAAGTATAATCAGGGACGTAACTAAGGGGGGATGGGGGGGAGATCCCCCCAGGTGTTTTGAAAAGTTGGGAAATTTATAATTATTCAACGTTGAAATTGGGAACTTGGAATTTGTTTTGGGAAAATAAGAACTCGAATAAATTCGAACTGATGCCAACTTATATCATGTATAGCACACAACCAGGGACGTAGCCCCCTGCCTTTTGGAAAGTTGATAAATTTGGAGTTTTAGCGTAGCAGTATTATTACAGCTATTTTTAAAATTTTTGAAGACTAAAAAAAAAAAAAAAAAAAGGTCAACAGTTGGTAAAATTTCATGGTATTAGTTGGCAATTTTTGGTTTTCTCCCCTCCCCTGAAGAATGTCCTCGTTACGCCCCTGAGTATAATGGGGAATACAAACGAAGTCCGCCTCCTATTGTTACGTCACGAACACAGCGCTAAGGCCTTTTACTATAGGAAGTGTTAGTTAAAGTCCCTACGGTGGGACCTCTGCAATAACCAAATAGCACTTGCTTGATACTGCTACCATAATACAAATCTTCGAGGATGGGAAAAGCGTCATTCTATGCCAATGTCCACGGTGTCAATTTTTGAGAAGACGAAATATACTTTGAAAGTTCCAAGTTTGTGCGCAGAGTTTGTTGAGAACAAGAATATGGTTCTCTCACTGGATCACATTGTCGCAAAATTGATTCAATAAAGGGGAATTCAAAATTTGAAGAAATGTCTTAGTAACCTCAGACGGCTGAGATATAATAGATACGAGCTCGTGTAATACCAAGTAGACAAGAAATATCACACATCCTAAATTCATCTTCTTTGCTAGTCTCGGAGGAGATGAGTTGAGGGTTTTCAGACTCGCTGTTGGTTCATATGAAGAGATTAATAGCGACATCATCGAGATACAAATGTGGACAAGCTTCTATTCAAAACTCACCTCCAACAATAGTGCGAGGCTGCTTACGGTTTTTCGTTTCGTCATTTAAGTAAGTTTTCGTAACGCGAGTTAGTATAATTATATTAAAACAAACAAGCCTGCACGTAGATATTTCCACTTCACAATTATGACGCTTGTGTCTATTCGGTTCAACGTAAATATTTTCATATACGGCGAGATGTTCGTTGTTCATTGAAGAAAAGAAAACAAACGCATCAGGTTTTCTCTTCTTTTTTTCCCTCCTGAAAACAAAAATTTAAATATTTTCGCCGGTCCCAAGTTCTTTGTATGTTGGAAAAAATAACGAACGTTTCCACTTGGTGCGCTAATGTTTCGAAACAATATGTTCAAGCATCAATTTCATGACAATCCGCTTTGTAACGCGCAACGAGCAGTTACTTGGTGTTATTAACACTTCGTTCTCTTTATTTTTTCACCATTTTCGCTCCAGAGCCATTTTCTAATTGCAGCACTTCTTGATTACCGTGTTGCGCTGTTTTCTAATTGACAACGAAAAATGTCGCTGAAGATTATTTAAAACGATTTACTATCGTGTGTGCATTATAAGTTGAAACAGCAGCGCGAATTGTACGCACAAGCTCGCTCCAAGTAAACGCTCCTGAGTTTTAAATATTTCTTTATGTTGATTGGTTTCTGCAACTTTGCTTTTTGATTGCAATTAATAATTTAAATTAATGGAATAGGGCTCGTAATTTTTACTGGTATCCTTTTTCCCTTCGTTGGATTGATGGAAAAGGCTTATTAGTGCGATGATTACCTAAGTAGGCGGTGAAGATTTTCCCTCGTCGAATTCCTTTAACAGTATAAACGTTAATTTCCATTCGGGTAACAAATTTAGACGTTTAGATTAGAAAAATTAAAAATACTCTTTTTTATTTCGTAAATAATTCCCTTTTCTAGAACTTTGATTTATTTATGATGTCTGTAGCGAATTTTTCTTTAGAAAAGTGGAAGAAATAAAAAGTAAGTCTTCTAAAAATACTCTGTATCCGTAAGCTACTTACTTCTTGTTGGTAGGAGTTTAGTTTCTATTTCCGTATACCTAGCTAGTTTTTCTTTGTGTTCAGGTTTCGAAGGAATATACGTACAGTTGAAGTTGAAAGATATGATGTATTATGTGGTAACTTTTTCTGACTATCGGTACTTAGTGTGAAATTTTTTCTCTTTTAAAATACCACCTCATCTGCGTTTTACGAAAGTTGAAAAAAATTTCGTGAGGAGGATACGCGAGTATATTTATGTAGAATTCTTTTGAATGAATGCAAGAAATTACGGTAAATGATTTTTGGTTTTCTTTCATGTCGCAATGATTCACAGTAAGCGATGGCATTTGGGCCATCAGCATTGAAAATATGGCAATGTCGAAAAATGTTGGTTTTCTTTTACCAAGTATTTCGGCGAATTTTGAAGTTGGAATTTTAACCGGCGAAGTTTCAAAGGATAAATAAAGATTAAAAGTTTCAGTGACAGCGTATAGTACGCGTAAAATTTGTTTAATCTATTGAAATGGTATTCAAAGATTGGTGAGCTGCTACGAGTGAATTTTTCATCGTTTCAAACTATTCTAAAGTTTTACTATGCAAAATGAGCCATAGTATACTCCTCTAAAGTAAGATAAACCTCAAAGTGTTGAAAATGTCAAAATAATTAATTTCTGCTCAATTAAAAATGTTTGTACTCCAAAGAATTTATATTATTGGTAGAAGATTAAAAAATTTCTTTTTTATTTTTGAAAATAATGACGATTTTGATTATTTTCAAAAATGACTGATTAGTGGATAAATCATTACCTACATGCGCAGTACGAGTTTGATTTAGGCTCTTTACGCTTCAAGAGACAAAATATACTCTATTTTCACCTCAGGTTTCTCAAAGTAACACATAACAGATGTTTTACCGTAAAGGTTGTGCAACTCTGGTGAAGCCAATATCAAGCATATTTAGGCTTTTGAGTCTGAAAAAGCTTAGAGCATCTGAATACTAAAAAAAAAAAAAAAAAAAAAAAGAACAAACATTTTTTTCAATCTGACCAGTAAAATGTTACTATTCCATGTAAAGAAATTTGAATCGCCGGAAAATTAATTAAGTATTTTGAAAATTTTGGAGGGTCTAAAAATGTATGTATGAGACTGCAATTTTGATGACTTCATTCTGAGATTACTCAGAAACTATTGTGATTAAGCCTCGTCTACTTTACGAAAAAAAACAATATTCTGTCCTCCTCAGTACAGTGCGATCAACCGAGTCTCATCGCCAAATCCTCTTATTGAAAAAAAAAAAAACAAAAAAAAAACAAATAATTAAATTTTTTTATTGTTTTTTGTTGGAATGAAAAATAAAAATGTAATTATTTCGTTTTACAAGCATTCTAAACCATAGGTATTTACCAAAATTAGATACTTTATTCAATTTTTGATAGATTACTCTAGTTTATTAGGAAAAACTAGTTCTGTATAAAATTGATTTTAATCAATCAATTATGAAAAAATAAAATGTTGGAAATTTATTATTTAATTTTATGATCGTTTTCATCATTTATTATCGTATAAGAAACCAAACGAAATGAAAAAATTTACATTCTGTTTAGAGGTGAGGAATTTCACGCTGAGGGGGTGCGAAGATTACTTGGTCATACGGTACAGTTTCACCTCAAGAAACCCTCGCGATTTTTATATGAAGTTTATGGATTCAGTTCCTTAGGAAGAAGGCATACTATAGAAGTTGAGTATACAGTGGAAATGGAAGGCTTGGCAGGATGTGAAAATGGATAAGTAGAAAGAGGAATTCAAATGAATAACAAATTGATAGCAGTAAATCGCTGCATGTAAAAGAAGAGTTACTATTATGGAATCTGGAGAAGCCGACCTGCTCTCTATGGTTGAGAGTAGAGAAGGAAGGATTGAGAATGCATCCAAGTTCATTGATGAGAGGAATGTTGAGACTATACGGGACTTTCAGGTCTGAGAGAGGGATGTCTTTTTAATCGTGTTGAATCCTAAAATAGCCATTTTGTAGAAAACTTTTTTGAGGAGAGTTTTGGTCATTTTTTTTTTAGGGTTTCAAGAATGAGCTTGAAAAAGGCATTACACATTTTCCAACTCAAACTGGTACCTACTATTTTTCACTTCGAAAAAAAAAATTAAAAATTTCATTTTTTGTGTGCATTGGATTTTTAAACTTCCATCGAACATGATTGGAAATTTCGGAATTTTTTGTGTGCTTTTCAAGGTATACTTAGTTTTTGCTGGGCCCGCAATATGAGATCGTTTGTTGCGTATAGTAAAAATAACAATAAAAATATCAGTGAACAGAAACAAATTAATTTTCTTTTTGGAATATTATAATTTTCGCAAGTTTTACAAAATAATTGATAAAGTGGCAATTTTTTATCAGCTATATTTTATTTTCTTGAAAAATCTTTGTGTTTTCTTAAAATGTTGATAAGAAATGTTGAAAATTGGTCATGATTATTTTTGCTTTTTTTTTTTCATATTTAATCATAATTTTGTGAGTACTTATTTCTTATTACATGGAAATTTCGTTCCTGAATCTTATTTTTTTTTCTTTTTTTTTTTCTTTTTTTTCAAAAACTTTTTAATTTATACACAAAATTTTCCTTCACAAAATCTTGAAAATGATGTTTTCTTAAAATTGCCTAACATCAACCCTCTTATAAAATCAACAAAAAATAACAGTAGATAATTCGGTTTTCAAGTTGACCATACCATTTTGCCTTTTTTCCTATACATTTTACGAATAATACCAATCTGCGACAAAAACATGTAACATATTCTACGAATTCAGTACCTACTACGTATGTATGGCTTAAAAACAAAGGAAAATTACGTATCTAGACACGTTGTACGTCTGCGAAAAAGAACTCTCGATAGTAATGTTTAAAGCCTAATTGAGATAAAATTTCCTACTAAAATTTACGCGTGGCTGCGTTATTACCGTTTCTGCTCGTTTTCCATCTAATGGCGGTAGATTGTATTGAGAAAATGAATAGCTCTCTGGAATGAAAGAGCAAAAAATTATCTTTCAGAATGATTCTCCGGTTTACTTTGTTATAATTGAAATGCTAAAAATGAAAATGTTAGCAGAAAAAATTCCGTGTACGAGTTTTCTATGTCCTTATTCGGACGCGAGCTGAATAATCGTAAATGAATGGAATTTTGTGTGCTTATTTAAATTTTGTGCCTTTTTTCTCACAAAAAAAAAAAGTAATTCGCCGTCGTCGACATTATTTTTTTCGAAATGGTAGACAAGGGTTAAGGGTGCGTGAAGTTTAAGAGAATAGTGCAATTTAACGTTTTAGTATTAAAAGGATTATACCTTTTTATGTTGTTCAGTTATTATTCAGTCCTCAGCTCATAAGCTCAAAAATATAGCTTTAAAATGAACGATGTAATTTTAATTAATATACTGACACCTATATTTTTGATAATCTACGAGTCTTCCGCATCTACTAAAGTTGGGGTGGCATGTGCGAATGTGAATTTTTTTTCTCAATTAATTGAAATGAGAAACGAAAATTATCATTTTTTTCCTTGGAAAATTCAATCTTCTCCCCACTTGGCTAATACTAGTGCTTATTATGAGTTATGTTGTATAATTTGACGAAGAAGATTGAAACAGCTGAATGAAATTTCAAATTGTTTCGTATCGTAATATCAAAGAACGTTAATTTTAGCTCGAAGCGCAGCGCGTAAATTCTAATCATGATTCATGAATGGCAACTATGGTATAATAAAAGACTGCCTTAATATGATTTCTACAAGCTGCCTTAATTCTTCGTAACAACTAGAAGACGAATGTATTAAATTAACCTTGAATGGAAAATAACTAAAAACTACCAAGTCCTGGAATACCAGCGTTGAAAATATTCGCAATTATTTCGTTAATTTGTTGGCTTTCGGCGTCTTTTGGATAATACTCGGGTTTTAGGTTTTTTCGCTACGTGGAGTAGATGAGGTGTAGTTACAGCGGAGGGAATATTTAATCTGGAAAACGGCTTAGAAATTCTGTAGGAGAAAGAGGTTATCCGCGAAATGACGAGGTAATCGGATTCGACGATGAATTTTCATGACAAAAGAAGCACGCGTTTTAGTTGACTGATTTGAGATTATATGGGTGCGATAATAGAGTAGGATGGATGATGTTTGATAATATTTGGAAATTTTCGAGTGGCTGAATTTAGGATGATTTCTTTCGACGAAGAATTATCGAATGTGTGAACGAAACGCGAGAGCGAGAACGTCGATGACGTTGGAAATATTTAAATCTTGCACTTCGCAACCCCTTCATCAATATTCGTCTAATTTAATGTTTGATAACAGCTGACGTGATATTTAAACGAGTAGATGGTTGTATGTTGAGGGTTAAATTCAAAATGAACGATGATGTTGTCGGCGAAGGGAGCAATATTTTAGGGGAGAGTGTTGGTAAGATTTTAATCTCGGTTCGTATATTTTTTTCACGTAGAAAATGGAATGGAATGGCGATGGTGTAAAAGTAATGAAAAAAAGTACTATTTTGTTATAATACTTCATAGCGAATAATTTTATCGTGAAATGAGAAAGCGATTTTTGTTTTATTTTATAATTTTTATTATGTAGGTGCGAGTAGTATTATGATTATGTTCATTATTGGAGGAGTAAAATTAATTTCGTATTTCGAATTACCTGGCTGTTCGTTGAGGTGAGCGAATAATTCGACGAGGATAGTACGATGAAAAATCAAAACACGTGAATCGAACAAGGCGGCGACGATGAAAGCAACCAGAGAAGCATAATCCGACACCGAAACTCGATAACGAATGAGCGGAAAGTGACTTTTTGTGTGTGCGAATTTCGCATCCCACGTAGCGCAGAAGCTTTCGCCGTCCCTGCGTCGCCACTACGAAGTTGCCCCTGGAAAATTATCTCTTTCCCCGCAGAACACAGCGTCATTATAAAACGTGTACCCTTATAGCAGAAGTTCAACAAAATTGTGACCCGCTGCGTTATTTACACCTGTTCCCTGGCTCTGTTCTATTATTGTAATTATGCTCAAACGTTTGGAGAGCTTTTCGCTTTTCTTAGTCACCCTTGCTGGACGTTTAGAGATTTCTTAAAGGTATTGTCGCCATTGAGATATTACTTTGTACAATACTCGACGTCTTCACCGCTCGTCAGTCCGTTGTGCCTGTTTCAAAAGAAAGCATTAACATCGAAATTACCCGCAAAACACGTGTATTCTAGCGAAGATGCGAACTTTCTCCAAGTTTACTAGTTTCTTCAATATTTAAATACGAGCATCGCCGACGGAAAACACGCGCCGAGTAAGTTTTTCATTCGTTTTTCGTAAGATCATTCTCTTGGTATACGAGGATTTTTTTTCGCTCAGAATGGCCGTTAACTGCGTCGTTCAGCATTACACGATGTCGGACTTGATTTGTAAAATAGCTATCTTCGTTTGGTTGACCTGGAAAAAGAATGAAAAATACGCCGAAATATCTCGGCTGGATTTTCGCGTGAATAACGAATACGCCGCGTCGAGCCGTTATTTTTGCTACAAAAACATTTTTTTTATGCGCTATTCTTATCGTCGTATAAAGAAATTTTTATTCGAGCAACATCTAGAAGTCACATAAACTAGTATTTTGTTATCGAGGCGAAAAAAAATTTGCGAAGGTGGATTTCGCCGCCGCTGCCGTCGTGATTCACTCGACGCGGTCGTTACCGAAAGGAAGTCACGCCTTTTATCCTTTTCGATGCATTTTTCTTGGGTTTATTTTGCAATTTAAGTTGGCCGCGTTCGAATACAGGCCTATTTGGTGATTTAGGGTCGTAAAAGATACCAGCTTTAATGGCAAAACGTTCGATCTAGGTTTAGGATTAATTTGTCTGATGCGGCTTTTATCGAATCTGCCGCCTTGATTTAACCTTATTTTCTCAACGAGATGATGCGGTATATTCTGGTGCCGCAAAACGTTTTTATATATTTTTATTTATAAGAAAATTCTTCCATCGCAGTAACATAATTTTATACCCTTTACAGGCACACTTTTCAATTCTGTTATCTGAACTATATTAAATTATATTACGTAATTTATCAACTCTTGCGGGTTTTCAGTTCGAAAAATTTTAATACTTTGAGATTTTCTCTTTGCTCTCTTAGCGGTTTGCAGTTTTCAATTTACAAAAACCACACGCAATCGTCCAAAAAATTGCACGCATTTTAGTGACTAGTAACCATCTAAAAATGTGCAATGTAATGCTGTCCTTTTTCGCATGGTAACATTATTCAAAACGAACTTGGGTACTTATTGGGTACATCACTTCAAAGGGCGATAAAATTTTAAAAAATTGAAAAATAAAGTTATAATAATTATTATTTTTTTTATTGAATTATATTATAATAGTGTTTATAAGTACTACATATATGATTTTTACTCTAGTAGATTTCATGGAAAAGATGCGAGCTCCATTGAAAGGCAAGGATGTTCTGGATTAACTGAGTATAGTCTGCTAAGAGTACAGGAGTGGTGCTAGGCTCAAATTATTTTTATAGCATACATTCAGCCGGTCTATATAGCCAGCGTAATTTGAAGGGAAGGAAGGTGGATTGGGATAGACTAAAGAAATTTATGAATATGCTTCAATACATATAATTTAAGAAGATAATTTTTTGTTGTAATGATTCATAGAAATTAGAACAAACGTAGGCAATAAATTATGAATTTTTTTTTTTAATTCGAGAAATTTATTTTAGTAATATTTACAGTTTTGCATGACTATTGTTATTGTAGAGGAATGATACAATTAAATAGCATTTAAATATTCAAGCATTTGAGCTCATGGGCCCCTCAAACCCCCTTACCTCTTGGCTACAGCACTGAATCGATTCATGAGCATTATGAAATTTCCCTGTGTCCAAAAGGTTCATTTTGTTTTATAGGGACTAAAAAAATGTTATCCGTCATTTCCCTTAAATTTGACGGGTTTAAATGTTTCAAAACTTCTTAATTGAAAAATTATGTTTTGGGTATTTTCAAATATGCATAATTATGTAATTTATATGGGTTACTTGCATAGTGTGGCTTGAATTCATCACTCATATTTTGAGAACCTCTATTAGATAAAAATCGAGATTATTGTGTCTATGAATTCCTAAAGAGTTAAAATTAACCCCACTCCATTCACGTAGCCCATATATTACGCATGCACTCATTATTTATTTTAAAAGTACTCCAAATTATGCTTTTACAGAATCTAGAAATCTCCTTCCCTCCTCCCTTTTAGATATAATGTAGAATGATGAGAATAGTCTCATCAAAGTGTTTAAATTCCTGCGTGAATATCACCTCCTTTCCTTAATTAAAATTTTTCTTTCCGTGCCTCTGGCCTAGATGCAGTACATGGCACGTTAATGAGAAAAAGTAAAAAAGTAAAGTAAGTAAGAATAATTGAGAAACGTTTACAGCTCCCAAATTTTGAACAAGTGATATCTAAAATTAAATAAAATTAAATTTCTAAATTCAGTAAAAAAATTGAATTACCCAATTTTTGAAAATTTTTGTGCCATTTTAGAGAATGGTTCTATAGTAAATTTGTGGGCTGAATTTCGTTTTACATTCTTTTGATATAATTTGTTCACTATTATGCTTGAAGCCCGGACATTTTTTGAAGAAACAAAACGAAATTAGGCCCTATTTATTATACCTGGCATAATGAAAAAAAAAAAAAAAATTAAATTAAAAAAACGAATTTAGTGTAAAAACGTAATTTTGTGTTGTAATTATGGAATTTGGAATTGCTTAAATTATAAGATTTATTTTTGCTTTTTTTTTTTGTATTTTCATTTCTAATAGATGTAATGACTTTCACCGTTATTATCGCCCAAAGAAAAAAGAATTTTCTTATAATATGCCGTGTGCATAAATTAATTTTTGTATCCAATTTTTTTCAATTTTTAATCAATTTATTTTTTGCTGAATTCAATTTTTATATTTTTGTGGACAAATATGTTTTTTTTTCATGGCTATGAAATAATAAACCATGGGAAATAATTTTGAAATTCCATTTTTTAACTGTGGGCTAAAAAAATTTTCATTACTCTACCAAGTTTGACTTTTTTTCCAACGATAAAATTAAGTATTTATCGGAACGTTGTTAGGAGTTGAACATGGATTCTTTGATAAATATGCTATTAAGCAGGGATATACATGAAAAATTCACTCTTTCGTCTTCGTTTCACTTGGGCGCGTTGAAACATTGTTCAAAAATTTCGTTTTAAACAAATAAAAACATTTCGTTCGGATGTGTTTTTAATTCGAATTTTTTGTCTACTTTAAATACAAAAAGAAAAACAATTCGATGTTACGACGTTTCGATTAATATTTCGTTATTTGAATGAACCAAAATTTCATTATTCGGAAAGCCGCGAGCTTCTCGTTTTCCTATTAATTCGTAATTTGCAGGGATCCAAAATGATGGGGATTGATTAATGTACCTCGAAGGAAAATAAAACTCTCGTCGAAAACCGCTTTTACGTACTTTAACCATAAACAGGGTGTTTTTAATTATCTAATTAATTCGATGCGAGGTGGATGTAATGAGCGAGGCAAGAAACACAGTTACCCATTTACCTACGTTTGTGATTTGCATGGCGAGTTCTGTTTTTGTACTCAAATTGGCTCGTTATTTTGAGAAGTTGAAAAGATGGAAAAAATTTTCGAAGACCTTTTTCATTGTTACGATATTCTAATTGAAATGGTATCGAGTCAATATGGAGAATCATTCTATATCGATATCGAATCCTTGAAAATTTGGAAATAAGAAATAATACGAAATCATTTCAGAAATTTGTGAAAATTATCTCAGATTCGTGGATTCATTGCCGTAAATTATAAGAGGTGAAAGAAAATGTACTGGGGATTTTTTCGGGCTCAAAAAGGAGAGACATTTCTATAGAAAAGTGTCTTTTGTTGGTTTTTTCCTCATATAAATTTAAAACGGGAAAATTTTCAAGAATTGTTGTGTTATTCTTTATTTGTTACAGATTTATATGAAAAGAATTTTGTTGGAGCCTATGAAATATTTCCAGTTGGTGTCTTAAAAGGAAAATGAGAGGTATTGTACTTTGGCAATACCCACTAAGCCGCTATACTCATACCCAATGGTGTAGTTTAGGTAAGAATAAATGTTGTATTTTTCTCAGCTCATAATAAAATGAAAAAAGCGTAAGCAGCCTTGGTGAGTTGCTGGAGCTGAGTTTGTCATTGAGATTTGTTAACACTTGAAAGTAATTTTGTCAAGTAAACCGCTCAACCGCGCGAACCACATCCAGGTCTATATACCCAGACTACAATAAAATTTGAGATAACCTTTTAGGTACATAAACTTCAGCTTTACAATTTTCAACGTTTTGATTTTAATATAAAGGGAGATTCCTCCCAAAAACAACTTAGAAGTTTTATTTGAAATATGTAGTACTGTTTGTCCACAATAATCCAAAAAGTTCCATATTGTTCCAATTTTAGCTGTGTGAGGTTTCTCAAGCTTCTCCCGAGTTTTAGTTATCCACCATTTTGGATCCATTTCTGATTAATTTTGACTGATATGGAAGAGACCATTTTCTGGCTTTTAACTAACTACATTACACACGAAATTTGACTTTTCTACGTCAATTTGACGAGAAGACATGAGAGATTTATAAAATTCCTTGCTGTGATTTCCCTTCCAAAAGCTGTTTTTTGCTCCAATTCCTCTCCATATTAACTTAGAAGAGTAAAAGTGAAATATCTTCGTTAATTACGCTCTTTTTTTCATTTGACTCTATAATAAAAAATTTCAACTTTTCGTTCACCACCACCACGTTTTGATCGCAATAGCGTTCCTTCTCCTTACAAAAATCTTGTATGAAGCTTTTTGAATCCATTTTCATATAAATTTGAGGAGTCATATCCTGGTCCCTAACTAACTCCACGAATGAAATTTGAACTTTTCAGACGGAGATACCGCAAATTAAAGAAATTTCATCACTCAGAACTTCCTCATAAAGTTATTTTTTGCTTTACCTTCTCTTCAAATGCACGGGGGTAAAATGAATTTAGTGTTTTAGATCACCTTCGAAGCTAAACATAATTCCAGTAAAAATAACAGAGCGTAAGATAAAAACAGTAAATGAGATAAACATTGAGAATGAAGTGAGGATTCTCAGTTATTTAATATTCCACCAATTAAACTCTTACAATTAATGTAGGACCAAAAATAACGAAATTTATTTCGATCTAAACTTCTTATATCAGCAATTAATAAACGAAAGGAAAGTTGAACATTAAATTTGACTTGAAAATTTTTTGATTTTTTTTTTCAAATTTCAATTTAAATTATATTTTAATGAATTACAGTTCATGTATTAAAATCATAATGATGATAATATTTCATGCGAATGCTTAAACATTGTAATTACGTATCGTGTATTTCACGTCCCTTGTTGTCATTGACTTATTTACGGCAAATCGAATAGGCAAAATTATTAACACGAGGTATACGCGAATAACGCCTATTATATTGTTGCGATAATATGGATAGCGCTTCGAAGCATCGCAAGATGAATCCTCTTTGCAAAAAAAAAAAAAAAAAAAAAAAAAAACTATATTTTTACGCACTATTTCTAGTCCATGGGTTTACTGAATCACTTTCCTGGAACTATCTAGTGGCAAGGTAAACTAATAAAAAAAAATAACGTGCGTATATTTGCATAAACCAATCGGCTGGTAATACAAAAGTAAAAGATATATTAACCTTCGCCCGTTAAATATACCATCGAAGAAAAATTCCTTATACCTACGAGTATATTTCCTTATTTTTAGTTTTGCTTGCTTTCGAAGTACACTTAGCGTAGAACTGATATGCCGGTTGTAGTGTTGTCATGTTTTTAATATCTTCTTTTATAGCTGTCGTATTGGTGGAAATGTTGATGGTCTGTCGTAGCACCATCTTCGACAATACGTCATAAAGTATAGTCGTGTACCGTACAGCGTGTTATACGTATATATCGGGCCATAGGTACTACGAAGTTGACTTACGTTAGTTCGGCGTAAAATGAACCGAACGAGAGAAAAAATAAAAGCAGAAGGGAAAAAATTTGGGTTATTCGCTTCAGCGTGAAATTGTAAATCTGAAAACGTCGCTAATTGCAAAATGGAGATTGAAATAAAGTTTTGAAGAGGTGAATCGGCTAAAGGAAATAAAAAGGTTTAACTCGATTATTAGGAAACTATATAAAGTATATCTTTTTACTCTCGAAGTGACGTTTCAACGAGCACTTGTGAAATATTTAAGAATAAATTTCCAAGTTTTCCGCAGGACGCGGCGAAAAGTTGTAAGGGAGAATTTTGAGAACTCTCGAACGCTATTAGGGCCATTTGACGTAAACACAAAGATTCGTTGGATCGTCGAGTCGAACGAAGAAGAGGGAATGGAAGACAAAGCGTCGAAGGTCGTAAATGTAAAAATCTTAGCCCGGTTTTCGTATTTTCGTCATAGTTTATACGACGAGTTGCCGAATCGTGTACGTCGCGGCACGTCGTGCTGTCATATCGCGCCCGAATACAATTTTCTTTTATAACAGCTTTTTCGCAATCGCGCTCCATTTCACTTCTCCGCGTGAAATGAGTTTTTTGCACGACAGCGCGGTGAGAAGGTATGGTTATAAAACGCGCCATAAAACACCAATAATGAAATCCATTCGTATAGTGCGGTCAACGAGAATGATTCGAAATTCGCCATTCTCGATAATTACGCGCAGCACGCGGGCACGACGTGGGCGCGGCGTGAAAATGTACTCGGAGCTGGCGAGGTTGGGAAAAAATTTTCCCATCTATTCGTAGGCTGGTAGCTTGGTGTAGAACTGTACGTACTACGTAGACGCGCGAGAAAACTGAAGGTCTTTGTTATATTGGCAGATTGAGCGTTACGAGAATACGTTTTTGCGGTATTCGTTTCCGTATTAAGACGTCGCTACCAGGTGAAGTTGTGTAAATGTAAAAAGTTGTATTGAAAATGAAGCTTCACTTCGTCGCGACTAGCGAGTGTACTTTTCGTTTTGACTTTTCTGTTTCACGTGGCTCTATAAATATATCTCGGCGCTGCGCCGACAAAACCTTCGTACTCGTATTCTGCTATACCCAGCCGTCTATAAAAAAAATAAATGTTATTTCATCTCGTACCAAAGGTATAATAATGTACTTGCCGGAAAATTCAATTTCAAAATATTTCAAAATCATTGCCTGCTATAGGTATCCGAGCGTATTCTTACGAAACGCGAGTGGGTACAGTCTAGATGGAAAATTCTTTTTTCTGTATCAATCTTATTGCGTGCAAAATATATATATATTTTTTTCAAATTTCTAGGGAGCTATTTTTCAATTACCGAAGTATTTCACCTAAAAAAACGAAAAAAAAAAAACACTCTACTTTTGTAGTTGGTATGAGGAAAAGCATGAAGGGCATTCAGAAATTCCGTTTTCCGTTACGTGTAGGGCAAGATTTAAAGGGATTCAATGAAGCCAGTGCTCCCACATTATTCATAACAAGAGGGCATTCCCAAAACCTAAAAGAATTTTAGTCGGTTTTACGTCATGAAAGCAATCATTCTTAACCCTTAAAACTCAGGGATATGATATCATTAGGGTAACCTAAAATATTTTTCTATTCAACTGAAATATTTTTTTTTAATGTTGGAAATATGTGAAAATATTTTTTTTAAATGGTGGAAATATGTGAAAATATTTTTTTTTAATATTTGAAATATGTGAAAATATTTTTTTTTTTTTGGTTAGGAACTTATGTATATAAAAATTTCCTATAGAAAAAGCAACGAACATATTGAGGAGAAATTGAACCCTCAAAATTAAAAATACTGAAGACCAAATAACAGCATTATGTAGCAAAAAATTCATTTATTTCAATATATTTTGGTTACAATTAACAACCACGTATTTCTTCAAGTTCTCAAATAAAAATCGTTTCCTGTTGTCTCTATATATAGCTTTATAACGACCTCTGAGTCGTCAGTTATAGAAGCTATATTGTCGATAAAAATCTGTTGCGATTGATTTTGTTGACGACGACTTTTGTTAGTTTTATGGAGAGTAGTACTTGTGTGCTGTGTTACTAAATTTTGAAACTTTCAAGCTACCTAGTGAGCAAACATGATATTTTTAAAAATGCAAAGTTTCAAAATTTTTCGGCGAATTACATTGCCCTGATGACGCATGTGAAATTTGAAAAAACATATTTTCACATATTTCAAGCAAAAAAAATATTTTCACATATTTTAACATTTTGTCATTTCCATCTTACTTTTTTCAGCAAAGTTTAAATAAAAAAAATCAACTAATTTCACTTTACGATTTTTTGAATAAATTGAGAAAAAACTGCATTTTTTGTGATTTGCAAGTGGAAACGTTGTTGTTACTGCGAGAGCGCTTGTGTTATAGTGCACCGGCAAAGCGATAAAAGTGCTACCGTAATATTGACAATGACCCAACTTTTCTCTGAAAAATTTCTAACTCGGATGTGATCCACTTATACATGGCTAGCTGGCTACCTATCTATACATAATTCCACTAATTTTATAAATTCGTTTGTTAACTTTTGTAGTTTTGCTATAAGTAGCACAGTGTATTTTTTAAGTACTTTTATCCGAAAAGTGTTTGAAATTTTTGAATTTTCATTTTTCAACTTGTTGCTAGTAATTATGGGAAAAATAAAAGCCCCTCGAGTTTCTTTACAGGGGGGCTACGAACGTGAATTTAAAAATGAAGGCATTGTTGTATGTGTTCTAGAGTGGCCCTTATTTTCAAAATCGGAAATTTCTGAGTGCTACCCTATAAATTTGTTGCCTCTTATGAAAAAATAATTCCCTGAAAATTTTGACCAAATTGGTCAATATTAACCCGTGCCGCAAACGTGTTGAAATATTGATAATTGTAGTAGTACGTTGCATCACTGCTATCCTAGACAAGTCATGCGATATGATTGGTAGGTAATGCTGTTATAGTGTAGGTATAGAATGCTAATAGTTGCATTTACATATGTACAAATATGTGCGTTTACTAATTTGTATAGCATGTACTTATTTTATTTCATAAAAACTCATATAGTAAAATGATACGTTTTCGAGCCATGGCTTCAACATCGCAAGTAACTTTGGGAAAAGATTGTGAGATACCATTAATAGGATCTTTTTCCTCACAAATTGTTGGTAGTAAATTACCTCCAAAAAAACAAGCATTGAAAGTTTTATTTTTTAATTTAAGAGCGGTAAAATTGAATTTTCAAGATACTGCTCTTTTAACGATTGGTGAAACTGTGATGTTTTGGGAAAAAGCAAGAATTCCTGTTCACAGTGAAAAAAAATTATGTGCTAAAATTGAAACGATTGTGGGAAGAATAACGAAATATTCAAAAATGTTCTGGTGCCCCAATACAAAATTAAAAACTCAGCTAAAAAGTATCGACACAACTAAACAAAGAGTGTAAGTTTATTAATGAACTTGACGATCTTTTCGATATTGCTGGGGAAAATGCTTCAACATCGATGAAAAACAAAGAGGACATTGAATTTTTGAAAAAACAAAGGGAAAAATAACGAGCTGGTTATATGTACGGGATAGACAAAAAATTTAACTAACGAGGAAGAGAGAAAAATTCACAGAGTTTAAAATGCGGAAGATTATAAAAAAAGAATGTCCTAATGTTTCACTATTTAAAAGATTTCAAGATGCGTGGCCAAATATCGATAATAGTAAATTCCAATCCGGTATTAAAGAACCAAATATAGCCAAAATTTTCCATGAAGATAATCTCTCTTAGTTATTGAATTTTTGAAAAACTTAAAAAAAATTATATGAAATGATACTAAAGAATTCGTTGAATCATGCTCAATTTTTAAAGGTACTGGAACAAAATGTAAATTTACAATTTCCAGGTGCTATGCATCATGCTCGTTGGATGGCCAAAGCCATTAATTCTTTGAAAATTTATTTATTTAGAAGTAAATTTAAGCTTGGCTCTTCTACTAAGAAAGGGCTTTGTAATATTTGTTTTATTTTTCAATATCAATGTATACTTGAAACATTAGTTTTTATCTACCCTTACAAAAAAGCATCACAAATGGACTTTAATGAAAAATTTGCACAAATATCAAAATATTGATGAAACGATACCCAATACTGCATTGTCTAAACTCATCAACACAAAAACATTTTTTACTAAGTTTGATCTAAGTTGCTCTTTCTTAATCGATGCTGCATCCCCATGGAATACAAATATTAAGCAACAAAAAAGTAATGGAAAAGCTAAAAGTGGTAAATGACACAACTGATCAAGGCATGTGGTTATTGGAGCAGTATAATAATAAACTTTGCATTAATGAAGATCAGAAACATTATATTTTACAGATTGTCACTAATTATCGTAAAAAATGTGTTCTTCAAATTTCAATAAAATTGAATGTTGTTTCATATATTCTGAAATTAAAAGTATTTTAATACGCTATACTCTCATTACAATTAGATGGACGTGTACCACACAATACCGCGGCATAACAGATTCCGTCGCATGGTTCACTCGAGGTAGCAATGGCGCGACGCGCTGCTATCATCATCAACACTTCAACACGTTTGCGGCACGGGTTAATATTAATCAATTTGGTCAAAATTTTCAGGAAATCATTTTTTCATAGTAGGGAACAATTTCAAGGGGTAGCACCTTAAAAAGCCGCCACCAAAAAAATCACAAGTATAAATAAGGGCCACTCTAATATATATATATATATAGATTTATCTATGGATAAAGTGGCATCATTTTTCGTCGTCTACAGGTAAAGTGGCATCTTTTTTACAAAGTGGCATCTTTTTTTTGATGCCACTTTACCATCACATTGCTCATCGATTCAGCTATGTGTCATGACGTCATTGGTGTGGTTATTTGGGTGATGCCACTTTACCACTAATATTATATTTTTCATACAAAAAAATTTTTTTCGAATCTACGGTCGTAGTAGCCTCATTTTTTTGATGTTTACAGGTAAAGTGGCATCATTTTAAAAATTTGTTTCCAAGAAAACCTATGAAATTATACATTCCGCTCGCCATTGCGGTGTCGTTAACGTGACATTAGATGCACTTCTGAGGGATGTGCAAAGTGATGCCACTTTGACCATAGATCACTATATATATATATATACATATTTTTTTCCCCCACGCGTAGCGCCGGCGAGTATTCATAAAATTCGCTCAAAATTTGGTGAGGAACTCTTCTTGAAAATGCGCAGAAGTATTTTTTTTGTTTTTTCGAAAACTTTCAAAATGGCGGATCACTCAAATTTTGAGGGGGGCTGGAGAAGAGGCAAATAGCTCAAATTTTTCGTTTTTGATCTCATATGAAAGAGTGAGTCACGGACACCAACATATTTAAATTTCAGCTTCCTAAGTGCATTTTGAGGCGAGTTAGCAAAAACCTGTTTTTGAGAAAATTGCGTTTTTTGTGTCACTCACTTTGCGCAGGCGGGTGTGGATAAAATTCGCTCAAAATTCGGTGAGGAACTCTTCTTGCAAATACGCAAAAATAGTTTTTTTGTTTTTTCGATAAATTTCAAAATGGCGGATCACTCAAATTTTGAGGGGGGCTGGAGAAGGGGCAAATAGCTCAAATTTTTCGTTTTTGATTTCATATGAAAGAGTGAGTCACGGATACTAACATATCCAAATTTCAGCTTCCTAAGTGCATATTGAGAGGAGTTAGATCAAAAAACGGCTTTTTGAGGAAGTTTTGAGCCATGAAATTTCTTGAATCTTCCATATCTCCCCACCAAATCAAGTTAAAGAGGCCAAATTTTGTGTGTAGGATTAGTTTGTGACCAGAATATAACCACTTAAATTTGAGTCAAAATGGATCCAAAATGGCGGATTTACAAAATTTGAAGATAATTTGACGACCCTCAAATAGTTATAATTTGAGAAATATGTGTTCGCATGATTATTTCATGGCAAGAAATACTACATTTGTGCCAAATTGAACTTCTTAAGTGTTTTTGGAAAGGATAGGGTAGGGGTTTTCAGACTTGGTATTGGGTGTGGCCTGTAGTGATGAACGGTTGAGCATGGTTATTACTAAATCAAAACAAGCCCCAGTTAAAAACTCAGCTCCAGTAATGCGGCATGGCTGCTTACGTTTTTTTTTTTCAATTTTTGTGTTCGTAAAAGTGATAATTTATTGACTTTTTCGTTGGAAAATTAGGAACGCAAGACCTCCAAAGGTGCTACAAAATCTAGCGAAATGGTCTAAAATACCTAAATCCATCCCTAATTCGATTATGTCGAATTCGCCATTATTTTAATAACTATTCTTATAATCGCAATATCATCATTCCAGATACCCACAGTAACTAGAAGTTATTCTTGTTGGATCGATTTTGTAAACTTCCGAATTTTCCTTCTTTATTTCTCTCTCTCTCTCTTTCTTTGTCTTCAAGATTAACCAACTTCACATTATAAAAAAAAACTGCGAACTAAAGTACCTAACCCGTATCTGGTAGATGCCGGCTGCCGGAAAGGTACATAGTAGATGGATCTTTTGAAAGGCTATAAGGCTCAACTTGGCACTTTTCGTTCTTTAATGTTTTATTTCTTAAACCTCTCGCAATTGCCCGACATCAAAGAAGACGTTCTTTTCAAAAGTATTTGGAATGAATAATGCGGTGAAAATTACTTTTCTCACCTTTATAAATTTTTCACGAATAAATTGCGTATACATCGCACTCGAGTCGTCAACGGTTAAATTAATTTTGGCGGTACTTGGCGAAATGTTGCCAACTTTTCAAAAAAGCGAGCCCACGATGCGACGTGAAGTCGCTGAAAAGTTGTTATACTCCGAAATACCATTATGGTTAGGTTGTAAATATTTTATAAAAGTATTCGCTAAAGAATTTCGGCTGGGCTCGATGGAACATTAGTTATTGAATTTTCGATGAATGTGGTAAAAGCGTGAAGTTGCGGGTTCCATTTGTGTTTATTGTTGAGGAAGTGATGGAAAATTTTAATGTTATTTTATTTATTATTATTATTATTTTTTTTTTTTTCAAATCAGAGAGATGATTTTTAATTATATTTGGACGAAAACTTCGGTGAAAAATCCTGCGTTTACTTAGCTACTCGTATGACTCGATTATTATTGAATGTATATACAAGAAGTTGGTTGATGTGGTGATAATATCCTGTGACGAGGGTACTCAATTGAAAAAAATATACTTAGGTTTACGTATTTATATTAGTAACATTTTTGATACTCTCGAAGCGATGAAAAAGCCCTCTTAATATACTGAAACCTTGAAAGTTGACCGTGAACGAAGCGACGAACGAATTGGAAAAAGTTTTCAAGTTGGCTGATTTATCGACGCTGCAAATTAATGACTGCATAAAATCAAAGTGAAGTTTACGAGGTCGTAAATAAACAATGAAAAATAGTCTTTCCAATGACTACAATTACCCGCGTATTTATTTGAATTTTAGATTTCGCTGGTGTTTTACTTTTCTCGACGGGCGCTTTTTCTGCTATTGCAGCTAACGGTGGGTCGCTTCGTTGGAGCGAATAGACATTTTAAAGGTTACGCTTCTCGGCGACATTGTATAAATATTAAGTTTCAAGGTGGAACGGGCGTTGAATTTATTTCTTTTCGAATTTCGAGATTTTATAACCTTCGATAGTTTTCCGCTGTTAGCGAGAGGTGTCGATAATTTGAAAAGTAATTTGCGACGGTGAAATGAACGCTATAAATTTAGACGAGAGTAACGAAGTTTTTCAATATTTGACGAACGATGGTACTGTTGTGAATTTTTCGATTGTATCGATCTTCTCGATAGACTAATTCCGTAATGTAGAGAATTCGACGCGAGAAAGATTAACAACGATGACGTTTTCATTCTCGAGACACATTAATCTACGAATACGCGAATATAACCTTGTTCGCGAAGTTATCATCACCTTTGCAATTCATGTTCATAATTACAAATGTTCATTTCAAGCTATTAGTCGAGATGTAGCTTGGTTGCCGGGTGTTTTTTTTTTGTATAGCGATAAATTTTTTATACGCCGTCATTTTCCACTTTTTTTCAGCGTTGCTTCGTTGGCGGAATTTTTTCATATTTTTTGTGCCAGTATAAAAAGCTTTATATTTTCATATTTTTGTTACATCTTTTCTATTAGCCGAGTAAGGCCGAGCTATAACACCTTTTTCATACTTTTTTTTCCTCCCCTGGAACTCGCCAGCTACCTTTGCTTTCTTGCGCCTCCAGTTGCTAATAAGGAACGTATTTTGTTATGAAATAGTTGCTTGTAAAAAGGCACCTATACTTTTTCCTTTTCATCGCCAACTTCCGGCAACTTTTCGTTATTAAACATCTTTGAAAAGGTTTTATTACTTTTTCCTCGCTCGTCTCGTCTTTCCTATCTGCATACGAGAGGTTACGATGGTGTTGGAGAAATCGAACGATAAGAACACGCTTCGTAGCAGGATTTTACTAATTGGAAACGAGCACTGAGAGGTCAGCGAAGGATATTTTTCATATGAACCATGTCCTGGCATCGTAGTGGTAGATAATAGAGACTCACCACCGTGGGTTCCCAAAGTATAATAATCGATGGGAGAATTTTTCTCTCGATATAATCGCCTTAAATGAGGTATTATGTTGACTGCACTTGTTGCTTTGAAATGATTTTGTTCTGTGTAAGAAAAATATGTCATGGTGCCATTTGCACTCTCGTTTGACCGATATAATATGATATATCGGTTGTTATTTTTTTTCGTCTCCCTTCTATGTTTTAAGAATTGGTGTAGATTTTTGATACTTTGGGAGAATCTGTCATGGGAGTACAATCGGTTGTAAGA